>CM077156.1:32867116-33206583 GCA_039583875.1 Platanthera guangdongensis
TGGGGCTCACGGGCAGGGCCCCGCCGGCGGTGGCCATGCCCGTGAGCCGCGGACAACCCCCGCGGGTTCGCCGGAGGGCGGCGAACCCGCCGGTGGGCGGCGGGCAGGCCGCCGGGCGGCTCCGCCGACGGCGGCGGGCTGAGGCGTGGGGGATTGCGGGATGCGGGGTTTTTTTTTTTTTTTTTTTATTTTTTTTATTTTAAAAAGGTTTAATTAATATGTTTTTATAATTAATAATAAATGATTTTTTAAAAATATTTAAAGATTTATTTAGAATTATTTTAAATGTTCGCCGGGGGCGGGCGAAGCCCGCCGGGGGCGGGCGAGCCCGCCGGGGGGCGGGCGAAACTAAATGATTGCGAGCGACGCATCGAGAAAGGCGAACGCCCGGCGGAGGGCGGCGAAGCCCGCCGGGAGGTCAAGCGGCGAAGCCCGCTTGATTGCGGGCGAAGCCCGCAGCGACGCATCGAGAACGGCGAGCCCGTTCGAAGATGCTAGTATATATATATATATATATATATAGATATTATATATATATATATATATATATATAATATATATCATATATATATATATATATATTATATATATATATATATATATATATATATATATATATATATAGTATATATATATATATATATACAAGCAGTCGTGCACGGGGGACCCCGTGCGGGCCAACATTCGTTGTGGGGCGACATTCGTCGGGGTGCGACATTTGTCCAAGGGGTGACATTGTCGAGGAGGTAGCATTGGTCGAGGGTGGAATCATTGGTCGTGGCGGCGATATGGTCGGGGTGGCGACATTGGTCAAGGGCGGAGACATTGGTCGAGGGTGGAGACATTGATCAGGAGAAGCGACATTGATCGGGGAAGCGACATTGGTCGGGAGAGGCGACATTGGTCGGGTGCGTCATCATTGGCCGGGCATCGTCATTGTCGGGCACCGACATGGGTCGATGGCGGCGACATTGGTCGGGGAGGCGACAATGGTTGTGGGCGGCGACATTGGTCGTGAGGGGTGGGGGGCATTTGTCGAGGGTGGCGAAATGGTCGTGGGAGCAACATTGGGCGGGGCGCAACATTCGGTGCATGCGCCGACATTCGGCGTGTGCGCCGACATTCGGCGGGGCCTCCACATTCGGCGGGGGCCTCCACATTCGGCGGGGGCGGCAACATTCGGCGGGGCGACGACATTCGGCGGAGCTACGACATTGGTCGTGGGAAGCCACATTGGTTGTGGCGGCAACATTGATGGTGGTATAAACATTTGTCGTGAGCTTCAAAATTTGTGATTGGGGGCAACCTTGTCATGAGCGGCAAATTCAGCGGTGAGGCGATATTCGATGGGGCGACGACATTCGACAGGAGCGACAACATTCTACAGGGGCGACAACATTGGTCGTTGGTGGCAACATTGGTCTTAGACGGCGACATGTGTCATGGGCCAGCGATATTGGTTGTGGGCGATGTCATTATGTCATGGGCATAATAGGCGGACCCAAGGCCAGACACACACCCGGGCACGTGCCCGGGTTCGTTTTTGTGAAACCTGCGCGACACTCGATGCCCTAGAATTTTTCCCCTCTCGTTTCCCTCTCCCGTCATGCAGAAGTGCAGAATGCAAGCCGTGGGGAAGAGGTGAGGTCTTGAGCAAAGCATCATCTTCTTCTTCTGTTCTTAGTTTATTACTTTGTTTTTCTCCTTCTTCCTTCCTTGCTTCGGCAACAAGCACCACAACAAGGTATTTCAAATGCAAGTGTTCCGTCATTCATTATTTTTCACTTTTAATAGTGATTTCACCAATAATCCACATTTTCATACATTCTTCCAGATTTGAGATTTCAATAACGAATATGTGAAGTTTCTTCTTACGCACAACATTTTCATACATACTTTGTTAAGTGATTCTGCAATTTGAGATATTGCTGATTAATTTTGTTTATAAGGGATTGAATATTGTTGATTCATTCTGCTTAAGATTTATTGTATTTTTTCATATTTTTTTCTTGCATTGCACATGCTCGATGAATTGACTCAATGAATAAATTCTTGCGATTCTTTGCTTGATTGTGTTTATGCCACAATGGCATGTTTGACGGTGAAAATAGATAGTTCGAAGTAATAGCTCTCTGATAGATGTTAGGAAATAGGTATCTAAACAATGACATTAACAAATTCTGTTTTGGAGTCATCTCTTACTCTCTATTAATAGAATATTTTGTTGTTTTGAGGGCATTTCATGTGCCAGAGTTAGAAAAAATCCTAGTTCCGCCACTGGTCATGGACTTCGGCATTTGTTGTCGGGGCAACATTTGTCGTGTGGTAACTTTTATCGTGGAGACAACATTTGTCATGAGGACAATATTTATCGTGGGTGATGACATTCGGTGAGGGAGGCGAAATTCGGCGGGTAGGCGACATTCGACGGAGGGTTAATATTATTATTATTAGTTCATTTTAGATCATACAACTCTACTTGCTTCCGCACGATGATCCATTTTGATCACCGTGCGTTACACATACCTAAATATCTCTCTTAAAATAGGTGGCATTCAAACGACAACTAATGTTCTCATAATATCTTCTCTTAAAAACTTATAAAATTATATAAAAGTATTAAACATTTAATTTTGAAAAACGGTTGTAATTACTTTTTTACATACATATGCTGGAAGCTGTGAGCTTTCCCAATGGCAAAAAGTTGTTTGTGAACAATGCAAAAGTAATTGTGGTGTTTGGAATTAAAAAACATGTAGAAGATCAAATATAACGGCAACAGATGTTATCAATTTTGCTGCATATGGAAAATGAAAAAATAGAATCGGAAAATGAAAAGAATGGAATCGGAAAATGAAAAAATGAAATTAAAGGAGGTAAAAGAAGCTATATGAAATGAGATTATTAGAGGCATGTTGCATGCTCATCAAGATTTGTTAACAGAAGCTAATGGAGTAAATCGCAACATTTGGAGATCTGTTGATGATTACCTCTTCAAGTGACCCAAATGCTCAAGAAATATCTCCATATGGTTGAGAAACTCAAGAACTTATCCATTCTTCAAATGACCCATTATTGGAAACACAAATCAACCAATTTCGTAAATAATTATAAATAGAACTTAATAAATTTACAGAGGTCTAAAGTGATATAAAAACTCTTGAAGGATCAAGCGCATACTCAACTGCACCAAAAGCCTGCACTGTTGGAAAGGGTGCTACTTAATTTCTTAAATAAGTAGAAGAGCGCCACGGGTCAAGTGAAGGAACGCCGGACCCAACAATCCCCCCCCCCCCCGGCGTCCCGCACAACCCGTCGGCTGAGAGGTGGAGTTACCACATGGCCCACATGGCTCAGAGGTGGGGTTACCACATGGCCCACACGGCTCAGAGGTGGGGTTACCACATGTCCACGGATGCACGGCTCAGAGGTGGGGTTACCACATGTCCACGTTTGCCTGACCCGCCGGACCCACACAGGTAGAGGGGAAAAATCAGGATTTAATATCGCCCCCCGGTCTTGAACCTGTGACCTGCTCTGATACCAATTGAAGGATCAAGCGCATACCCAACTGCACCAAAAGCCCGGACTGTTGGAAAGGGTGCTACTTAATTTCTTAAATAAGTAGAAGAGTGTCACGGGTCAAGTGAAGGAACGCCGACCCAACAACTCTGATATTACATTTAACTGTATAGATAGTAGATTTAGATGGTGTAGTGAGACAATGGTTGCACATCATTAAAAATTTATTTCAATACATGATGACATAAGATGATAAACTCATAGTGTAAGAAAGAGGATCAACAAAAACCTAAAACAATTTAAAATTATTTGTAACACCATAGTTTAAATTAAGCAACTTAGGAATAATATATTCTTAAAAGAAAATACAGACAAATTATAGTCAAGGAAATTACAATCATGGAAATTATAGTCAATTAAATCAGTGTAGCAAAATTTTTAATTGATAGGAAGAGGTAGTCATTTTGTTTTGTTACAGCTTCTAATCCTGACTCTACATGTGGTCAACAATACCGGGCCAAAGATAAAATCATACAATACCGGGCCAAAGATAAAATCATACAAACTTGGCAGGAATTCAAACGTAATTGTAAATATGACATAATATATTCCTAACATATTAAGCTAAAGTTCAGAACAGCCTTTCATCCACAGACGGATGGTCAGATCGAGAGGCTCAACCGGACGTTGGAGGACTTGCTTCGCACGTGCGTCCTAGATTTTAGAAAGCATTGAGAAGATCACCTGTACATGGTTGAGTCTGTGTATAACAACAGCTTTCAGGCGAGTATTGGAATGGCGCCTTTCGAGGCCTTGTACGGGAGAAAGTGTCGCACGTCATTGTCTTGGTTGGAGTCGGGCGAGTCGAAGCTTTACAAACGTCAAGCGGTGGAAGATGCCACTTCAGTGATACAGATAATTTAGAAACGGTTGAAGATCGCTCAGGACAGACAGTCAAAGTACTATAACGTCAAACATAGGAACGTGGAGTTCAGTGTTGGCGACTGGGTGTACTTGAAAATCAAACCGTTCAAGGGTGTCTCGCGGGTTCGATGCTTGAAGAAGCTAAGTCCAAGATACCTTGGACCATTTGAGATCCTGGAGCGTGTTGGCAAAGCAGCGTATAGATTGAAGCTGTTGGTGGAGTTGAGTGGGCTACACGATGTGTTCCATGTATCGGTGTTGCGTAAGGCGGTGCAAGAGCCTTCGCAGATAGTTGCGGTTGATCAAGTGCCAGTTGATTACGAGTTGACGACAAAGGTCAAGCATATACGTATAGAAGACGTTGAAGTCAAGCGACTCAGCAACAAGGATATCCGAATGGTTAAAGTCCGTTGGGATAATTGCGGACGTGATGAGCTTTGTTGGGAGTGAGAGCAAACTATGTTGGATGAATACCCCAAGTTATTCCGTTCAGGTAACTTGTAATTTTGTGTACCTTTACTTAATTTCAGGACAAAATTCCTTAAGTGGGGGAGATTTGTAACGCCCTGAAAATTGTTTTTGAGTTGGTCGCGTAAAAAGGGATTTTGGTGCCTGTACGAGGGTACGCGGCCTAGGACACGGGCGTGTCCAAGGCCGTGTCTGGCATGGTGTTTTGGTCGATTTTATCCCGAGAAGGACACGGCAAGGAACACGGCTTAATGACACGGGCGTGTCATTTGACACGGGCATGTGCCTACCCGTGTTAGTACCCGTGTTTCCAAGGGTCGTGTCGGTTGGCGTGGAGGTTATGTGTGACACGCCCCCGGTCATGGGCGTGTCGGGGACCCGATACGGGCTTGTCGAGTGAGACACGGGCCGTCGGCGGAGCATCGGAGCACCGTTTTGAGATCTGAGAGCGGATCCGTGGAGGAAAGTTCGTTGTGAAGATTTCCATTCGTGTAGTTTTCCATGGCACCAAAGCGTACTACAAGGGTAACGATTCTCTACTTGAGCATGTGAAGCTCTTCCTTTTTGCATAGGGAAAACCCGCTCCCGCGAGTGGGCGGCGAGTGTGCGGTATTCCTTGGGGTTGACGGGAATAGTCCCCCTTGTGTTGCATATAGAGTCCGAAATCGAAGTACGGGCATAGGCATTGTGTGTGAAGCCTACCCGGACATGTTGGTCTGGATCGGTGATGTTGCATTTGTTATGATTTGCCAGAGAAGACTTTGTGCTTTAGGTTTTCGGGTTTCTACACGGTAGATTGCAGCAGGGATCTTTGGAGGTTAGCTCCAAGGCGCACCCGGAAAACTAAGCAGAATCGTTGTTCTACTAACTTGGCGGTCTGGGAACCGGCCTTGAACATAACTGGGTTATGTGATTGATTGGAATATTAGGATCCGAGAGAAGCTTGGCCCGTGCGTACGTTTTAATGTAGAACAACGGGCAAGAGAGACCCGAAAAGGGGACTGGCCGTTGGCATAGTCGGGAGCCTTAGACTGTAAGACCCCCCTCCCCCTTACCAAGGAGGGCTACCGGGTCTTATGCCCAGAACCGCCGTTTTTACGGTGGCACTAACGCACGGGTTAGTCGACACCGCAACACGCTGATTCTGTCGGCTAATACAATCATATAACCTGTAGGCCAATATGAGAAATAGAAGTATAGCAGTATATCAAATCCACTAGTCCACAAGTCACAGAGTGCATATCATATATATAAATGAAGAGTACAGAAACATAGTCCACAATGAGTACAAATGAAAGAGTAATAAGGGCTTATGCCCTGTACATCATATCAACTCTCTCTCTCTCTCAAATCAAAGCGGAAGCTAATCTAATAAATCAAAACTCGTCCCACCTGAGGACGCGTAGTAGTAGTAGTAGTCTACGGTAGCGGTATCTGCTCCTCAAGTCCTAGCTCCTCATCGTGCTGGTGCTCCATCTCCACGAGCTCCTAAAATAGTATGGTCACAGTCCATTAGTTAAAAAGACTAAGTTGTTTCCTCCGCACCTCACCCCGCAGCTCCTAGGCACCGAGCGGAAGGACGAAGCGGAGGACAACAAGGGGTAGCAAAAGTGGAAGCAGGTGACAAGAACTAACTAGCAGTTGTAATAGATATTATTATTCTACTCTACCAGTTCTAAGTATATGCTACAAGTAAGTAAAGTGCAGTACTAGTAAAGGAAAGAACTGAAAGTAAGAGCAGAAAAGTAAGGTAAAGCTGAAAGGTAAAGCTATCTACCATCACAGAGTACCCTAACTTATATAAATGCTCATACAAATATATAAGTTAGGATTTCCAAAATAACTTATCATATAAAAGTGCTCATACTAATTTATATGATAAGGATCTATGAAGCGTATGTCCTAATGTAAATGGATGATATGTTATGAATTATGAAACATTCAAGTGCAACACACACACACGACTCTGAGATCCCGACCTTTAGTTCCCACTTTTTGAGAGCTAGCTTCACTCTCGAGTACCACCGTTGTGGCTACGGCAGTAGCAGAGCGGGCATCTCCACTTCTAGACTGGTATGCACACTACCAAACCTTATACCCCTCTCATACGCCTCTGTACACGTCCAAGGTGCACTCTAGAGTCTATACCTACATACTTTGCTGACAACCCGTCAGTCTTGTTGGGTCGGATGTGCGTTATCGGGGATCGTCCTCCAGACCGCAGTGTAAAACAACTCACTGGCCCCTCTAACCCTCACACCCGCCTAGTGCACCGTACTGCCATCGGTGTGACGAACGGCTAGTACCGCATGCCCCGCCACTAAATTTATGCACATGCAAGTATTTCATCCCTAGCCTTCAGCTCGCTGGACCAACCCGTCCTGAATCCCTCCAACCCATCACGGGTGAGCATATTACACAAGTCTCCCTCTAACCCATCACGGAGAGAATAAACCACAATCCCTCCAACCCTACATGGGTGAGAATGAACCACAATGTCTTAACCTATTAGACTACTCTTGTCTACGGGTTATTATACTTAGTGATTTAAGGTTAATCCCAGGACTGCCCAGGGTATACCTGATGAAGGGCTCTCGGGGGCACTAAGAACTACGATGAGATTACGCCCAAAGTTCCCTTTCTCAAGGATAATTACTTTTATTGGTGTCTACCCAGGATTTATATCGCAACTCTCGTATTACTTTAGAACGACCCTAAAGACTTAAGATGTTATTAGGAGAGCGGCGGTCTTCCGATGGTCCCCGTTATTGTTGCTGTCACTGGACTTGCACTCTTCCACACATGGTTAAGGAATCCTCTAGGAGACCAACCAGGGTTAATTCCTCCACTAAGGTCCTCACTTTACCAACCAGGGCCATTTGGATGAGTGGTTTGACTTGGGCATCATTTTGAAATTCTGCCCTAGCTAATGACCAACCTTAGAAAAATGGTTCTACAGGTCAGACCACTAGACCAAATCTCAAGTTAAGGGTGGCAAATTAACGTTAACACAAAGGACTACATTTTTCATGTTCATGTCATCCTCTGGAAATGGCTCTAAGAGCCCTATATTGGACATGCAAGATTACTGAATAAATGTGACAGAAATGTAATTTTATTTCATTAACTTATAACAAACATTAATTGATTTTAATAAAATGCAGTGCACGAATCTTAAAGTTAGATTGGACAGCATCCTTTCATCTTCCCCAAGTGTTCAACGACTGAGATCGAGCCGACCTGGGGGATATTGCGGGGCCATTTCCGGCCACCTGAGGCGGCGCCACCCCCAGCCAACGGTTCCATCACCTTCACAGTGGTGGTGGATATCCTTTGTCGGTGATGAGGCGGCGGTAGACAGCGATCCCGAGCGGTAAGAAAAAGCTTGAAAACTCTGCCATTTCTCCCATGGCATCAGGCTCAATTGAGCCCGATATCTCCCCTAGTTGATCTAGGATTCTAATACGGGTAGAGGGACGGTGAAACAAACCTGTGTTGGTGGTTGGCGGCGAGGATGGAGGTGGGTGGCCATTCCCGACCTTGCTCCGGCGACACCTCTCGGATTCATGGTTCCTGTACCATTTCCTTCACTCCAGCTATCGATTTCTACTCTCCTTTGCCCTATGAAGCTAATGGAATCACTATTTCTGGCTGGGAGGGGGTATATGGGGAGATACAACCAATGCAAGCTCGGTTTGGAGCTTTGTTTGTATCACCCTTCATGCCAAGTGGGCACCATGCAGTCAAATTCTCTGGAAATTCTCTGAGGAGGCCAGCCAGCATAATTTTTGGGCTGATGGAGCCAAGGCCAAGTGGCCTCTGCCTCTTTAATTCACTTGCCTGCATCAAGCCAAAATCTTCCCGAGAAGGACACGGTTGGTGACACGCCTGTGTCACAGACTGTCTACCTCTTACTTGACACTCGACGATCGTCGAACGAAGGTTTCACGATCGTCGAACGAGAAAATTTTGTCGATCGTCGAACGCAGGGGTCACTCGACGATCGTCGAGCAGCTTTTCGTCGATCGTCGAATGCAGGGGAACATGCTACAATCATCGAGCAGCTTTCGTCGATCGTCGAACTCAAGGGACACGCGACAATCGTCGAGCAGCTTTCATCGATCGTCGAATGCAGAGGGACATTCGACAGTCGTCGAGCACCTTTCGCCGATCGTCGAACGCAGGGGGGACACGCCCTGGGACACGCCCGTATCCCAGGCCGTGTCACCCAAAAAATTTTCCTGCTGAAAAATTGGGATGTTATCAGTCGTCGAGCACCTTTCGCCGATCTTCGAACGCAGGGGGGACACGCCCGTGTCCCAGGCCGTGTCACCCAAAAATTTTTCCTGCTGAAAAGTTAGGATGTTACATAGATAGTGGTCAGAAAGGCAAAAATGCTCATGTTGTTGCCATCCTGGGGGTGGTGGTGAAGACGCTGAATTGTCAGGATTCAATATTAATGTTTCCTGAGTGCGCGGGGTGTTTGACCGTGCGAGCCTACACCTGTGGCGAAGTATGTTTTTACATAATTGTTTAGCTGGGCTAATGATATGCAGGGAAGGAGCACCGCCGTCCCGAGAAAGGGACGGGGTCGTTATAATTTGGTCGGCTTTAGCTGATCGTTGCCTGTTTGCCACCGTGCGGTGGAATGTTGCTTGCAAGTGCTGCGAAGCCGAGTGCAAAATAGCGGGCTGGAGCCCATGTTGCCGTGCTGGCCCTCGAAGGCCTTAACGAATAGTTATTTTATTTTGTCATGTGTGGCCGGCCTGCGAGCCGATGTATGTAAGACACTATTTGATAAGTGAACTATTGTAAGGTCATAAGGTCATGTACCTTTCAGTGTATTGTTATTTCATTCCAGTGGCAGTGTTTGTGGACATTCATGTAAATTGATTATTCAGTTTGGTTCTTTCTACTTTTAAAAGCTTCCGCTAGAATGCTCTGTGTTAGGACGAGTAGTCATAATTGGAATGTTTGGATATTCTCACGTAACTCTTCCGTCTGTCTGTGGTATATGGTGTCGGGTTCCAGCTGGACCTTCTGTTATATGTCATACGATGGATGGGGGTGTTACATTTGGCGTCCCTTCCAGTCAAGAATCGGGGCCTCACAATCACTAGACAATATTTATCTCATGCCTTTCTTCGTTCATGGTTCGATATTCTGGTGTCCTAGGTAGAGGAACCACACCGATCTATTTTCATTGTTCAACTGTTTGACAACATGAAAAACCCAAAGGCCTCCGCCCTTCCATCCAATAGAGAGGGAGGGCAGAGGCCTTTGGCGTCCCTTCCAGTCAAGAATCGGGGCCTCACAATCACTAGACAATATTTGTCTCATGCCTTTCTCCGTTCATGGTTCGATATTCTGGTGTCCTAGGCATAGAGTAACCACACCAATCCATCCCGAACTTGGTCGTGAAACTCTACAGCAGTGACGATACTGTAGGGGGGGGGGGGTGCTGAGGAAAAATAGCTCGACGCCAGAATAATAAAAAGCTTAACACCTCTTCTTTTGCTTTTTCATATTTAAAAAGATCAAAATAAAAAATGCAAAGGTCGTCTTATTCAAAACCCCAATTAGAACATCTCTTCTATCTCACTTCACGCCTCAGAACGCATTGTTCTTCTAGAGAGAAAGGCTCTTTCACATCATCTTAATCGGAAATGGCTGAGGAGAGGAAACGTTCCTTTTAAAGGTACTCCCTGGAACAGATCCAGTGGAGACGGGGTGGGGCATGTAGCTCAGAGGATTAGAGCACGTGGCTACGAACCACGGTATCGGGGGTTTGAATCCCTCCTCGCCCACAACCCGCCCAAAAGGGAAGGGCCTTTCCCTCCGGGGGTAGGAAAATAATATAATGATCGGGATAGCGGCCGCAAAGCTATTGAACTCGGGTATGGTCCTTTGCCGAAATGGAATGGCCTTATTTTATTTATCAGTAAGTTCTGTACTATTACATTATTACATATAGTACGCCGACCCTGAGTACGTGCCAATAGAGAATGGCAGTCTGATGCACCGGCCGACAGTGCTACTGTAACGGCCGTCGCCAAGGGAGATATGGAAACCCGGTGACGTAGTCACCGTAAGGCGTAGAGCCTGAACGAGGTCCTGTGAGATGAAGTTGTGGCTGGCGCCACTATCGATCATGAGTACTGTCGGAGTCTGAAACAGGGTGGCTGCCAGCTTCATGGTGCATGGTCCAGTGATGTCGCGGACCGAGTAGCAGGAGACCTCTAAGCGCTGGAAGGTGGCCCCTGAGTCGGCTAAATTGTGCTCGTCATCCTCGAGTTCGAGGACCTCAAAGTCGGCCATGACAATCTCGTCTTCCTCGGCTCCCAAGAGCATCCAGAGGTCCCTATTGGGACACTCATGAGTCGGTGAGTACGGGCCCTTGCAGCGGAAACATAGGTCGTCCCCTGAAGGTCCAGGTACTCTTGATGAGAGATCCTATGGGGAGGGGGGCGAGCCCGTGGAGGCGGTGGCTGCGGTTGGGGCAGAGGACGACCCAGAGCGGGGGCACTATCCAGAGTCGTGCGAGCAGGTGGGGCCAGAGGCCGAGAAGCGGCAAGCCGGGACGGGGCCGACAGAGTTGGTGTGGGCCGAGTGGCGGGGGAGGCCGCTACGGTGGCGAAATCGGCCTCCACAAAACGCGCTTGTTCCATGGCGTGTGATAGCATAGTGGGGTCGTGGACCCGCAGACTGTTGCAGATGTGAGGCCGCACCCCGGCGATGAACGTGCCTTGGTAGTGGTCCGGTGAGAGACCGAGAACGTGTGTGGCCACCTCGATGAAGTCGTCGATGTAGGAATCCACGGAGTCCGCTTGGAGGACGTTGCTCAGGCGTTCATACGAATTGCCGGCGTAGCGATTGTCGTACCGTCGGATCAACTCGTCCTTGAGAAGTGGCCAAGGCAAGGCCTCCGACGTTTGGCGAAGCCAACGGACCCAATGAAGGGCCTATCCTTCATGTAAATCATGGTCAGGGGAACCATTTGGGCCGCAAGTGTGCCTTGGATGTCGAAGTAGTGCTCGGCCCGTACGAGCCGACCCAAAGTGTCGGTTCCATCGAAAACCAGTAGTTCGAGGCGATGGAGGGCGGCCATGGAGAGGTCAGGCAAGTGTTGATCGTCGGGCGGAAAGTCGTCGGGGTTGTTGGCCGACGCTTAGCCAGCGGGTTGTTGGGTCGGCTGAGGTGCCGGGGTAGGAGGGCGGACTGCAAGGAGGGCTTGGATGTCCCGAATGTCCACTTGGAGGTCCGAGAGGGTCGTATCGACCCGATCAAGGCGGTCGGAGAGAGCTGTCGTGGCGGAAGTTGACTCGGAGTCGCGGGTCATGCTGCAGGTGAGGGTCATGCGCCAGAAGCACAGAGGAGAAGGGAAGGGGCGATCGGACGCCGACGCGTGAGGAGTGCAGCGAACGAGCCGACAGACAGCAACGTGACAGGAGAGCGGCCGAACGGCGGGGGCGCGATGCGGAGAGGGAAGCACACAGCGGCAGGTCGGACCATTTGATAGCGGAGTGTCGGGGCTTTGCCGGAGATCACGATGACGGGGGTGGGGGCTTCCGCTCGGCGGCGTAGACAAAAAACGAGAGAGAGAGAGAGGGGCGCGGATACGGGACTAGGGCAACGAAAAGTCTCTGCTGGGTCGAAACCTCTCTTGTTCAATCCAAAATACTCAAAAACAAACATAATAGTTCACATCTCTCCTATATATAGGGAGAGACTCACATAGGCCGTCGGACCGTACAACACATAATAAACGTTACAAAATAACAAAGCAAACAAAAATTAAATAAATAGAGTGCGGTCTGCCATGCTCCACCGATTCATGCCGCCTCTGTCCCTTTCGTGCGTCGAGTGTAGACCTATGCGAATCGCGTTCCTTCGACGAGGTCCGCTCCGCTCATATCAGTAGAGGGCAAGTGCAGTAATGTTGATTGTCCCGGCGGCTGATCAATCTAAAACTGGGATCAAACTTTTTTAGATTTAGGCCCCGTTTGGAGGGGCGCTTTTGCAGTTGTTTCTTGTTTTTTTTTTTGAATGTCACTGCTATTATTCGATTGTTTAAGGGTTGTGTTGCAAAGCACAAATGTGTTCTTATAGCATTTTTTGCTATATACGTTGAAATCTGCTCCAGCTTCCCAACTGCACGTTTCCTCCTCTTTCATGATTCCATCTCCCGTGACCTAAGCTTGCGCTGATCGCTGACCACCGCTGGAGCGCTGACTACTACCGGATAGAAGAACCCCTTGATTTGTTGACCCTCCCTTGGCTCGCCGACCACCCTTTCGTTCGCCAAAACTGACCACCATCAGTTCCTTCTCTTTGGTAATACTCTCCTCCTTCCTCCATGGGTGCAAGATTTGTTTGTTCTTTGCTCTAATCAAAATTTTGCATGTGGGTCTATAATTGTTCTCGGCTGTTTTGGGCTTTGAGTAATTGTTGTAATTTGATGAAAATGGCTGTCAGAGGGACCAGATCACATTTGATTGATGAACTACGTGTGTGGGCTTGAATATTTTTGAGACCTTGGTTTAGGGTTTTGGATGATATGATTTCCTAAACTCTCACCTGAAGAATGATAACATTGGTTTTTAAGGTTACTCGTGTTTTTTTTGCAGTGGTTGAGCATTGTTTTTACCGGCCATTACAATTATATGCCACTAAACAAATAAAATTGTGTTCATGTTCATGACTGCATTGAAAATGGAGTTTATCCAAATAAATCCTCCCAAACGGAGTCTAACAGAATTGCATTTATAACCACAGCTTTCAATCACTGCATTCATATCCATAGTTTCCAACCACTGTGTTGAAGTCTGCCACAGCCACCCTAAACATGCCCTTACTCTCGATTTCTACAATGCCAATGTGTGTGTGTACACACATATATATATATATATATATATATATATATATATATATATATATATATATATATAGGGCCATTTACCGGGACCTCCCCTCTAACTTTGCTAAATTACTGACAGCACCCCTCTTATTTTCGAAATTACAAAAACTTCCCCTAAAGTTTTCATTTCATTACAAAAACCTCCCCTGAAGTTTTTATTTCATAACATCCATGCACAAAAACACTCCCCTCGGTGAACAGTGTTCAGGGGGTATTTTTCTTCATGGATGCAATGAAATGAAAATATCATGGGAGGTTTTGGTAATGAAATGAAAACTTAAGGGGAGTTTTTTGTAATTTCGAAAATAAGAGGGGTGCTCTCACTAATTATGCTAGTTTACAGGGAGGTTTGAGTAATTATTATATATATATATATATATATATATATATATATATATATATATATATATATATATATATATATATATATATATATATATATATACCAATCTCCCACGTGGGTTTGCAAAATTATAGGTTGTACCCCTCTATCTTTTGAAATTACAAAACCTCCTGATGGAGAGCAGCCCGTCCGACCCGTTCGAGTCTACTTCAGTCGACCTCAGGCACAATGACGCCTGGGACCGCTCAGTTCGAGCGCCTCGCCGATCATGATATTTTTGTCTCTTGTCGCATTTTATTTCGAGTTTTATTTTTGCATTTTTTTAATCGGGACGACATAACCATCATAACTACCTACTTCTCCCTATTTTCCACTTTCCTAAACTTTAGGAATTAATTCCTAAAAATAAAGGTAATCACCTCTCCCACTACCCCCTATACTCTTGACCGACCCCACCCCTCTAACTCCCTCCTATTTCTTAGCACACTTCCCATCCACAACCAAACCCCTCATTCTTGTTGGAAACGTGTATGGGCTCCCGCTCTCAAACCCAACTCCACGAGAAACTTCACTTGGCACCAAAACTCAACACCCAAACCGAGACCGCCGCCTCAAACCGCGCGACCTCCCACTATAGGCGAGTACCACCCCGCGCGAGCGAGCTCCCGCCTCCACGCGCGACCACAACCCAGCGAGGTCGCCTTCACCACCTCGCGCCTAGACCACCAGGCGAGACTGCGCCCACTCGCGGCTTGACCGCCCAACTCGCGTGGCGAGATCCGTCTATCCGCGACCTGCTCCTACACGAGCTCCTCCTGCGAGAGCTACAACAGCGCGAGCTCCTCCTGCGCGAGATCACCAAAGCGCGAGTCGCACAAGCCGCGAGTTCCCTCTCGCTGCGAGCTCGCCAAACCGCACGGCTTCAACTTCTAACCGCCCGGACAGAAAAACGCACCAGCGCTGCAGCGCTCCTCTCTCTAAAACGGAACAGGAATATGGGAACTTTTCTCTCTATTTCATCAATCATAAAAGAAACTACAAAGGGCCTTTATATAGGCAAAGCAAAACAAGAAAACCTCTCTCCTAATAATTACAACTTCTCACCTACGCATTTAATACAACCTCTCATCTACCCATTAAAACCAAACATAAATAAAATGCCAATTCCAACACTTGTGGGCCCGGCCCGGTCACCTTAATAACTCCAGCAAACTCCCCCTCAAACTTGGCAGACCATGCCAAGTTTGCTCTTTAGCTTCAGAAACGTTTCTACTTTCAATGCCTTAGTGAATATGTCCGCAACCTGCTCTCTGGTTGGGCAATACACCACCTCCGCCGCCTTCTACTCCACTTGTTCACGGAGGAAATGATACCTCGTCTCGATGTGCTTGCTCCTCCCATGCAGCACCGGGTTCTTCGCGAGCTGGATGGCCGACATGTTGTCCACCAACATTGTTGTTGGCCCATCCACTCCATGATGCAGACTCTCCAGAAGGTTCCTTAGCCAGATAGCTTGGCAGGTGCCTGCAGCCGCTGCAATGTATTCTGCCTCACATGACGATAAGGCTATCGTGGCTTGCTTCTTCGAGCTCCAAGAAACGCACCCCCGTTCCCATGTTGAAAACATACCCGAAGTGCTCTTCCGATCATTTACATCCCCTCCGTAATCACTGTCCGAGTACCCTACCAGCGTTAGTTCCTCTCCAGTTGAGTACTTCAGCCCATGGCCTCTTGTCCCGTTGATGTACCTCAAGATCCTCTTTGCGGCTGTGAAGTGATCCTTCTTTGGCTCCTCCATGTGGCTGCTCACTACCCCGACTGCATACATGATGTCCGGTCGGGTGAAGGTTAGGTAACGTAGACTTCCCACCAAGCTTTTGAATAAGGTGGAGTCTACCGCTCCTTCCTTCGACTCCTTGCTCAACAGGAGTGGAGATGGGCTTGCTTTTTTCCATCCTGAACTTTCTTAGGATCTCCTCCGCATACTTCTTTTGTGAGATGAAGACCCCGTCTTCACTCTACTTTACCTCCACTCCCAAAAAGTAGTTGAGCTCCCCCAGGTCCGTCATCTCGAACTCCTTCTTCATCATTCTCTTGAACTCCTCGTACATCGAAGGGTTGTTGCCTGTGAAGATCATATCGTCCACATATAGACATATGATCATCATGTCGTCATTCTTCTCAATCTTCGTGTAGAGGGCATATTCATGAGGGTTCTTCTTGTAGCTATACTTCTGCAGGTAAGCATCTATTCTCCCATTCCAGGCTCGAGCTCCTTGCTTCAGCCCATACAAAGCCTTGTCTAGCTTGCATACTTTTCTCTCCTGCCCTTTCACCACGTAACCTGGAGGCTGCTCAATGTGCACATCTTCCTCCAGGTAGCCATTCAGGTATGCAGATACCACATCCATCTGCATAATCTTCCATCCATGATGGGCAGCCAGAGTGATGATCAAACAGATAGTGTCTATCCGTGCCACCGGGGCAAAAACTTCATCATAGTCCACCCCTTGGACTTGCCGGTAGCCCTTCATGACTAGCTGCGCCTTATGCTTCTCCACGCCCCCATCTTTGTTCTTCTTCACCTTGTAGACCCATTTCACCCTGAGGGGTTTTTGGCCTGCAGGTGGATCCACCAGCTTCCAGGTGTCATTCTTCTTAATGGAGGCTATCTCCACATCCATAGCACTCCTCCAAGTTTTCTCTTTGGCTGCTTCCTCGTACGAGTATGGCTCAACATCTGCTAAGAGACAATATAAAGAAAAAGTTGTTAGCAGTTGGTGTCGTCTCCTCGTAGATCTCCTCCAACCTCCTCATCCGAGGTTGGGGACGATCCGCCTTGCTCCCGCTGGTACTTGCTCCACTGGAACCACCTCTACTAGTGCTTGCCCCACTAGAGTAGGGAGTGAGAGCTCCCCCTGGCTCCCTACTGGGTGGTGATGGTGGCTCAGCTCCTCCCATCTCAGCCTCTGCTTCCTGACCATCCTCTTCTTCGTCATCATCGAAGAACATCCCTTTGATGCCTCTCGTTGCTTCATCCCAGCTCCAGCTACTCCCTTCTTCAAACACCACATCCCTTGAGATGATGGCCTTCTCCGTCACCGGATTATACAACTTGTAAGCCTTGCTCGCAGGAGCGTAGCCTACAAAGATACACTTCTCGCTCCGGTCATCCAGCTTCTTCCTTCTCTGGTCCGGGATGTGGGCATAAGCCACACACCCGAAAACCCGTAAGTGCTTCACACTGGGCTTCCACCCACTCCAAGCTTCGAATGGAGTCTTGAACTTCACACTCTTTGTTGGACAACGTTCAGCACGTACACTGCCACTTGCACCGCTTCCGCCCAGAACTTCTTTGGCAACCCCTTGCCCTTCACCATGCTCCTCGCCATGTTCATGATGGTGAGGTTCTTCCATTCTGCCACGCCATTCTGCTGGGGAGAGTATGCCGCCGTCAGCTGATGAGAGATCCCCCATTGCTTACAGTACTCGTCAAACAGCCTAGAGGTGTACTCCCCACCCCTATCCGTTCTGAGCACCTTCAGCGGTTGACTACTCTCCTTCTCAGCCATCGCCTGGAACTCCTTGAACTTGTCAAGTGCCTCAGCCTTCTCCCTTAGAAAATAAACCCAACACTTCCTGCTGAAGTCGTCAGTGAAAGTAATGTAGTACTTGTTTCCACCTATTGAAGTAGTCTCAAACGGACCAGCGATGTCCGAGTGAACTAACTCCAACGGCCTTGTTGCTCTCCGGGACTTGCCACCCTCAAAAGTTTCTCTCCTCTGCTTCCCCTTCGTGCATGCCTCACAGACCCTATGAGGAGGTGTGATCATCGGCAGCCCATCCACCATCTTGGAACCTGACAACAGCTTCAGGCCTGTGAACCCCAGATGTCCCATCCGGTGGTGTCACAGCCAAGCCTCCTCCTCTTCTCCTGTCTTCGCAAGACATGTCGTCTCCTTGGCATCCATACTTAGAGGAAAGAGGTGATTCGTCGCCATCTTCACTCTCACCACTTCTTTTCCTTTGTTATCCTTCATAGCTAAGGTACTATCCCTCAGCAATACCCGATAGCCCTTTTCTACCAGCTGCCCAAGGCTTAGGATGTTGCTCCTCAAGCCTGGCACATAGAAGACATCGTTGATCTGCACCTCCTTCCCATTCATTGTGACCGCTATCACTCCTCTTCCTTCCACAGATATCTTTGAGGCGTCGCCAAAACTGACTTCACCACCATTTGCCTCAAGGCTGGTGAACAGCTCCTTATCTCCACACATGTGGTTACTTGCGCCAGTGTCCAAGTACCACACTCCGTTCCTCCCTCCACCAGCACCTTTGATGGTAAGGAACATCATCGGGTCGCCACCCGTGTTACTTGCCTCAGCATAATGCTTGGCTTCTCCTCCCTTCCTTGGGGCCCAACAATCGTAGCTCATATGCCCGAACTTGTTACAGTTGTAACATTGAATTTGGGCATATCTCCTCTTGCTCTTCCTGACCTCTTCCCTGGTCCCTTCCTTGTCCTCTGCCTTGGCCTCTCCCTGGCCTCTTCCTCTTCCACCATCATGTCTCCAACCATGAGGTTGCTCAGCCTCCTTCTGGTTGTACTGGTTTCTTCCGAAGTCTCTTCCACCTCTTCCTCATCTACCTCTTCCTTGGTAGCCCCGGCCACGCTGACCTCCTCCTCTTCCGGAGCTTTCTCCAAAGTTAAGCTGAGTCTGGAGTGCTTTTCCCAAGCCACTCGACTCCTCATCATCCTGCAGCATGCGGTACTCATGGGCTTGCAGCGAGCCAACAAGTTCATCCACCGCCATCTCAGTGAGATCCTTCGACTCCTCTATGGCTACTACCACGTGCCTGAACTTCTTGGACATAGACCTCAGGAGCTTCTCCATAAAGCTAACATCATCTATCGTTTCTCCATTCCTCTTCATCTCGTTTGTGAGCGTCCGTAGACGTGTCACGTAGTCACCCACCTTCTCCGAGCTTTGCATCCTCATCACCTCATACTGGGCTCGGAGGGATTGCAGCTTAACCTTCTTTGCTTTATCCACTCCCTGCATGCAGCGTTGCAGTATCTCCCATGCTTCTCTCGATGTCCCTGCATCAGAGATCTTTTCAAACGTTGCCTCATCAACTCCTTGGTACAATAGGAATAGGGCCTTCTTGTCCCGCTTCTTTGTCTCCCTCAATGCTGTCTTCTGAGCGTTAGTCAATGCTGCCTCCGCTTCAGTAGTAAGCACCTCGACTCCCTCTTCAACTATCTCCCATA
The DNA here is from genome assembly GCA_039583875.1 of Platanthera guangdongensis. Taxonomy (NCBI): domain Eukaryota; kingdom Viridiplantae; phylum Streptophyta; class Magnoliopsida; order Asparagales; family Orchidaceae; genus Platanthera; species Platanthera guangdongensis. The sequence goes on from CM077156.1 coordinate 32,886,563, forward strand.
ACTCTTTGGAGGCGAGTAGCACTCGCATTTGTATACTCCAATTCCCATAGTTGGTCTTTGTCAGCTTGGGGACCTGCCCCAGCATTCCACTTCCTATCTCCATCTCTTCTTCCCACTTAACCTTCCGAGTCAATTCCCAGGGGCCGAACCTGGCTTTGATACCACTTGTTGGAAACGTGTATGGGCTCCCGCTCTCAAACCCAACTCCACGAGCAACTTCACTTGCACCAAAACTCAACACCCAAACCGAGACCGCCGCCTCAAACCGCGCGACCTCCCACTATAGGCGAGTACCACCCCGCGCGAGCGAGCTCCCGCCTCCACGCGCGACCACAACCCAGCGAGGTCGCCTTCACCACCTCGCGCCTAGACCACCAGGCGAGACCGCGCCCACTCGCGGCTTGACCGCCCAACTCGCGTGGCGAGATCCGTCTATCCGCGACCTGCTCCTGCGCGAGCTCCTCCTGCGAGAGCTACAACAGCGCGAGCTCCTCCTGCGCGAGATCACCAAAGAGCGAGTCGCACAAGCCGCGAGTTCCCTCTCGCTGCGAGCTCGCCAAACCGCACGGCTTCAACTTCTAACCGCCCGGACAGAAAAACGCACCAGCGCTGCAGCGCTCCTCTCTCTAAAACGAACAGGAATATGAGAACTTCTCTCTCTATTTCATCAATCATAAAAGGAACTACAAAGGCCTTTATATAGGCAAAGCAAAACAAGAAAACCTCTCTCCTAATAATTAAAACTTCTCACCTACCCATTTAATACAACCTCTCATCTACCCATTAAAACCAAACATAAATAAAATGCCAATTCCAACACTTGTGGGGCCCGGTCACCTTAATAACTCCAGCAATTCTCACGTGAAATCGTCTCCCCACATCCTCCAAACCACCAATTCCTCCCTCCACTTGTCTACTGGGCCGAATTTCCCCAACCCAACCCCTCATTCTCTTGTGGAGCCTCAACCCAACTCATTTCCTGATTCCCACCTACAACTCTATCGTTGAACCACCATGCTCTGCAATCCAGCACCCCCAATTCCCGATCCCTTTCCATCCAGGGATCCCAACCAGCCTTCTCTCCTCTCACTACTACTCACCTTGCCCCCTACAAAATACCACTGTCCAGTCCTTTCCAAACAGACCAGCACCCATCCAGTCCTACACGTGGAACTGCCTTCCCCATTTTATCAAGATACTGTTGGAAGCGTGTAATGAGCACCAAAAACACAAACGCACAAGCCGCCAAGAGACAAATACACAAGCTTTTATATAAATAAAATATATCAAACTTTTACAAGACTACAACACAGTTTCACTACGAGTTACAACTCAATGCGAGTCTACAACACAAGCACGCACATTAAAGCTTGCCAAAAGATCTCTTGGTGGTTGTTGAAGTTCTGTCCGCAAGGTTTCCACAAACTTCAGTTCACAAGATTGTTCACAACTGTCCGCAAAATTCAGTCCGCAAAATTAATTGCATACATGCAATTAATTTTCCTTGCTCCTTTAATCTTCCGCACTATACAGCTTTTGCAAATTTTTTATAATGGAGTCCGCAACTTTTGACCAAAAGCTGTCCGCAACTTTTGCAAGTCTTCTACTTGCAATTCTTTTCATGCACAATCTTGTCAGGCTTCTGCTGCGCTACTTTGATTCCGGCGTTATACATGCCTATTTATAACATTTGCCATCTAATAGGAGAATGCCACGTGTCATCAAGAGAGGAACTCATTTAACGTCATTCAATATTCACGCTGTTTCTCTTTCAAACATACAACATTATTAATATATATATTTATTAATTTCTTTGACTCGGTCAATGCTCATAATACAACCATCTCTCACAGTGCTCCTGCCACCAATCTTATTATATTTATATATATGATCAAATTTTGTCAACAATCTCCCCCTCAAACACGGCAACATATGTCGATTTTGCTCTTGCACTTGAAAAACGTCTCAGTTTTTAATGCCTTTGTGAAGATATCTGTTAGCTGCTCACCTGTGGGGCAGTAAACCAACTCTACCACCTTCTGCTGCACTTGCTCACGAAAAAAGTGATACTTCGTCTCTATATGCTTGCTACGCCCATGCAGCACTGGATTCTTCGCTAGCTGCATTGCAGACATGTTATCCACATACACCGTCACAGGACCATCCTGTGCATGGTGCAACTCCTGCAGGAGATTCCTCAACCAAATTACTTGACAAGTACAGGTTGCCGCTGCGATGTACTCAGCTTCGCAGGTAGACAAGGCGATCGTTGCCTGTTTCTTTGAACACCATGAGAACACAACCGTTCCCATATGAAAAGCGTATCCATAAGTGCTCTTCCGGTCATTCACATCTCCTCCGTAATCACTATCGGAGTACCCGACCAGCTTCAACTCCTCTGCAGTTGAGTACATCAAACCATGATCTCTCGTCTCATTCACATACCTCAAAATCCTCTTCGCTGCTGTGAAGTGATCTTGCTTTGGCTCCTCCATATATCTACTAACAACTCCAACTGCATACATGATATCGGGTCTAGTGAAAGTCAGGTAGCGTAGACTTCCAACTAGACTCTTGAACATCGTAGAGTCAACTGCTTCCTCCTTCGAATCCTTCCTCAACTTCATTCCCGGATCAGCAGGAGTAGAGATAGCCTTGTTATTCTCCATCCGAAACTTCTTCAGAATCTCCTCCGCATACTTCTTCTGAGAGATGAAGGTCCCTTCTTCACTCTGTTGCACTTCTATGCCCAAGAAGTAAGTGAGTTCACCCAAATCTGTCATCTCAAACTCCTTCTTCATTGTCTTCTTAAACTCTTCAAACATAAGAGAGTTGTTGCCGGTGAATATCATGTCGTCAACATACAAACATACGACCATGATATCACCGTTATTCTCCACCTTCGTATAGAGTGCATACTCATACGGGCTTTTCATGTACCCGTTCTTCTGAAAGTATGCATCTATTCTTTCAGTCCAAACACGAGGCGCTTGCTTCAACCCGTACAACGCCTTCTTCAATTTGTAGACCTTCCTCTCTTAGCCTTTCACTTCATATCCAGGAGGCTGCTGGACGTATACATCTTCTTCCAGATAACCATTGAGAAATGCGGACTTGATGTCCATCTGATGGATCTTCCACTTATATTGAGCAGCTAGTGCAATGATCAGTCTGATAGTGTCTATCCACGCCACTGGAGCAAACACCTCGTCGTAGTCCACACCTTGGACTTGTCGGTAGCCTTTAGCGACGAGTCTTGCCTTGTGCTTCTCCACTTCTCCATCTTTGTTCTTCTTCACTCTATATACCCATTTTACACCAATGGGCTTATGACCTGCCGGTAGATTGACCAACTCCCAAGTATCATTCCTTTTTATGGATGTCATCTCTTCATCCATTATTTTCCTTCAAGTCTTCTCTTGAGCAGCTTCATCATATGAGTACGGCTCACAATCTGCTAAAAGACAACATAAAGAAAAGTTAGCATGAATCGGCTCTGTCTCCTCGTAGATCTGCTCCAACCTTCTCATCCTAGGTTGAGAACCATCAGAGATGCTCCTGCTGGTGCTTGCTCTGTCAGAACTACTTCTGTTAGTGCTTACTCTATCAGAACTGCTTCTGTTGGTGCTTACTCCACTAGAGCAGGGAGTCGAAGCTCCCCCTGAATCTCTGCTCGGTGGTGATGGTGGTTCAGCTCCATCATCCTCAACTTCAGCTTCGTGACCACCTTCTTCATCATCATCGTCATAGAACATCCCCTTGATGCTTCTCTCTTTCTCATCCCAACTCCAACAACTGTCTTCCTCAAACAAGACATCTCTTGAGATGATCGCTTTCTTTGTCACAGGATTGTATAACTTGTAAGCTTTACTCATCGGAGCATAGCCTACAAATATACACTTCTCGCTTTTGTCATCAAGCTTCTTCCTCTTCTGATCAGGGATGTGAGCATAAGCTACACACCCAAATACTCTCAAATGCTGCACACCTGGCTTCCATCCACTCCATGCCTCATATGGAGTCTTGAACTTCACACTCTTAGTCGGACATCTGTTCAGCAAGTACACAACACATTGTACTGCTTCAGCCCAGAACATCTTCGGCAACTTCTTTCCCTTTATCATACTTCTCGCCATATTCTGAATTGTCAATTTCTTTCTCTCAGCAACTCAATTCTGCTGAGGTGAGTATGCGGCTGTCAACTGATGAGCAATCTCATGCTCTTTGCAGAAAGCATCAAATAACTTAGAGGTGTACTCCCCACCTCTATCAGTCCTGAGCACCTTCAGTAGTTGCCCACTCTCCTTCTCTGTCTTGTTCTTAAACTCCTTGAACTTGTCAAGGGCCTCAGACTTCTCCTTCAAGAAGTAAACCCAACACTTCCGACTAAAGTCATCAGTGAAGATAATATAGTATTTGCTTCCTCCAACTGAGGCAATATCAAACGGAACAGCAATGTCCGAATGAACTAGTTCAAGTTGTCTCCTTGCTCTACGAGACTTTCCTCCTTCAAAACTGTCGCTTTTGCTTTCCCTTCGTACAAGTTTCACAAATCTTTTGTGGAGGTAAGATATTAGGCAAACCTTCCACCATCTTTGCATATGACAGAAGCTTCAGACCACTGAAGCCTAAGTGACCCATCCTATGGTGCCACAACTAGACTTCTTCTTCCTCATCAGTTCTTGCTAAGCATGTCGTCTACTCGGCATCCATCTTCAACGTAAAGAGACGATTCGTCGTCATCTTTACTTTCACCACCTCTTTTCCTTGCTGGTTCTTCATAGCCAACAAACCATCCTTCAACTGAATGCAGTAACCTTTCTCCATCAACTGTCCAAGGCTTAAGATGTTACTTTTCAAGACAGGAACATAGAACACATCATTGAGATGCACCTTCTCACCATTTAGGGTGACCACTATCAACCCTTTGCCTTCTACTGAGATCTTTGAAGCATCACCAAAACTAACCTCACCAGCATTTGGTTCAAGGTTAGTGAACAGCTCCTTCTCACCACACATATGGTTGCTCGCTCCTGTGTCCAAGTACCAAACTTCATTTTTACCTCCTTCAGCTCCTATGTAAGTCAAGAACATCATTGGATCACCACCAGTGTTTCTTGCTTCAGCATAGTGGTTGGTCTCCTCATTCCTCCTTGGAAGTCTACAGTCATAACTCATGTGTCCAAACCTATTACAGTTGTAACATTGGACTTGTGTCATTCCACCACGGCCTTGGCCTCTTCCACGGCCTCTTCCTCTTCCTTCTTGCTCTCTACCTTGAGGTTGTTCTGCCTCTCTCTGGAAGTTCTGTTGTCTTCCTCCTCTTCTTCCTCTGCCTCTGCCTTGGTAGCCTCGACCTCGCTGGCCACTTCCTCTTCCTGAACTCTCTCCAAAGTTCAGCTGAGTCTGAAGTGCTTTATCTAAGCCACTTGACTCTTCATCTTGTAGCATGCGGTATTCATGGGCTTGCAGAGAGCCTATGAGTTCATCAACAGATATCTGAGTGAGATCCTTCGACTCTTCTATTGCCACTACTATGTAGTTAAACTTCTTTGACATCGATCGCAGTAGTTTCTCCATGAAACTGACATCATCAATTGTCTCTCTGTTGCGCTTCATTTCGTTTGCAAGCGTCCGCAGACGAGTCACATAGTCACTAACTTTCTCAGAGTTTTGCATCTTCATAACTTCATACTCTGCTCGGAGAGATTGCAGCTTCACCTTCTTTGCATTGTCAACTTCTTGCAAGGAGCGTTGCAAGGTTTCTCATGCTTCTTTAGAAGTTCTAGCATCCGAGATCTTCTCAAAGGTTGGTTCATCAACCCCTTGATATAACAAGAACAATGCCTTCTTGTCTCTCTTTCTTGCCTCTCTCAGTGTCGTCCTTTGTGCGTTAGTCAACGCCGCCTCTTGCTCAGTAGTCTGCTCTTCATACTCATCATCAACTATCTCCCAAAGCTCCTTTGATGCTAGCAGCACTCTCATCTGAATGCTCCAGTTCTCATAGTTCGTCTTCGTCAACTTGGGAACTTGACCCGGCATAGCATTTATCATCTCCATTGTTGTGATCTCTTCACTTCTTCTGAGTGACTTTCAAGATTCGCAACCTCGCTCTGATACCACTGTTGGAAGTGTGTAATGAGCACCAAAAACACAAATGCACAAGCCGCCAAGAGACAAATACACGAGCTTTTATATAAATAAAATATATCAAACTTTTACAAGACTACAACACAGTTCCACTACGAGTTACAACTCAATGCGAGTCTACAACACAAGCACGCACATTAAAGCTTGCCAAAAGATCTCTTGGTGGTTGTTGAAGTTCTGTCCGCAAGGTTTCCACAAACTTCAGTTCACAAGGTTGTTCACAACTGTCCGCAAAATTCAGTCCGCAAAATTAATTGCATACATGCAATTAATTTTCCTTGCTCCTTTAATCTTCCGCACTATACAGCTTTTGCAATTTTTTTATAATGGAGTCCGCAACTTTTGACCAAAAGCTATCCGCAACTTTTGCAAGTCTTCTACTTGCAATTCTTTTCATGCACAATCTTGTCAGGCTTCTGCTGCGCTACTTGATTCCGGCGTTATACATGCCTATTTATAACATTTGCCATCTAATACGAGAATGCCACGTGTCATCAAAAGAGGAACTCGTTTAACGCCATTCAATATTCACGTCGTTTCTTTTTCAAACATACAACATTATTAATATATATATTTATTAATTACTTTGACTCGGTCAATGCTCATAATACAACCATCTCTCACAGTGCTACTGCCACCAATCTTATTATATTTATATATATGATCAAATTTTGCCAACAGATACTGGAGTTTACCCTATAGCCCACTGTTTTTCCAGGTAATTGCTGCCACCACCCTTGTCACCTCCCGACAGGGGCGGGGTTGCTGTCTTTTCCCCTGAACAGCTGCCTCCCTCCACGGTTTGCTAGATGCTGCATCACTGTGCCGTCCTAGTTCCTGTCCCAGTTACTGGACAGCCACATACAACTTTTGAACGCTGAAAAACAAACCCCGGCAGCCCTCTAAAAGTACCTCCAGCCCTCCTTCCCTCTACATCGCTTGCAAAGTTCAGGGTGTGTTGTTTTTTTTTAGCATTGGATCTAGTGTGTTCAGTAATAGTCGTTTATAAAATTATAAGTCTTGTTGCAGTCGTCTCAGCCTTTGTAATTTCACATTCAATTAGTATTTATTCTCGCGCACTCTCGCGCTCTTACTCCTCTTTTGTTAGCTTACTTTAATTGTTTTAATTTAATTGTGAGAAATCAAAGTCATATCATTTATAAATATTATTTGCAAAATTGAATTGGTCGGCCATTTACATTTACATCTAGCCTTAGTTTTCATTTAGAGCCTTCCCATATAGCACATCCCCTCTGAGTTTATAAACAATAAAATTACATAAATTTAGACATAATAAATAATAAAATCATATTAATTAAATGAATAAATGAGATAGATAGACAAAATACTAAACTTAAATTTAATCTTCATGAAATTTTGTAAGTTGAAACACCCAGTGCATGGCCTAAAAAACTAAATAAAAGACAACTAATCGTCTAATAATAATCATTCCAAATCTATTAGCTCTCGTTCTTTCTGCACTTCATCTGAAAAATTTGAATTTTTATTTTTATATAGCTTTATTATGTAGGGGAGCCTTGGCACACAAGTTGAGGTGTTGCAGTGTGACCTTGAGGTCTTCGAGTCTTGCAAGTAGCCTCTTGCAAAAATGCAGGATAAGATTTGTCTACATTTCACCATTATGGTGGGATTGCTGCTCGAGGATGCTTTATGCACTGGGTTGTCCTTTTTTTGATACAGCTTTCTCATCTCTCTTATATAAATAACAATCTCTTGTAGTCTTGAATTATTTGAACATAAGAACAATAAAAACTGATACGATGGGGCCGCCACACGCTGATATTAGTTTATGTAGCCCACATGTATTATTGTACTTTGTATTTTCCACACTTGCCTATATTAGGAGTGGTAGTATCCTTAGATGAGCACTTTTGGATCTTAGGTTTTGGCTCTCTTGAAGAGTGGAGTGTCAGGAGGTCCCAACCTCCGTATGCTTGGAGAGAACTTGTTCTCAATTGTATTTTTTGTTGTTTACTGCAATACCATTTCATTCTTCGATCCTGATACGACTGTAGTGTATCAAAATCACACAAAAATCTATTCTTTACCTTTGCAATTTTTTTTGCTCGTTCATAGGTGTTCATTTGATTCCGAACACACATTGTTTATATGCTGTCTAATTTAGCAGTTCATTGAAATTCTGGGACAACATCCCAAACTACTCATGATGAAATCAAGCATCACACATCGCGGAACTAATCTCTACATGCAGTCCCCGCCGATTCTCGAAGAAATGACGCTGCCGAATCTTCATCTTCCACTCCATGAACTCATGGGCGGAGTTCCCGATGATACCATTCACGCGAGTGGCATGGCTGTGAGCGATGGCAAGAAGACTTCGTGTCTGAGAAAGCTGCGTGTAAATTCAAAGGGCTCCCCGACGGAACCGCAGAAATGGGCACAGCCGATAATGCCTGAGAGTTCTCTCGCACCTGGCGGCGTCTTCGTCAAACCTGTAGCAAATTTTGTTTCTCTCTTTCAATTTTGGGACTATTTAGCTCTCTTTTTTTATGGCAGAGATTATATATATATATATATATATATATATATATATATATATATATATATATATATATATATATATATATATATATATACGAGCATCTTCGCACGGGCTACGCCCGTGCTCGATGCTCTCGGGCTGCCTTCGGCCGCATCAGGCGGGCTTCACCCGCTTGCACACGGTATTTGCCTGTTTGCACCCAGGATTCAATTGCAAGCGGATCCGGATAGTAGTACGCACGGTCAGCAGAAGCTAAAGAATGAAGTAATTTTTTGGAACTTAGCAGTTGGCAGAGAGGTGACAGCTGCAAACTCTTTTGGAGCTAAGCGCAAGGGAATGCATTTGGCTTTAAACTTATCTTCACATCTTCCACAATTTCTACATAATGTGAGGAAAAAGATCCAGCAAACAATAGGAATTTCTGCATAATGTGAGGAAAAAGATCCAGCAAACAATAGGAAGAAGTGACAAACAGTTAGCTATCTCTCTAAACTTTGTCAAACCCCACTCAACTCATGAAATCATGGTTCCTACAATCTCTGACTCCTTTAATTTCAAAATATTATGGGTTGTTTGATTTGCAAACATTGTAATGTTATGTCAGGTAATTCAAAGATGTTGGAGCATAAATCTTTGTTTTCTTTGAAAATGATGCATCTTAAAAATTAAAACAGTCACATATACAATCCATTCACTCGACATCTAATAAATCGCCATTATTAAATTGAGTAAACTTCTTTGAACAACAGCAGTAAACAAACACTAAATATTTGATGCATAACAATGATATCTAAATAACAGTTTGCAGCTGAAATGGCAGCAACATTGACATTAAACAAAAAAAAATCCTCAATTAACAAATTTGATTCCGGCTTGAACTCAATCCAGACGGACCCAACCAGATGTACTGAAATTCCATATGAGCATACACAATCATTTGCTGATTTTAATTTGATTCCATTTGTTCGAGAGCTCCACTTGATTTGTAGTCTGTAGGTAAGAAATTTCAACATGTTCTGAATGTTTTTTATTAATCCAAATTTTTATTGGGCATTTCTATAATTAACCATTGATTTAAGCGCCACAAATCCTCTTAAAGTGCTAAATGTAATGATGTATATTTTGAACAGAAACTGAGGAAAACAACATTATTAATTTTGTAAACATGATTTCTATCTAGAGTAAAATGCGAAATATGGATACCGCTAACCCAAAACAACAAATTTAAGAACAATTTGCAAATAATAAGTGAGAGAGTCATCTTTCATTCAGTGTAAAAGAAAAAATTTAAGAACAATTTGCAAATAATAAGTGACGGAGCCATCTTTCATGCAGTTTTCAGTGTCTACTCTTAACATATGCCCTCCAGAATTCAGAATATATGCATTCATTGCACAACATGAAAATTCATACAGGTAAAATGAACAGAAAAGAAAGTCCCACAAACAGTTTAAGGAAAAAGGAAGACGAAAATAATAAGAATTCGTCATTGGCGAATCAACACTGCAGAAAAAAAAAGACAGGGATGAACCATAATACCATGGTATTAAAACTGTAGAAGATATCCAAAATGGTGAAGAATACTTCCAAATTTTGCAGATCGAAGACACATTCAGATCAAAGTGTTACTTATTCCTGAGAAATTTAAATGAATAGTGAAGAAATACACTGGTTTGAGACCGAACGTTAGTAGGGAAACAACAGTAATCTTCCGCAATCATTGGCTTTTTTTCAGCTGATCCTTTCTCCCTAGTCTCAATCGAAAAGGCAAGTAAACCAGAGCCCAATTTCCTTAAATCTTTTCAAAATAGAAGGATTACTTGAAAGCCTTCGATCTGATTTATATCCACGGAGAGAGAGAGAGAGCGAGAGAGAGAGAGAGAGACCTGGAGCAGACGGAACGGAAGCGTCGGCAGCAGCAGCGGGAAGCGGGGGCGGCGGCAAAATTTGGAAGCGGCGGGGAAGCCTCCACAGAAGCAGCGCCGGGGCAGCCTGGGCAGCAGGTGGTCGGCCTAAAAATCTGGAAGAAGATGAGGAGTAGAAGAGAAAGCAGCAATCGCTTAGGGGTGCATTTGTTCCTGTCGGCGAGGGAAGCTGTAGGCGGAGCGGCGGGGAAGCGATAGATGCAGGGGAAGCGGCAGAGGGAGGGAAAAAAACAGGGGGATGTGGAGAAGACGGAGAGGTTAGAAGGAGTTGAAACCGGCGATGCCTAAATCTGTGGAAGAGAAGCGGTGCAAGGCTATGTGTATATGGCGAGCGGGAGACGCGCATGAGCGGCGGCGGGGCAGGCGTCGGGTCGGGAGACGAAGCGGGCGTGCGGTGCAGGGGCACGCGTCGGGGCAGACAGCGGAAGCGGGATATGAGCGGCGGCGGGGCAGGCGTCGGGTCGGGAGACGAAGCGGGCGTGCGGAGGCCAAAAGCGTGAATGCGAAAGTTACGGACGGGGGGTCGAACAGTTCCCTTAATCTAATAGTATATATATATATATATATATATATATATATATATATATATATATATATATATATATATATATATATATATATATATATATATATATATATATATATATATATATATATAATACAATATGCATATCTCAATCACACCATGAATCTCATATGTACCGTCCGATCTCCAGGAAATAAAATCGGACCGTTGGATTCCTAAAGGGAGGCTTGCAATTAAAAAAATTCCAAAACTGTTACTGTTCATCTCCTGAAATACCCCGATACCGGACGTTTCCGCGAACTCCCTTCCGCGCCCTCCTCTGCCACCGGCGGCCTGCCCGGCGCCCACCGACGGGTTCGCCGGCTTCCGGCGAATCCGCCGGGGGTTGTCCCGCGGCAAGCGGGCAGGGTTATTCACCAGGACCCGGGATATATATATATATATACTAGCATCTTGGAACGGGCTTCGCCCGTTCTCGATGCGTCGCTGCGGGCTTCGCCCGCAACCAAGCGGGCTTCGCCCGCTTGGCATTCCGGCGGGCTTCGTCCGCCCCCCGGCGGGCTTCGCCCGCCCCCCGGCGGGCTTCGCCCGCCCCACGGCGGGCTTCGCCCGCCCCCCCGGCGGGCTTCGCCCCCCCCTCCCCGACGGGCTTCGCCCGCTAGCCCGACATAAAATTTTAAAAATTTATAAGTTAAAAATTTTAATTTTCTGATTTTTTTAATAATTATTTAATTATTTATTAATAATATAAATTATTTAGATATAAAAAAATAAATTTTAATTTTCTGATTTTTTAAATAATTATTTAATTATTTATTAATAATATAAATATTTAAAAAAAAAAGAAAAAAACCGAGCGGTAGCCACCGCCTCCTCCGTCGCCGGCGGCGGAGCCGCCGGCGGCCTGCCCGGCGCCCACCGGCGGGTTCGCCGGCCTCCGGCGAACCCGCCGGGGGTTGTCCGGCGGCGAGCGGGCAGGGCCACCGCCGGCGGTGGCCCTGCCCGCTCGCCGCCGGACAACCCCCGGCGGGTTCGCCGGAGGCCGGCGAACCCGCCGGTGGGCGCCGGGCAGGCCGCCAGCGGCTCCGCCGCCGGCGACGGAGGAGTTGGGCGGGACCGTGTGCGGAACGGGAGGGGCATCGGGCGGAATTCCTGGATGAACAGTAAATCGGGAGGAGCTGTTTTTAATTGCAGGCCAATATGGATGAATCCAATGGCTAGAATCCATTTCCTGAAGATCGGACGGTCCAGATTCCTTTCATGGTGTGATCCAAATATGACTATTGTATTATATAATAAAGATATATATATATATATATATATATATATATATATATATATATATATATATATACATATATAGGGTTATTCACCAGGACCTTCCATTGAAGTTTGTGTAATTACAGCTTGCACCCCTTGAAATTATAAAAACCTCCCCTCAATGTTTACATTTCATAACATTTATGCACAAAAGAAGCTCATTGGAGTAAATCTTCAAGGGGGTCTTTTTGTGCATGGGTGTTATGAAATGTAAACATTGAAGTGGATAAATGTAATTTCAAAAGTAGGGGTGCAAGCTGTAATTATACAAACTTCGAGGGGAGATCCAGGTAAATAAACCTATATATATATATATATATATATATATATATATATATATATATATATATATATATATAAATATATATATATATATATATATATATATATATATATATATATATATATATACTAGCATCTTCGAACGGGCTCCGCCCGTTCTCGATGCGTCGCTGCGGGCTTCGCCCGCTTGTCATTCCGGCGGGCTTCGCCCGCATTCCGCTTCGCCCGCCCCCCGGCGGGCTTCGCCCGCCCTCCGGCGGGCTTCGCCCGCCCTCCGGCGGGCTTCGCCCGCATTCCGCTTCGCCCGCCCCCCGGCGGGCTTCGCCCGCCCTCCGGCGGGCTTCGCCCGCCCTCCGGCGGGCTTCGCCGCCCGACAAACAATTTTAAAATTTTAAAGTTCAAAATTTTATTTTTTTGATTTTTAAAATAATTATTTAATTATTTATTAATTAGTTATTATTTTTATTTTAATTATTTATTAATTCAAAATTTTTTAATTAATAATATAAATTATTTATTAATAATATAAATTATTTAAATATTAAAAAAAAAACCGAAAAAAATCCCGCCCCCCACGGGCTCACGCCGCCGCCGGCGGCGGAGCCGCCGGCGGCCTGCCCGCCGCCCACCGGCGGGTTCGCCGGCCTCCGGCGAACCCGCCGGGGTTTGTCCGGCGGCGAGCGGGCAGGGCCACCGCCGGCGGTGGCCCTGCCCGTGAGCTCCAGACTGGAGGTCACGGGCAGGGCCACCGCCGGCGGTGGCCCTGCCCGCTCGCCGCCGGACAAACCCCGGCGGGTTCGCCGGAGGGCGGCGAACCCGCCGGTGTGCGGCGGGCAGGCCGCCGGCGGCGGGGTGAGCCCGTGGGGGGCGGGATGCGGGAAAGGGGGTATCGGGGAAAAAACCGAGTGAACAGTAACTTTTTTATATATATTTTATTTGCAGGCCACTGCTTTGAATCCAACGGCTCCTATTTGCTGCAGTTTGATCGGACGGTTCAAATCCGTTTCATGGTGTGATCCAAATATGCATATTGTATTTTATAATAAAGATATATATATATATATATATATATATATATATATATATATATATATATATATATATATATATATATATATATATATATATATATATATATATATATATATTTTTTTTTTTTTTTTTTTTTTTTTTTTTTTTTGCTGAGAACATGCAGCTGAAAAACAAAATGGGAAGTTTTTGTTCCTCTTGGAGGACGGCAGCGACAAAAAAAGTCTTTGTGGTTGTCTTGCTACACGACGCAAGAGCAACGGGTAGGTGGAGCCGTGCAACGACAATGCTCGCCAGACATGGGCGGAACTAGCCCTGGGCACGGTAGGGCACGTGCCCGACCGGTTTTGGGCGGAACTAGCCCTGGACATGAGGTTCTTCTTCTTCTTCCGGCACGTGCCCGACCGGTTTTGGGCCGAACTAGCTCTGGACAGGAGGTTCTTCTTCTTCTTGAAATCTGGACTGATTTCAGTCCAGATTTCTGTGAAAGGTTGATTTGAACGCACAATTGTGCTAATCTTCTAGCATTTTAATGTTAGGTACACACTATTGTGTTGCTGGAATCCATCGTGAAGGTTGATTTGGAGCTCCAATCGTCTTTTGTTGCTGGAACACACCATTGGTAATTACTCTTATTCCCTGGTTTTCTGTTTTAGTTTGCTTAGGAGTTAGGAGGGTCACCCACCTGCAAAAAAAAATTTTTTGGGGCGCTGCCCCCGAACCCCCTCTCAAGGTGCGCTGCCCTCCGAACCCCCCTAATTGACAGTACTTAGATTGTGCCTGTGCGACTTCAAAATCCTAGTTCCGCCACTGTCGCCAGAGCCGTGCTCTGACGGAGAACTGCAAAGCATATCCATGGAGGCGCTTCCATGTCCATGGCGGGTTTGCTCTCTAGGGGAGCCTTGCTCCGACAAAGGATGGCATATCCGTGCTTTTACAATGGGTGATTGGTATACGGACACCGTAACTCGATATTCGCAGCTCATGAATTGAGTTTTAAAATTAAATGTGTAATACTCGTCCCTCACTTATTGGCAACCCACTGTTTTCTCATTTCCGAAACTGGTTTCGTCGAAACCCTTTCCGAGACCTCCCGCCGGACGCAACCTGCAGCTTTTGCCGGCCCATCACCTCGTCGGAGGTGTCTCGCCCCGATAATTTCACCGGAGGTGCCTCGCCTGCTCACTGTCTATGCCTCCATTGATGTCCTAGGTTATCTCCTACTACATTTTCCATTTCTTTGCTTTTAGGATCGATGTCAAGCTCTAAGATATGAGGAGAGTTCTCTGTTTTCTGTGATTATTGAGAGCTTATGTTGGGTGTTTAGGGTTTTGATTCATATTTTTTTGTGATTGTTGGGGTTAATGTTCAAATATGCAAATTTGATTGTGCTTTGTGTGACTATTTTGATGTTGGTGTTTCTCATGAATATTGTTTCTCTTTACATGAATGTATACTTGAATATTACAAATTGAAATGCAATTTTTTTTGTTTTGACTACAAATAGCAAAATGATTTACAAATAGTGATTTATGGGCTGCGTATATCAAAGGGCTGTATATATTCAATTGTGGTGTGCGTATATCAACTACCTTAAAATGGTGTAGATTTTACTTTTTAATAGATGGGAGCATAATTGACCTAGTCAATTATTTCAGCGTACTTTTAAATATATTTTTAAAATAGGAGAAATAAAGCATTCAAGACTGCAGCCACGTGCACCAAGAGTTTATATATTATACAAGCAGTCGTGCACGGGAGACCCCGTGCGGGGCGGCGACATTGGTTTGGGGCGGAGACATTTGTCGGGGGCGGCGACATTTGTCGGGGGCGGCTACATTGGTCGGGGCCACGACATTGGTCGGGGGCAGCGACAATGGTCGGGTGCGGCGACATTGGGCGGGGGCGACGACATTGGGCGAGGGCGGGGGCGACGACATTGGCGAGGGCGGCAACATTGGTGGGGCGGCGAGTATGGGAATAAGAAAAAAAACTATGCAAATGAGTAGAGGAATAAGAAAATTTATGATCAAATGACAAAAAAAATCATACAAATGGGTAAAGGAATAAGAAAATTGAGGGGTATTTTGACATTAAAATGTTACACCAAGGTTGGGGGGTATTTTGGGAAAAAGAATGTTACACCATTGCTCTTTTGAAGTTTACTTATAGTATAAAGATATATAATATAATATATACGATACAGTTGTAAGCACGTAGCAGGGCCGACTTACGTATATCTTTAGTTATCCTTAGTTAAGAATATAATTTTGCTTATCCTTAGATAACTTATACTTTTGCATTGAATTTAATTTGTTATAAGAACATAATTTTGCTGCTAATCGTTAAGGATAATAATTAATTTAAACATTTTATTATAAAAATATAATGTTACTGTGTATACATTATAATTGATATAGATTAAGGCTTCATTTGGTTTAGCGGTGGCGGTTGTAAAATGAGTTGTTGTAAATGCGGGTTTGTAAATGGAGTTGTTGGAAACTGAATGCTGGAAATGAAGTTCTGTTTGGCTAGTCTGCGTTTGCAGAGCTGTTCAAAACTGAGAACTGTTTGACAATACTGTTTGGAAATGGAGATCCGCGGATGAAATTTTTTTTCTTCTAATTATTATATATATATTAAACCATTAAAATTAATTAAATGGAATATTATAAATGCAGATCAAAAAGCTAATTTCATTTTTTTTTTCTTAAATGAAAGATGAATCCAATAAATAATGAGGGTCATGTAGTAATATCAGCAGTGAGTAATAGATTTGAATATTTTTCAATTATATCAATCATTTAAAAAAGTCAATGTCTTTGGCAAAATTGAAGATCATTCTCATATGTTATAAAATATTTTTTTATCATCTTATTTCAAGTCTTCAATCATATCTCCAAATCTCCTCTAAATTCATAGCCTTGCTATAATATAAAACTATGAAAACCCTTGAATACCAAAAAATATATATTACCTAGCTTAATGTGTGAACCATTGAATACCAAAAAATTACATTAGCGATGAAATGAACCGATGTAAAATCTCAACACAAACACCTAAAATAACATAATGATTGGCAGTAGAAATAGATTGCACAAACACATCAACTTTAAATTTGCATTGCATAAGCCACATTTGAACTGCATGTGCACAAAATGGACTGCAAAATAAAAGGCATTTAGACAAATGAAGTGCAAAATGGAAGGTATTTGGACAAAATGAAATGCAAAATAAACGACATTAGAACAAATGAATTGCAAATTGAACTACCCTTGCAGAAAAAGGACAGTAAAACCAAAGAAATTTTGATAAATGAACTGAATTTTCATAAATGGAATACAAAACTTCAAGCACAATCACAATATTTACAGAAAAAATAGACTGCAAAATATCAACACAACCACATTTGGATCAAATCCACGATAAAACAAAAATTTAATGGAAGACATACCTCTAGAGCCATGTGACCCTCCTCCAGAAATAGCGTTGAGGCAGCAATCACGACCCTAGTCCAACAGGCGTGGCGAAATCGACGATCTTCCTCCAGCAGGCGTGGCAAAATGGGAGCAGAAACAACTGAAAACCCCTCCAGGCGGAGGCGAAACCTGGGGACTTTCTTCTTCCAGCGGTGGGGGAAGAAATCCGGCCTTCCTCCCTCCAGCAATTCCGGGCTGTAGCGGGCGGCGGCGGGGATGAAAAGCGTGCGGAAATACTATAATGTGGCAGTGTACTGCACCGGAGAAGACAAGCACTGTTATCACGAACCCTAGATGTTGTCGGAGAAGATGCGGTGGGATGGAGTTCCTCCTCGCGAAGACGGGAGAGACGGAGAAGGAGTTGCACAATACCTGATGCCCTCACGATTTCTTCCTCCTCCCTAAACGCAATAAACTGGAGCTCTCCCGCTAGGTTTCGGGACGCAACTTTTACAGCCCGGAGAAACGTCCCGCTGTTCGAACTTTAGGCGAAAAAACAAACGAAAATTTTACACAAGCTTGCGTTTTGATAAAACGCGCTGGCATAAAACGCCCAACCAAATGAGCCCATAGGCTCCGTTTGGGAGGACTTATTTTCACCGGTCAAACGGATACGACCGCATGAACCGGACCTTAATTAAGGTCCGGTTCATGCGGTCGTAACCGTTTGACCGGTGAAAATAAGTCCTCACAAACAGAGCCTTAATCTGATTCGTTTGATAGGTGAAAATAAATCCCCTCAAACTGAACTAAGTCATATTATAATATTATTTTGGATAATTCGAGCATTTTTTGGAATTTACATTTCTATGTGGAATTAATATTTACAAATCATTCGTCATATTTTTTGTAGTCTGTTTCTAACTTAGAATTTTGTTGCAAGCATCTACACTAGAATACGAGCATTTTTGTGTCGACTACGTCCGTGCTCGATGTTCTTCGAATCGACAGTACCCCGCTGTGGCGGTATCTCCGTCCAAACTTGGCCCCTCTACGACACTCGATCAATTGACAGGGCACAGGGAGCCCACGTGCCCTACGTGACAGTACCCGCGGCTCGACAGTGTCCCGGCGCGGTTGCGCTTCTACAGCTCGCATACACCCATGCACACGATAAAATAGGTACGGGAAGAGCATCGGGCACAGGGGTTGTGTGCACGGGGGTTTGCGAGCTGCAGAAGCGTCACAACGCCGAGACATTGTCGAGGTGGGGCTACAGTCGGGTGCTGTCGATGCGAAGAGCATCGAGCACGGGTGTAGCCCGTGCGAAGATGACATTGAAATATTTGATCTGTTTTTATTGTAATTAAGGGTCCATTTTATTGTGAACCGTGATTCGTGAATGTCTCACCTCACTTAAGAAACTCCAACCATTTTTATGTTGAAAATTAGTTTTTTTGGTGGTGGTTGTAATTGTTGTCATACACATATTCTATGATGGAGTTTTAGTCCATACTAGAAAAAAAGCTGTGTCAAACAAACCCTAAATTTGGCCTCATTTGGTTCGGCGTTTTGCTCAGGCGTCGGGAGGAGAAGGCATGCTGTTGGAATTGGAGGGGGGAGGCTGCGGTTGGAATTCCTCCATTTCGCATGGTGCGGCGGGTGCAAACGGAACAAATGCCGCCGCCAGATGTTTGGTTACTCGCTGTGCGGCGGCGTTTGCCCCAAAGGTGCGCTCCAAACACCGGGCCAAATAAAGCCAGTTTTTTCAGTCTTTTTGACTATCTGGCCTGCAAGTATAATATTCTCGATATCACAGGTTCTTTCTATGTGCAGTAGTATCCAATGGCGTTAATGTCTTTAGTGGGGAATGTTGATTTCTGTGAAGTGAAAGTGGGTGAATGGAAGGCTTGGGAAACCTATCCGCGCGGACTACGCGGACTGGGTTGGCGGACTGCTAGGTCGGCAGGGATGTTGCAGGCGGTTTGCTCTGTGGCGGCCTGGGCGGTCTGTTCGCGCGGACTGCGCGGACAGCAGCGGCGGTCTAACAGGCCAGTGTATGCTCAGCAGGCGGTTTACTCCCAGGAAGTAACCGGGCGGATAGGAATGTTATCCGCGGAGTCCGGCTTGAAGCGGACTGAAGAACTGGAGCTCGGCAGACCGGTTTGGCAGATGCCTTGGTCTTGCTCTAGTGAAGCGGCAAGTGGAAGCCGTGGAGACCGCCGGTCAGCGCGGACAGGAACTGGAGGTCGCCCGGTATGGCGGGCTAGATCCAGTGTCCGCCTGTAAGTGCGGACTGGCCCTTGCGGCCAGTGGGCTGGACTTGGTGGGAATTGAACCAAGTCCAGGAGGCTCAGTCCGGGGAGATCGCGCAGTGGAGCGCGGGCTGATTTCTCAGTCCGCCAAGCTTAGTAGAAGTGCTGTTGCCTTGTGTGCTAGCTTGGGGATATGCGGACTGGAGAATTACTTGTGCAGGAGCGTGCGGACTGGAGCCAGAGTCCGCTGAGTCCGGTTGAGCCTTGTGATGAGGTTATGGACTCAGGGAAGCGGACTGGAGTTCGCTGTATACGCGGACTGGGGTCTGCTGTTAGCGGACTGGACTGGCGTGTCCGCTAAGTCTGGAGGTGCCTTGGCAATGAGGTAATGGACTTGGGATATGCGGACGGAAGCCGGGTATCCGCTGAGTCCGGCAGGTGCCTTGATGGCGCGGTTGCGGGCTCGGGTTTTGCGGGCTGATGCCTTGTCCGCAGAATGGCGGATACGGCTGTTGTGGAGTCCGGCTGTTGTCCTGGCTTGGTCTCTGGCGGCAAGGCGGGCTGGATATTGGAGTCCGGCCTTGGAGAAGCTGGGGCGGACTGGCTATCTGCACAGGGCGGCGAACTGGCATGTGTGTCCGCGGGCTGGCGGACACATAAGTTCTTGCTGCGGGATGTGGCGGTGATCCTATCGACTAGGGCGGTGACCATACTCATCGTCGTGCCTATAAATAGGACCCATGTCACATCAGGATGTACTGGAACCTAGACCGAAGTAAGTGAACAGTATCTGAGCTCGCGTAAGTTGCTGCGGCCTGGACTTTGTGTCCGCGCGGATAGAGAGTTGACCCGGTTGTGCTGTGCAGGTTGTGCGGATAGCGCTGGAAAGCCAGGACTTGGCTCTGATTGCGGTCAGGGACAGTGCGGACTCTGCGGTTAAGCAACAGGCGGTAAACAGCAGGTCGCGGATAGCGGCCAGGCGGTCTTCTCTTTGGCGACTTGGTTCGGGGTTCAGGAAGTCGCCTGCTTCAGGCGGACTGTTCCATTCGGTGGCGCAGCTTGTGCGGTCTGGCGGCGTGCAGACCGGCGGTGAAGAGCTAAGCATTGGAGTAAGGGTGAGTCCGCGCGGCTTGGGTTGCGGTCTGGCGACCTGGCGGACTGAGCGGACTCCACAGCAGTAGGTCGGCGGCTTGTTGATTGAGTCCGCGCGGCTTGTTTTTTGTTCTTGTCTTTGTAACTGTCTCTGCTCTCCCGGTGTTGGGTTTTGGTGAAGCATGTCTCGCCATGTATGTCTCGCCTTGTAAAGAAGTTTGCTCTTGATCAATAAAGAAGCTTGTGCTGCATGTGTTGCTGGTTGTTACTGCTTTGTTGAGATAATCTCTGCTAACTCCACGATCCGGGAAAACTTTCAACATATAAGTGGGCGTATTCTCCTTCGGTTTGTTGAGTTTTTCAGCAGGGTATCCAAGGGGGCGTCTGCGGTTTGTTGAATTTTAACATGGTATCAGAGGGAGGTTGTTGGAGTGGTCAAGCAGTGCTCAATGGAAGTAGTTGCTCTTCTGAAGAGGAAACCAGTGGTAGAACCATGGCAGTGGAGGATGCAAGTTGTCTTGGTATTGATCTTCTTACAGAGGCGAACTGTGAACGGTGGAAGTCCTGTATGAAGAGCTTTCTTCTTGGCGAGGACCTTTGGGAGGTTGTATGCGGAGCAGGAAGACAAGAGGATACTGCTGGCAATGCTGAGGCGATGAGAGCTTGGAAGGAGGCAAATGCGAAAGCGGAGTCTATTCTCAAGCAGGTGATCTCATCGGAGCTCTTGGACAACATCAGTGGATGTCGGTCAGCTGCGGAGGTTTGGACTTCCCTTGATGGGTTGTTCAGGAAGAAGGTGAAGGTTGCTGCGGATGATGGTCCCTCTACTTCATATCAGGAAGAAAGGAGTGTTTCTCCTAGGCGTGATAGGAAGAGGAAGGAAGGACCACGGTGCTATAAATGCAAGCAGCAAGGTCATCTTCGGAAGGAGTGCAAGGTTACCTTGCTCTCGGCGAACGTAGCTCAGGTAGGGAGGAAGGAGAAGAACGTAGTTGGGATTTCAACTAGTTCTGGATTTGATCGGAGGAATGCCAGTGATAGTGCAGCTATCTGGCATGAAAGACTGGGGCATGTAGGGATGGACAAGCTGAAAGCAATGGCGGAAAGAAGACTCGTAAGAGGCTTGCCTAGATTGTCATCCTATGGCGATGGTCGGGGGTGTGCGGGATGTCAGGAAAGTGGAGCCTATCGCTTCATGGTCGACAAAGCACAATCCAGGAGTAAAGCACCATTGGTGGTTGTCCATTGTGCTCTGGTGGGACCGACCGTCACGGCCAGTCTTGGAGGCAGCAGGTTCATGCTGATATTGGTTGATGACTATTCTGGGTATACTTGGGTATACTTTATGAAGAAGAAGTCCAACATGGTACGCTTGTTTGTGGAGTTCAAGAAGCTTGTCGAAGGTCAGCTTGGCCGGAGGATCAAGGTGTTGAGGACAAGTTTCGGTGGTGAGTTTGCCTCAACCGAGTTCTCACGCTTTTGCAGGAAGCAAGGGATCCGGATGGAGCTTTCTTGTGGACATACTTCACAACAGGGTAGTGTTGCAGCTCGGATGATCCGTTGGTTAACGGAGACCTGCAAGTGTTGGCTTCGGAGTAAAGGCGTTCCGAAGGCTCTTTGGGCGGAGGGAATAGCCTGTGCTACTCATGTCATCAACCGGATGCCTCTTAGTCCGATCATAGTAAAGACTCCTTATGAGCTAATGTTCGGAGTGAAGCCCTCAGTGAAGCACCTTCGGGTGTTTGGATCTACCTGCTATATACATTCTCCGGGTGCTCTCAAAACAAAGCTAGTCTTTGTAGGGTATGATGAGCAGAAAAGAAGATGGAGGTGTATGGATCCTGCGACGAAGAAACTCATAGTGTCGAGAGACATTGTCTTTGATGAGTTGACGCCGTATTGGGGTAGCTCTTATGTGGAGCTAGAAATAAGCAGGTCAGATGATGGGCTGAAGGAGGCTGCTGCTAAGGAAGTGGAGTTGCCTGAGTCACCAGGTGCTCCAGGTTGTTCTAGCTCCGGGGCAAAGGCGTCAGAGTCGGGAAGAAGGGGGAGCGATGCTCCAGGACCTTCTGGCTCAAAGGCGGAGGCTTCCTATTCAGGAAGCAAGGGGAGCGATGTTCCAGGCAGTTCATGTTCAAGAGGGGAGTCTTCTGGTTCAGGTAGCAGGGGGAGCGTTGCTCCAGGTGCTCTTGGTTCCAGTAAGGAGGCGTCTTGTTCAGGGAACAAATGGAGCATTGTTCCGGGTTTGCCCGGGAATGGAGCTGGTTCAAAAGCAGCGGAGGTGGTTAGCCATGATCAGGTTCTTCGGAGATCGAAGAGGATCAGTAAGCCACCAGCTCGATATAGCGAAGGGAACACGGCGGACTTGGTCCCGTGTTTCCTTGTTAGCCCTCAGATCGAGCAAGGGACTTCTGGCTGTGATGACCCCACTAGAATCAAGGAGGTGGTTGACACCAAGTCTGATGAGGTGACTTCTCTCAGAGGCAACGAGGCTTGGGCTTCTGGGTCCAAGGAAGTTGGTGATACTCCTGTGATGCATGAGTGGAGGTTGAAGCTGAAGAAGGCAGAGGGAAGCATGGCTCCTTTTGGGAGATGCTGGAGGGCTCCCTCATGGTTCATGATATGCGGGGCGAGGACTATGTCTTGGACATCTCTTCGTAGATGCTATCGGAAGGACCAGGTGCAAGGTTACGGGAGCTGCTGGAGTTATTCACCACTTCTCACTTCAAGGGGGAGTGTTGATTTATGTGAAGTGAAAGTGGGTGAATGGAAGGCTTGGGAAACCTATCCGCACGGACTACGCGGACTGGGTTGGCGGACTGCTAGGTCGGCAGGGATGTTGCAGGCGGTTTGCTCTGTGGCGGCCTGGGCGGTCTGTTCGCGCGGACTGCGCGGACAGCAGTGGCGGTCTGACAGGTCAGTGTATGCTCAGCAGGCGGTTTACTCCCAGGAAGTAACCGGGCGGATAGGAATGTTATCCGCGGAGTCCGGCTTGAAGCGGACTGAAGAACTGGAGCTCAGCAGACCGGTTTGGCAGATGCCTTGGTCTTGCTCTAGTGAAGCGGCAAGTGGAAGCCGTGGAGACCGCCGGTCAGCGCGGACAGGAACTGGAGGTCGCCCGGTATGGCGGGCTAGATCCAGTGTCCGCCTGTAAGTGCGGACTGGCCCTTGCGGCCAGTGGGCTGGACTTGGTGGGAATTGAACCAAGTCCAGGAGGCTCAGTCCGGGGAGATTGCGCAGTGGAGCACGGGCTGATTTCTCAGTCCGCCAAGCTTAGTAGAAGTGTTGTTGCCTTGTGTGCTAGCTTGGGGATATGCGGACTGGAGAATTGCTTGTGCAGGAGCGTGCGGACTGGAGCCAGAGTCCGCTGAGTCCGGTTGAGCCTTGTGATGAGGTTATGGACTCAGGGAAGCGGACTGGAGTTCGCTGTATACGCGGACTGGGGTCTGCTGTTAGCGGACTGGACTGGCGTGTCCGCTAAGTCCGGAGGTGCCTTGGCAATGAGGTAATGGACTTGGGATATGCGGACGGAAGCCGGGTATCCGCTGAGTCCGGCAGGTGCCTTGATGGCGCGGTTGCGGGCTCGGGTTTTGCGGGCTGATGCCTTGTCCGCAGAATGGCGGATACGGCTGTTGTGGAGTCCGGCTGTTGTCCTGGCTTGGTCTCTGGCGGCAAGGCGGGCTGGATATTGGAGTCCGGCCTTGGATAAGCTGGGGCGGACTGGCTATCTGCACAGGGCGGCGAACTGGCATGTGTGTCCGCGGGCTGGCGGACACATAAGTTCTTGCTGCGGGATGTGGCGGTGATCCTATCGACTAGGGCGGTGACCATACTCATCGTCGTGCCTATAAATAGGACCCATGTCACATCAGGATGTACTGGAACCTAGACCGAAGTAAGTGAACAGTATCTGAGCTCGCGTAAGTTGCTGCGGCCTGGACTTTGTGTCCGCGCGGATAGAGAGTTGACCCGGTTGTGCTGTGCAGGTTGTGCGGATAGCGCTGGAAAGCCAGGACTTGGCTCTGATTGCGGTCAGGGACAGTGCGGACTCTGCGGTTAAGCAACAGGCGGTAAACAGCAGGTCGCGGATAGCGGCCAGGCGGTCTTCTCTTTGGCGACTTGGTTCGGGGTTCAGGAAGTCGCCTGCTTCAGGCGGACTGTTCCATTCGGTGGCGCAGCTTGTGCGGTCTGGCGGCGTGCAGACCGGCGGTGAAGAGCTAAGCATTGGAGTAAGGGTGAGTCCGCGCGGCTTGGGTTGCGGTCTGGCGACCTGGCGGACTGAGCGGACTCCACAGCAGTAGGTCGGCGGCTTGTTGAATGAGTCCGCGCGGCTTGTTTTTTGTTCTTGTCTTTGTAACTGTCTCTGCTCTCCCGGTGTTGGGTTTTGGTGAAGCATGTCTCGCCATGTATGTCTCGCCTTGTAAAGAAGTTTGCTCTTGATCAATAAAGAAGCTTGTGTTGCATGTGTTGCTGGTTGTTACTGCTTTGTTGAGATAATCTCTGCTAACTCCACGATCCGGGAAAACTTTCAACATATAAGTGGGCGTATTCTCCTTCGGTTTGTTGAGTTTTTCAGCAGGGTATCCAAGGGGGCGTCTGCGGTTTGTTGAATTTTAACAGGGAATACTTTTTCATAAATGCGAAAATAATTTTTATTTGATTATATATTATTACTCTATTTTTCTGTTTTTTATATTTTTATTTATAATTTTATTGTATTTCTCTTTTATGGATGTGTGCAAAGATAATCGAGAATCGGACCTGATCGAACTGAATGATTTGGGCCGGTTCTAAATTGGTTTGGTCGGGTCTGATTCCCATAATATTAGAACCGACAATTCGGTTCGGTTTTTCAAGGGTTTGGTGCCCAGAACTGACCCGAGAATCGAATATCAATGCTAAAGAAAATATTTCGAGACAAATGTTATATTTGTGTGATTATGAAAAAACAATTGAGAAAATAGTCGTATGACTAAAAAAATATTTATTGTATTTGTGTAATTATATGACATCAATATTATATAGAGTTATCATTTAATTATTTTGAGACATTTAAACTTACATTACAGATAATTATCATGAATTGGAAGTGTCATTTTTAAATTATTTTTAGACATAGGTAACTGAGGATCGAATTAGAATCGAACCGAAGCAAACGGTTTGGATCCAGTTCTATACATTAGGACCGTGGGTCGATTCCGGTTCCAATGTTTAGAACTGAAGCTATATGGATCGGTTCTTGGTTTTGGATGTAACTGAAACGATTCGAGTTGCACCCCTATTCTTTTTTATTTCTTAATTAATTCATTTTATTTCATTATTTTCTTCTCTCATTTTTCATGTTTTATATTGCTGATGTTGCTTTATTTTATCCATTTTTAATTTTAGTTTATTTAATTTTATATGAGTTTATTTACTTCTATTTTTTCCCATATGCAAATAAGGTCCAGATTCGCCAAAGCAAAGGTTTGGGCTAGGTAAGCCCTGATTTAGGCCCGGTCCAATTGTATGGGGTGTAGGCCCAGCCCAATTGTATGGGGGGTCTATGCCTAGGTTTGGTAAGACTTCTGCTATGTTTGGGAGTGTGTTTTGTCACCATTCCATTCTAAATTGATCCGAGGACAAGTGTTTGACAACCATAAATTTGCTATCATTTTAAAACGGCGAGTTTAATACTTCTTTTTTTCATTTTGGAATGGCCATGGAGACCTCCATTCATCCTTTCAAAATGATAATTTAGCATATTTTTTTAAATTTCTTATAAATTTTATTTAATCAATTTAGCTCATAAAAAGTAAAATTATATCAATAAATTTTTAAAAAAAAATTCACATATATTATACTGAATTTTGTTTTAAAAAATTAGAAAAATTTAGTCCAAAATAAATAGAATTCCTGTGAAATTACTTTTGAAAATAATTTAATTCGTCATCAAAACTGAGCTTACTTAAACAAAATCTTAGTTTTAAAATTACAGTTTAGCATATACATTTCGAACTTCTCTTCCTTCTGCCCAGGCTTCTAAAGTAGATTTTCCTGTTGAATTAATGTAGCGGTTATTATTTTATATACTAGCCTGCCAGTTTGGCTAGGAATTAGCCACTTGGAATTGGAATCCAATGGATTCCAATGATATTATTAATTGAAATTAATAATGAAATGTATTGGGATTCCCGGAAGGCAATAGGTGTCGTGTGTGCCACGTGCTTGCACTTGTGTCGCACCGCCGTGCACATCGCGTGCAAGATCACGCATTGAGGCATAGCAAGCATAGTGCAGTGTGTCAGGGGCACATAGAGCACTCCCTGTCATTGCATAGCAAGCATAGTGCAGTGTGTCAGGGGCACATAGAGCACTATCTGTCATTAGAGTTGTCACTTAAAATTGAAAACCGTAAATCGAATTGTAATCGAACTAGAACCGCAAAAACCGGAATGAACTGTTCGCAAATTATTCAGGTTTCGTTTTAATTTTGGAACCGTGAACAACATTGGTCTTGTTGTGGTTCTTATATTTTATTATCCGGATTGGAACCGAAACCGCAACATACAAGTAACAAACAGTTTCAAGATTTTTAGACCCGATCTGAACTGGACCGAAGTAAAACCGAACCGCAACCAGTTTATTATTATTATTATTATTATCATCATTACTATTATTATTATTTTATAATCTATCTATAATATTTATACTTATTATCATGAGTAAAGCTAGTGCAGTTTGAACTCAAACGCAATTGCACTAAAGGGGGTCGATTTTGGACTAAACAAAACTACACCGCACAAACTGTGGTATGGTTTGAAATTTGTGTTGTTTGGAGTCGATTTTTGCAGTGCACTTTTGATCTTTATACAGTTATATAATGATTTTTGTACATGTATACAACTACTATTTATTTTATGAGGTCGTACTCAATTTATAGGCGAACCGGTTGCACATAGCCAAAACATCCACTCTCCCACTAACGAAGTGGGGGATTGCGGTTCAAACCACTTTGTGCACGATCCCCGCGTCTGATCCACGCCATGACCGCCACACACCGGATCGTAACCACCGCGTGCGGGATCCTCTCCTGCGCACAAGATCCTAACACCCGCGCGCGGGATCGCCAACCGTCGCTTGGGATCCCGCGCGCCGGACCTCCGCGCGGGCGGCCGGAGTGCTGGCCGCCCCTCTTCTCCCCGACCGCCTACGACAAAGTCGCGCGGGGATGCACCGGCCCCCAACGAGCCGACCGGCCTTTTCTCCCCGGCCGCCTACGACAAGGCCGGTCAGGGAGGCGTCGGCCCCCAAGGGGTCAACCGCCCCTTTTCTCCCCGGCGGCCTACGACAATGTCGGTCGGGGAGGCACCAACCCCCAAAGGATCGACCGCCTACATCATGACCGGCCGGGGAGGTGCCGACCCCGATGGGGTCGGCCGCCCTTTACTCCGGGGCCGCCTATGACAAGGTCGGTCGGGGAGGCGCCGACTCCAAGAGGCTGGATGCCCCTTCCTCCCTGATCGCTTA
The DNA here is from genome assembly GCA_039583875.1 of Platanthera guangdongensis. Lineage (NCBI taxonomy): Eukaryota > Viridiplantae > Streptophyta > Magnoliopsida > Asparagales > Orchidaceae > Platanthera > Platanthera guangdongensis. The sequence goes on from CM077156.1 coordinate 32,914,594, forward strand.
CGGCAAGGCCGGTCAGGGAGGCGTCAGCCGTCTCCCCCTTCGCCCACCCGTCGTTTGGGCGGGCAAGGGGTCGCCTGGCCTCCTTGGGCCAACCGCCCCCTTTAGCCGGCCGGTGGGAGGACGGTCGGGGGCTTTTGCCGGCCCCGAGGGAGCAGTCGACCCCTCCGGCGCCCCGTACGGAGCAGCCGCCGCTCGTAACCGCCCACAAAGTGGGCGGTTGGGGGTGATTACCGCGTGTAACCACCTCTGTTGCCCGTTGGGCCGTTCTGGAGTTCGGGCGGGTCTGTTTTGGACCCAAGGGCAGACTCGGTATTTTCCTGTAAACGGTGATTCGTGTACTCTGATCGGAGCGATCCTATTCGTCCGGCTGGTGGTTACTGGGGGAAATTGTTGCCTTGCCCCTCTCCAAGCATATAAATAGACTTCTGATCCTTCTCATTTCCCTAAGTTCGGAACAGGAATTTGGACTGGAATTTCTGTCTCACTCTTTCTAGCCTTTTCTCTCTCCCTTCACAGGTTCGCCGTCGCCGTGCTCGTTTCCAAGGCAAAGTCCATCATCAACGCGCTCTCCTCCAAGCCAAGGATGGTTCGCCATCTCCGTGCAATTCAGAGTTCGTAGGAAATTGGTCGTCCATCGTCCGCTGTCACCAACATCCAGAGTGCACCATTTGCAGGATTCCCGACGTGCTAGCTCAGTCGTCCGCCAGTGATCGTCCAGAAGCGTGCAAGCATTCTCCCACATGTCAAACAATGTCTTTATCTCTTCCCCTCAAGTTTTAACGAGGTGTGGCATGTCACCCTTAGTTCTATTAGAGAAGTGTTATAACCTCGATCGATCTAGTGGAGTTCCTGTCGGCACAGTCCCGATCGTGGGTTTTCACCCGTATTCAGAGGGTTTTTCACGTAAAAAGATTCGTCTCGTCTGTGATCTTTTTTTGTGACTATTTGCGCAACCGACCGCTCCAAAGGCTAATACGGTCTAGTTAGTCCGGTATATCAGGAGTGCAGTCGTATACCGCAATAGTTTGTCGCCGTATGTGGGAACACGTTTCCAAGAATCTGACGAATATTTGGATGATATCACCCCCTGCACTACAGCACCAGAGAAAGAGGGCTTTGGTCAGAAGGAGCATTAGGAGAACTCGAGGGTCGGCTTATCAAGCGAACGAATACCTCGCTCAGTCTTACTCCCCGATCAGTGCACCGCGGTGTGAGAAGGCCGTCGTCGCTCCGGATGACGCCCTCGCGGGGAGAGTCACACGCATGGAGGAGCAAAACATGGAAGTGCTTTTCCTTTTCCAAGGCCTCGCGACCGCCGAAGCACCTGTAGGATTACCCGCACCAGAAAACACGCCCACTCCATCAACTCATGACTAGAGAGCAGAAGAAGAGGACTTTGAGTACTCGCAAGAAGCCAGTACAGGGCACTCCATCTACCAGGAAAGGGCCGCAGAAACCAGTCCACTTCATCGCCGCCAGCGAGCGGGGGCTCCTTAGAACGTGGCAGGGGGAATGACCAGAGAAGAAGTCAAAGAGTTGTTTGAAGAAAAGTTCATCCATGTAGGTCGCAGAGCATCGCAAGTACACCGTGCGGTGAGCAACAGATCACCATTAGCACCAGAAGTACTGGCACACCCGGTCACAGCGGGTTTTAAACTCCCGAGCTTTGAGTTGTACGATGGAACAGAGAGTCCCTTAGAGCATGTAACCCACTTCACCACCATCCTCTGCATCTTTAACGCGCCTGATCCATTGCCCTGCCATGTCTTCCCCGCCACTCTGAAGGGATAGGCAAGAACCTGGTACTACTCGCTCCGGGAGAGGACCGTCGGGAACTTCGCACAGCTCACCCTGCAGTTCCTCGACCAGTTCATTGCAAACCGCCGCATTACGAAAGACCCATCTCACCTCTCTGGGATTTGCCAGTGCGAGGGGGAAACGCTTAAGGAATTCTTCTGGAGGTTCATTACAGAAGACAGACAGATCCCGGGGGTGGACCCGGAACTCCTATGCGGAGTCTTCCTTGGGGGCTTCGACCAGACGACTTCTATTTCGCCTTAATGAGTGAAACGTTCCCCAGTTATTCGGATCTGGTGCACCAGGTAGAAACCCCCGGCCCCTTATGGCCTCACTTCCTGTGATCGAAGGTTCTCCCTTCTCTCGCAGTAGGTCACGACAATGCCAGAGGCTGCCCCCTCGCGCTCGCCAACGGTCTGCAAGTTTCCGAACTTCGTCGATTCTTTAGGGATCCCAGCCCCTTGTGTCCTTACTGCCTGCGATCGAAGGTTCTCCCTTCTCTCGCAGTAGGTCACGACATCGCCAGGGCCTGCACCCCTTGTGCTCGCCAGCAGTCTACAAGTTTCAGAACTTTGTCGTCTCTTAAGGGCTCCCAACCCCTTGCGCCCTCACTGCAAGCGATCAAAGGTTTGCCTTTCTCACACAGTAGGTCACGGCATCACCAGGGCCTGCCCACCTCGCGCTCGCTAGCGGTCTCCAAGTTTTCAAACTTCACAGTTTCTTCAGGGCTACCAACACCTTGTGGGCACACTACCTGCATTCGAAGGTTCTCCCTTCTCCTATAGTAGGTCACGACATCGCCAGGGCCTACCCCCCTCGCGCTCTCCATCAGCCTGCAAGTTTTCGAATTTCACTATTTCTTCAGGGCTCCCATCCCCTTGTGCCCTCACTGCCTACGATCGATGGTTCTCCCTTCTCCCTCAGTAGGTCACAGCGTCGTCGGGGCCTGCCACCCCCCCCCCCCCCCCGCACACATCAGCGGTTTACAAGTTTTCAAACTTTGTCGTTTCTTTAGGGCTCATATCCCCTTGTTCCCTCAATGCCCGTGATCGAATGTTCGCCCTTCGCCCGCAGTAGGTCATGACGTCGCCATGGCATGCCCCCTCACGCTCACCAGCGTTCTACAAGTTTCTGAACTTTGTCGTTTCTTCAGGACTCTCAGCCCATTGTGCCCTCAGTGCCTGTGATTGAAGGTTCACCCTTCTCCTGCAGTTGGTCATGGCGTTGCCAGAGCCTGCTCCCCTCGAGCTCACAGCGGTCTGCAAGTTTCCAAACTTCATCATTTCTTCAGGGCTCCCAGCCCTTTGTGCCCTCACTGCCTATGATTGAAGGTTCGCCCTTCTCCCACAGTAGGTCACGGCGTCTCTAGGGCCTGCCCCCCTTGTGCACGCCAGCGGTCTGCAAGTTTCTGAACTTCGCCGTCTCTTAAGGGCTCCCAGCCCCTTGTGCCCTCAATGCCTGCGATCGAAGGTTTGCCCATCTCACACAGTAGGTCACGAAATTGCCAGGGCCAGCCCCTCTCGCGCTCGCTAGCGGTGTCCAAGTTTTCAAACTTCACCATTTCTTCAGGGCTACCAGCCCCTTGTGGCCTCACTACCTGCGATCGAAGGTTCACCCTTCTCTTGTTGTAGGTCACGACATCGTCAGGGCCTGCCCCCTCGCGCTTGTAATCGGTCTGCAAATTTTCGAATTTCACTATTTCTTCAGGGCCCCCAGCCCCTTGTGCCCTCATTGCCTGCGATCGAAGGTTCGCCCTTCTCACTCAGTAGGTCACGGCGTCGCCAGGGCCTGCCCCACTCACGCTCGTCAGCGGTCTGCAAGTTTTCGAACTTCGTCGTTTCTTTAGGACTCCTAGCCCCGTGTACCCTCACTGCCCGCGATCGAATGTTCGCCCTTCTCCCGCAATAGGTCATGGCGTCGCCATGTCCAGCCCCATGGCGCTCGCCAGCGGTCTACAAATTTCTGAACTTTGCCATTTCTTCAGGACTCTCAGCCCATTGTGCTCTCACTACCTCTGATTGAAGGTTCACCCTTGTCCCGCAGTTGGTCATGGCGTCGTTAGGGCCTGCTCCCCTCGCTCTCACCAGCGGTCTGCAAGTTTCCAAACTTCACCGTACTTCAGGGCTCCCAGGTCCTTTTGTCCTCACTGCTTGCGATCAAAGGTTCACTCTTCTCCCACAGTAGGTCATGACGTCTTCAGGGCCTACTCCTTCGCGCTCGCCAGCGGTCTGCTAGTTTTCGAATTTCACCATTTATTCAGGGCTCCCAGCCCCTTGCAACCCTCACTGTCTGCGATTGAAGGTTCGCTCTTCTTCCGCAATAGGTTGCGGCGCCACCAGGGCGTGCCCTCCTCCCAGTAGCCCAGGTTCAAAGGCCTTCACAGCCTCGTTCAACAATATTACCAGCCTCAAAAGCGCAACTTATAGTTGTCTGCACGACACCATAACACAACACAATAGAATATGCACCAAGCAATAACAGCTGGTAAACAACAAGACAAAGCATAACTTACAAAGATATAACAAGATAAGTACACAAGTACGTCGCAATGGCTGACAAATACAGATCAAACAAAGAAATTCAAATAAAGAGGAATACTCATCCTCAACATCAGCAAGCTCATCTCCAGACAAAACATCAAAGCCAAGATCAGTAATGTCGCACTCCCGCTTATGGGACACCATCCTAAGGGACTTTGACATACCACGAAGGAAGGCCACCTCCCTCACCTCTTCCATGTATGGCTCAACCTCTAGTGTTCATGCCTCCTCACGGATCTCCTCAGAAAGCGGACAATGGTCTCACATGAACTCGATGGAATCTCTGTACACGACAACTTCCGCTGCCTTCAGCTCTGTCATGTGCTCCTCCGAATAAAGATGCCCTATCTCAGATTTCAGAGAAGTCCACTCCATTTGGAGAGGAGTGTTCTCCTCTCGCTTACTTTCCAAAAGCCGCGCCGTCTTCTCCACCAAATACTTCTCTGTCTGAAGCTCTCCTCGCGGCTGCGTCATCTCAACCTTCACCTCCTCTTTGAACTGACGAAAGCGGGAGATATCACGATCTCATCCCCCTTAGATCAGTGCAGGAGCCCTCGATCGCTCGACACTTCTCCTGAATGGACCTATAGTTGTCCTTCAAAATAGCCAAGTGATCATCCCAAGAAGGGGCAATAACGGCTTGAACGCCGGCCAACAACAAAGAAAGTAAGTCAGAAGAAGCCAAAAGGCTTGGACAAATCAATGCAAGGAACTATACTCTTATCGTTCACCAGCTGCGGCACGGGAGTCTCCTCAGGAACTTGGGAGAGTAGCAGAGTGTATAATCTCGATGTCATTGTCAACAGGCATGGTCGCCTCAAACCTAGAAGAGCATGAAGCCGCCTCCCCGGTCACCTCCAAGCAAGCTCCCGACCGCCTCGAAAGACGACGCTCGACCGATGAATCACCGTAACTTTCAAACACTATATTCCTCTTCTGGTCACGGGCCAACGGTACCGAAGCAAAACGCTCCACATCATCTGAAAGGCCGCATAACAACATGTGCTTTTCCTCCACAAAAGACGAAATATTGAAGAGATGATTCTCCAACTCTCAAGATTCAGAGAATCCAAGCACCAAAATGAACTCATGCTCGCACCCATTCATCTCGTGATAGTGATCACGGAGGGGATTCCAAAGCTCTGGCAGCTCCCAGCAATTACGGATGTATCCATACAAAGTTTTCCTATGGCGTCGGTCCACCCGACTCCCAAACTCCAACCAACATTTGTTGCTGAAGACGTCAACCCGACCGCCACTATCGCGTGCACCTCGCACCAATCTTTTAAGGTATCCAAGGAAAGCCTGGAGCCGTGCTCACGGAAGAAGACTACAAGCCCAATAATATGTGATATCGCAAAGGGTGTAAACTGGGACATTAACACCACACAGAACTTCAAGATCTCAACTACCTCCTCGCATGGTGGCAACCGAAATCCGAACTTCAACGACGACTCACAATTAGTCATCCAGCCCACTGGTGGATTCTGCACTCGCTCTTCGGCACATGGAATCGGGATCTCCATTCCTGCATGTAAATGGTATCACCCCTTCCAAGCAACGATCTACTCTGGGGAAAGAGTAGAGCACAGTCGCATTGGCCCGCCTTGCGCCACACGTTGTAGAGCATGCACTTATGAACGATTAAAAAAGGAAAAAAAAATGCTACACCCCAAGGAATCAGGAGGAAAGCCCACACAAGCCGCGTGAAGAGAAGCGGCGCCCCCCCAAAATTGTGGTCTCGCAAAGGGGACCATGTCCCGTAAGGAGGCACACATGCATCTTGAAGCACGGACGAGCACAGGCGTGTGTGGCCCCGAGCGCGTGCGTGGTCGGCCCGAGAGCGCGCGCATCTGGCCCGGCTGTGCAGGCGCCTAGCCCAGGCGCGCGCTCATGCGCACTGGGCGTGAACACCTGCTCGCGCGCGCATAGTGCATGCTTGTGTGTGCCAGTGCAGATGCGCTCTCGCACGGTTCGGGATTCACACGCCCACGAACGCACGTGCCCCCTTCTCCCTCGCCTCTGCTCGCTTACTGGCGTACCTTTCCGGACTCGGCTGCCGCCTCTCGTGCTTTGTTGTTCTTCTCCGCCATTGATGCTGAAGATCTGCACGGTGAAGAAAAGCCTCGCACTTCTCTCCTGAAATTCGGACTCTGCAGGCTTTGGGGGCGCATTTGATGGGGTCGTACCCAATTTATAGGCGAACCAGATTGCACATAGCCAAAACATTCACTCCCCCACAAATGAAGTGGGGGGGGGGGGGTGTTATGGTTCAAACCACTTTGCGCGTGATCCCCGTGTCTGATCCACGCCATGACCGCCACACACCAGATCATAACCACCACGCACGGGATCCTAACTCCCGCGCATGAGATCCTAACTCCCGCGTGCGGGATACCACCGCTTGGGATCCCACGTGCCGGCCTCCTCGCGGTCAGTCGGAGTACCGACCGCCCATCTTCTCCTCGACTGCCTACGGCAAAGCCAGTCGGGGATGCGCTGTCCCTCAAGGGGTCGACCGCCCTTTTCTCCCCGGCAGCCTACAGCAAGGCCGGCTGGGGAGGCGCCGACCCCCAAGGTGTCGGCCGCCCTTTTCTCTCTGGCCGCCTACGACAACGCCGCCCGGGGAGGCGCCGGCCCCAAAAGGGTCGGTCGCACTTTTCTCCCCGGCCTCCTACGACAAGGCCAGTCGGGGAGGCGTCGACCCCCATGGGAATGGCCGCCCTTTACTCCCGACCTCTTATGGCAAGATCGGTCGGGGAGGTGCTGGCCCCAAGGGGCCGACCACCCCTTCCTCCCTGGCCGCCTATGGCAAGGCCGGCTGGGGAGGCGCCGACCGCCTCCCCCTTTGGCCGCCCGCCGTTTGGGAGGCCAAGGGGTCGCCCGACCTCATGGGGCCGGCCGGGGGCTTTGGCTGACCCCAAGGAGTCGTCCTCCCTCTCTGACGCCCCCGTACGGGGTGGCCACCGCCCATAACCGCCCACAAAGTGGGCGGTTGAGGTGGTTACCGCATGTAACCACCTTTGTTGCCCGTTGGGTCGTTCCTGAGTTCAGGCGAGTCTGTTTTGGACCCAAGGACAAGCTCGGTTGAAAATGGTGATCTGTGTGCTCTGATTAGAGCGATCCTATTCGCCCGGCTGGTGGTTACGGGGGGAAATTACCGGCTTGCCCCTCTCCAAGCCTATAAATAGACCACTGATCCTTCTCATTTTGCTAAATTCAGAACTGGAATTTGGACCAGAATTCCTATCTCTCTCTAGCCTTTTCTCTCTCTTGCTTTCTCTCTCCCTTCACATGTCCTCATTGTCGTGGTCGTCGCCAAGGCAAAGTCCATCATCAACGCGCTTGCCTCCAAGCCAAGGATCGTTCTCCATCTCCTCTGTACAATTCAGAGTTCGTAGGAAATTGGTCGCTCATCGTCCATGGCCACCAACATCCAGAGTGCATCGTCTTCAGGATTCCCGTCGTGCCAGCTCAGTCGTCCGCCAATGATCGTCCAGAAGCGCGCAAGCATTCTCCCCACACGCCAAATGCTGTCTCTTTCTCTTCCCATCAAGTTGTAACGAGAAGCAGCATGTCGCCCTCGGTTTTATCAGAGAAGTGTTGTAACCTCGATCGATCTAGTGGAGTTCCTGTAGGCACAGTCCCGACCGTGGTTTTTCACCTTATTCACGTAAAAATATCTGTCTCGTCTGTGATCTGTTTCTATGACTGTTTGTGCAACCGACCGCTCCAATGGCTAAGACAGTATGGTTAGTCCGGTCTATCAGGACCGCAGTCGTGGATCGCAACATTATTATTAATCATGAAAGACAAAACTAATTATAGCTGATTGTTACAGTTGAGCATGCCGACGAGACGCACAATCCGACTAGACGTCGTGGTAAGTCTACACGCGTAGAATGACGACTGATACTAGCCCACCGATCATGGAAAAGACCGCCGAGGAGTGCACAATTTAATTATTTTTATTTTGAAGTTGTTTTGAATTTTACTATTTGCAGTCCGATTTTATTTCATTCCGCCAAGTTTGGTTTTGTTTTACTTAGAATCGATTGGAACCAGACTGAATCGCATAAAACTGGACCGAACCGTTAGTGACCAGTTTGATTTTGATTCTTGTTGAACTGTAACCGGAACTGCTGACACGACGGTTCCAAAAATTAAGCTGGAACCGGAATCATAACCGTAACCAGTCAAACCAAATAAGATTTTGATTCTAATTTGAAGAACTGTTACCTTAGCGGTTCGGTTCATGATTTTAATAGAACCAAAACCATGACAGCTCTACCTACCACATCACAAATGAGGATCCTCTCCATTTCTAACAAAATGAAGAAAATTCATTTCACAGTACAGACTTGTTTATTAAATGACTAAATGGGGATCTGAATCCCCATACCACTGCCACACTGCCCCCAACCCGACCGTTGTAGACAGCACCCCATGTCGCCTCCTCCACCACCCTAGTAGAAAAGTAAGTAATTATATAACCTGAGATTTTCCAAATTCGTGATGGTTTTTTCACACAAGCACCATTTGCTTTCTCAACAATTCAACGTCAAGAGTTCAATTAAGAATTTAGTTTTCTTTGTAGGTCAAGCGCAATTTTCATGCCAAAAAGTCAATTTTAAGACCGTCTTCGGGTCTATTTGGATTTTTTGGAGCTGCACATCGCAGCTTTTTGAAAATCCACGCCAAATAAAATTAAAAGAGCCTCTGTTCCCACCGCCAGCTGCAATTTATCCACGCTTTTAATTCTTTTCGCAGAGCGAATAGGGGGCCACGGTGCAAGGTTCCAAAAATAGATTTTCATCCTTGACATCCTAATCATTCACAGACGGTGTTTTCATATATATTTCACATGGAAGCATCCAAAAAGAGTTGATGCTTGATTTGAATTCCCACATGGAAGCTTGCAAAAATACAATAAACATCAATGTTGCAATTCATAAGCCAAATTCCCAAACAACAGCAGCTTGCTCCTTGAGTGTTTGATAGAATGTCTGGACGAGATTGAGAAGGAAATAATCTGCTCCATGCCTTGCTATCAAAGAAACTGAAACTGGAAGGCCGTTGTGAAGCCCGAGAGGAACAGAGATCTATATGCAGTGTGAATAAGTGAGTACAAAAATACTGGGAGCAGAAAATTACAGGAAGTATTCATATACAACTACAAACAAATTCAAATTTTGATTACTTGGCAAAAACCAGACAAGCCAGCAACGGCTAATAAGCTGAATGCTTTTGCGCGAAAGTCTTCTAATGTTGTGGAATCTTGGTTGAGCTTCGGAGGTGGCCCGGGAACCGTAGGTATTGCAAGGACACCATAGTCCTTCACAAAGAAAATTATAAAGATTAAGTGGTGTACTAGAATTTAAGCATCCAATCTTAAATTATTTAGTTGTGGAGGTGTCCGTGATCTATATTTAAGTACACAAAGATATGCGAGTTTCCAAATATTGGATTATATCTCAACATGCCCCCTCACGTGTAAGGGATTTGGTATCTAACACATGAACATTTGTTAATAGGGCGGCAAGTGAGTGGATTGCTAAGTCTAGCTATCATGGAACTTAAGCATACAACATAAAACTAAGGCTCCGTTTGGGGGGACTTATTTTCACCTGTCAAGAAACTCTTTAGTCTTGTGCGCCTAACAAATTTTTTGGGGATCACCAACTTACATTCACTTAGGCTCCGTTTGAGGGGACTTATTTTCATCGGTCAAGAGGTTACCTATCTGTGACCTACCGTCGGGCACTAGTACTACCACCTGCGCTAGCTATGCAGACTTAAAAGTGGAGGACGACATGTTTTCACTCTGTGACCTACCGTCGGGCAGTAGGACTACCGCAAGTGCTAGCCATGTCGACGACCGTCGAGAAAAAAACTGTTGACAAGTCTACCGCGTCGCGCTATACAAAAGCGGCAAGAGAAATATTTTTTGGATTTTTCCTAATTTGGTGATGGACAACTGACAACAACGCGTGAAAAGACCTAGCGCCGTGTGGTAACCTTAGAGCCGGCGATAGCTTATTTTAAAACGACTAAAAGCGCGTGTTTATTTCCTAAGAAGAAAAGAAGACACTACACACGATTAGGGTTCCGTTGCCGCCTCTGTTGTAGTGAACCACCATCTCCAAGCAAGGAAAAGAGAACTATCTCTCTCCCATTCGTGATTGAAGATCTCCAAAGAGAAAAGTTTACAACGACCGTCAGCAGTTGATCATGTGAAAAGAAGAACGATATTCAGATGCATCAATTATCCGCCGGTCTACGGAGGAAACTCTTTTTGAGGGAGCAATAGTTTCTAACTTCTATTTCTCTATTTGTGTTCTTCGCTTTTCTAACCTTTTTATGTGTGAGAAAAATCGACCGGGGAGGTCATCGAAATCTGGAAAGGGTTCCGTAGGAAATCGTCCTGGGAGGACGCCTAAATCGGGGAGATCTAGTGGGATATAAGACCCTTCTGAGGAGGAAGGTGAGGAGCCGGCTCGAAGACCTTTCTGGGAAGGAAAGGGAGAGAGCCAACCGGTCCTTGGGTGAGGGTCGGTATAGAAACCAAAATGGTGTCAAATTCATCGCCTCCGATCTCCGGCGTCATGAAGATCTAGTTTTATCTTTGGTGTAAACCTTTTATTAGTTTTGAATAAAATCAAGTTTCATTATTTCATCTTATTTTTCGTGTCTGCATGCTGCTGGTGCATTGACACTGTTAGAAATCTCAAAATGATATTCTACAAAACGAAATTGTGTCTGTGAATTACCGCCGACGTTAGTCTTACCGCCCTGTGGTAGCCTTACCGCCCTGCGGTAGCTTTACCTCCCTGCGGTAGCTTCTAAAAAGGGTGTCATGATGAAATTTAATTTATTTTTATATTAGTTTGAAAACCTTATTCACCCTTCCCCCTCTAAGGTTGGCCACCAAATCCAACAGCAGAATCTTTAGCCACAAACACATGAAACTTTTATTTATTAGGGAAGGTGATAGTAGATCATTGCACCTTTCTATGGTACCGATTATAAAACCTAAATATCCAATGAAAAACAAATTGATCGTGGGTAGAGGGACCCACAATTTATATCAAGTGCACTAGCCTATATGAGTATTGAGTTAACAATATTCTATACACAATATATGTCTTCACATAGAACAAGCAACAATATATCAATAAAGTCTAATAGGGGCAGCCTGGTGCACAAAGCATCCCCGCGCAGCAAGGGTTCAGGGAAGGGTCCCGCCACAAAAGTGAAACGTAGGCAAACCTTACCCTACATTTTTGCAAGAGACTGCTTTCAGAACTCGAACCCGGGACCTCAAGGTCACACGACAACACCTCAAACCTTCCTATAAAGTCTACAACAACACTCAAGCCTTTATCCCACTATAGTGGGGTCGGCTATATGGACTTCCTATAAAGTCTAATAACAAAAAATATATATATACAAGGGTAAATAAGAGCTACCCCCAATAGAGAAGTCAAGGCATCTTTAAGCTCTGACTTGAGTTTCATGCAGCTGTCAACATTATCATCTGTTGATGCCAGGGCCTCCATTATTCGTTCTGATATTCCAGGACCTATGTTTGGCTTCACACTTTCTAACCACTTCCCATGATTAATCATGAATTCAAATCTGCAAAAAAAACTAAGATTCAATATATTATTCAGGTAATTTTGTTATAATTTTTATATTCTAAAGGTACATGAGAATTGCTTTAGTGAGTTTAATCCCATGTTGAATAGGTGAAAAACATATTATTGTAAGAAAAATAAGAGGCTGCTTTTGATATTAAAATATAAAAATTATATTTTGCATCATATATGGTTATATTAGGAGGAATAATTAAAATTTTTAATTATTTTTTTATAAAACTAAGCTTATGTCTGCACATGACTCTCCCCCTTGCATCTCGCATGGGTCATTGCCTCAATTCTATCACGGATGAGCAAGATTCAAGAGCGAATGACATCCACTAACATCAATGTCGGCCTTTTAGCGACTTTAGGTGTATTGGGGTTTACTCCCACATTGCAGTTTTAATCTTAAGAGTCCATGTAAGTCCTATATAATGCGCCCTTGAGGGATGAATAGATATATCAAGTATTTCCTTTTTATTCAACGACATGGTTAAAATGGGTTCTTGGTGCATAATAGTTGATGAAACAAAATGCTTCAGTTTAAGATGGTACAAAATTTTCTAGTTGACAAAACGCAGCTATAAGAACAAAAAATTCATGAGAATTTTTTGGTTTAGAAAGAGCTGATCTCATATGGTAATATTACAAGGTACTACTTAATTAAGCAATAAGAGGGGAGGCTCGAAATAGATGCTCTAATGTAGTAATATTTTATTTTTATCAAAGCCATTCAGGATGGTTGCCCTATAGTGGTTTATCTATTTAAACAAGCACAAGGGCTGGTTTGGAGGCTATCACAGAGTTTCAAAGTTATCCATGATACGCCAGTCATCTGTGATCTCAACTTCGCAACCCTAGGTGTCGACTCCTAGATAATATCCTTCCTCTTACATTTTCTTGTTATCCGCTGAATTGCCATCCCTCCCCACATCACCCCAAACCAGGCGCCCACCATACCAATAACTGCCCCCTTATTTCCTCCTTCAAACAGCCACCAACTCCATCCCTAATCCCAAAACCTATCATCCGCTCTCCTCTAACTCCCTCCTCCCTGGCCTAAACCCAATATACCTCCTCACATCTCAGCTGTCTAGTTTAAGCCATGTCCAGGGCTTGGCCTCCGCTTCCCCAACCACCTACAGACCTGACTGAGAACCTCCCACCCATATGCCCTAGCCGAGCCACCATGTTGAGAATATTGCTCTCAATGTTCCCTAAATTTGAAGAGGCATCACAATCACTACTAAAAGCATAGTTGTATTTGATGTTGTTCAAGCTCATCATGTGCAGCATGTTCCTTGTAACAAGTTTAGACAGGTTGTCTAATTGTTTGTGACAGGTGGTCACAAGGTAGGGAGGTGTAGACACAGAAATCTGTCTAAGTCCACAGGCGTTGAGTGAGGACAGATCACTCAACTCCAGATGTAAAGAATGCGGATAAGTCCACAGGCGTTGAGTGAAGTCAGTTCACTCAACGCACTCAACGCCAGATGTCAAGGAAGAATGCTGACAAAGACAGAAATATGATTAAGTCCATAGGCGTTGAGTGAAGCGAGCTCACTCAACGCCAGATGCCAAAAAACGTGGAGAGAAGACTGTGCAGTCAAAGCTTAAGAAGTTGGCAAGGCAGAAAAGTGGCTAAGTTCATATGCGTTGAGTGATGTCAACTCACACAATGCCATACAGCTAGAAGCGTTAAATCATGTTGATTCTGTCAAAGCCTAAGAAGAAATAGACAAATCTGGCTAAGTTCAGAATCATTGAGTGAAGCCAGTTCACTCATGACTCAACGTCAAGACCAAGTAACGTTGAGTCAAGCTTAAGCAGTCAAAGCATTTAAAGAATATGTAAGTCCAAAAGCGTCGAGTGATGAAGGTTCACTCGACGCTTAAGCTGTCAAGACTATCAGTCTAGATGGCGTTGGGCGATGAAAGCTCACTCAACGCACTTAATGCCTAGCAGTGTAAAGAAATTTACTAAGTACAGAAGCATTGAGTGAAGCCAGTTAACTCAACGCCTCAGCAAGATGGCAGACATTCAGAGAAGCGACTAAGTACAGAGGCGTTGAGTGATGAAGATTCACTCAATGTCTTGCAATGGAGCAGAAAGAATGGTCAAGTCTAGAGGCGTTAAATGATGAAGGGTCACTCAACGCTCTCATCACCTAAGATGCAGAAAGGTTCAGAAAGTTGACTAAGAGTTTTGGCGTTGAGTGAAGCTTGTTCACTCAATGCCTGGAAGTGCAAATTATATGACTAAGTGTTTTGGTGTTGAGTAAAGTCAGTTCACTCAACGCACTCAACGCTTGGGTTGAATATGAGAATTTGGTTAAGTCCACAGATGCTGACGTCAGCAAAAGTCAACAGAATTCAAATTTATTGCGGGAAAGCTGCAGTACACCATTAATGGCACCCGCAACCTACTGTATGATTTATTCTGTAAAAGGAAGGTTGTAAATCAACAATTAAAGCTGGGCTCACGGGTCAAAAGAGTCGTTGGACGGCAGATGATAGAAAGAATGAGATCGGCGGAGAAAAAGACAACTTTTTGGGTTTTGCCTTTTCGCAAGGTGGCGGAACTCATCTTCTTACTCGTCATTGTTGCAGAGCTCGAAGCAGAGTTCAAATCGACTGATCTAAAAGTTCTGAAAGTTCGATGGTGTCATTTTCACCTGCACCAACAAGGTCAGAGGAAATCTCTGAAAAAGAAGCAGCAGCAAGGTCTTACCCTAGCTACAACATCTGGAAGCTCAACAAAGATAAATGTTGTCATCTTCACCACCAACAGTAAGATCAGAGTAATTTCTGAGAAAGAAAGAGGTAGCAGCAAAGGGCTAAACCTAGCTGCAGTAGAGCAAGTCTGATAACTTCAGACAAGCTAGATGAGTGAGCTTTTTCTCACTAAAGTAAGAAGAAGAAACAGAGTAAGCCTAAGTGGCAGTGACTTCACAGTTCAAGCAAGCCTAATCCTAAAGATACAATCTTGGGACTGTGAAGAACACATGACTGAGCTTTTGGTTCAGTCCAGGAAGGAAAGAAGAAGCAGAGCAGCTGTTCTGCGGGTTACTTCCAGCACAAGCAACAGTTTATTGAAGATCTATTCTTGTTGCTGTGAAGAAGGTACAACTGAGATTTTCTCAACTCAGGAAACAGAGGACACAGAGCAAATCTCTCTGGTGTCAAGTGACAAACTACGCCCACTTTCATCCTGTAGAATCCTTTTCGATTTGAGCTGTAAGTCTGATATTATAAAGGTTGGGGTAGGGTCTTTCGCCTGAGTGGTAGGATCCAAGTGTGAATCTGAGTGTAGGATCATTTGTTGATCTGAGTGTAGGATCATGTGTGGATCTGAAGTAGGTTATCAGTTGATCACTGAGTTGTATGATCTTTTGGATCTGAGGTAGGGCTTGTGTGCCCGAGATGTAGGAGAGTCATTCTCTCTAAGTGTAGGGTTGTCCTCCCATCCTGAGTTGTAGGGCCTTTGACCTAAGGTAGGTGATCATTTGATCACTTAGTTGTAGGTCTTAGTGCCCGAGCAGTAGGTCTTGGAGGAGACTGAGTGGTCCTGCGGGATCGAGTTGTAAGCTCTTAGGAGCCGAGATTGAAGAAGTGTCTTGTCTAACACACTGTTAGAAAGGTGGGAGAGAAAGTTGACGTACTCATAATCTGGGGAACTACTATAAATATTGTGTGTGTTGTTGTTGATTGTCTTGAAAGCTAGAATTAACTAGATCACAACACCACTAAAACACACTAAGTGAAAGATAGTCACAGAACACTAAGAAACCTATTCACCCCCCCCCCCCCACACACACACGTACACCTTTAGGTGATTTAGCTATCCTTGAAACTAAAGACTTTCAAGTGCTATCAAAGGGAGGTTGCTCAATAAAGACTTAACAGTCTGAGTAGATCTCCAAGGGTAGCTATCAGAGGATACTTATGGGTTCAGGAGTGAACCATAAGGAGCTGGGTTCCATGAAGCTTTTGATCTGCAGGAAGGAAGGCTTTGGGATCTAGAAGGAGAGGGTCAGATTGTTTATGGAGACTACTGACCCTAGAATCTATGTAACAGTTTAAGAGGGACATTTCATCCCTATAAAAGTCTCAGTTCTGGATGCAACAGTCCAGACACCAAAGACATATTCAGAGATGACCAAGGATGAGGTCATTCTTGCCACCTTGGATAAGAGAGCTCAAAACAACATAGTCTGTGATATTGATGATTCTACCCTTCAGAGTTTTATGCACTATCAGACTGCCAAAGAAACGTGGGACACATTGATTGTCTACATGGAAGGAACAGAGGAGGTCAGAGATGACATGAAGTCCATGCTCAACCAAGAGTATGAGACTTTTAGGCAGGCCAAGGAAGAGAGCATGGCTAGATGATATGAAAGATTCTTCAAAATAATAAATGAGCTAAGGACCTATGACCGGATCTTCAGCAATTATGAGCTTAATGATAAGTTCCTAAGGTCTCTAACCAGAGACTGGGACACCAAGATCTGCGCCATCAGAGAGGTGACAAAGCTGGCTGATACTCCACCACCAACTCTTTTTGGTAAGCTGCTGTTATATGAAATGCAGCTGATTACTAGGAAGGAGGAAGAGACAACTAGCAAGTCCCTGGCCAGAGAGAAGACTGTGGCCCTCAGAGCTGAAGCCACAAGAAGAAGCAGGAGAAAGACTCCTCCCCCAAGGAGGCAAGCTGAATCAGACAACTCAGAGACAATTTCCTCAGACATCCACATGTTTGATGAAGAGTTTAATGCCTATTCTAGGCAGTTTCTGAAACTGATGAAGAGGAAGGGGTGGAGGAGCAAACCTTCCTCCTCCTCTCATCGCAAGGAGGACTACTATATGGCTGAGAAGAAGCACTCCAAGGGAGGCAGGTATGAATCAAAGCCTAGTAAACAGATTTCCACTAAACTTGTTTGTTATTGCTGCAGCAAACCAGGGTATGTTATAGCTGACTGCCTAGTCAAGAGGAAGGAAGCTGATGAGAAAAAGGACCACTAGCACAAGGGTAAGAAGGAAAAGTCCTTCATTGCAAAGAAGAAGAAGAGCTGGAGTGACTCATCTTCCTCAAATTCTAAAGAAGAAGAGGAAGCCAAAATTGGGCTAGTTGTTGTTGTAGTTGATGAAGAAGAAGACTATCCTGCTGTCAGGATAGGAATCAGGGTCCTTCTGTCACAATTAGACAGTGACTTAGAGGAGGATGATGAGGATGAAGATGACATCAGCTGTTATGGGTTGGTGGTAATGTCAGATGAAGGATCCTGCCAGGATCAACTTGGTCCATACAAGGTACAGTCTATCCCTAGCTCATCTTCTACATATGAGTCTGGCTCAGTCTCTGAAGCATCCACCTCCTTCAGTGGGAATGATGGTTCAGAGTCTGAAATTGATGTCAATCAATTGATTGACCAGTATGGTGCACTTTTGGAGGCATTTAAGAGAAGTAAGAAGTTGGCCAAGAAGCAAGCTGAGGAGATTACCTCCCTTCAGTCAGCTGCTTCCCAGTATGTTGAAACAGCAAACCTGCTGGATCAGAAGGCTAGGGAAGTCATACAACTAAAGATCATCTCAATTATCCAAATTGAGACCATTAGCCAGAAGGATAAGATCATCTTGGATCTTGAAGAGAAGCTCCTTAAGGAGAAAAAGGTTGTGACTGATTTCACGAAGCTCAAAGTTGTGTTGTGTAACAACCCCATCCGTTCATATGGTATATTCTAGAAGGTCCGGCCGGGGCCCCACAGTATATACCACAAAACAGGCGGTGAAGGTACATGATGATACCAGAGTAGCGCATCGCACCTATCACAACGCATTCAAGCGGAAGACTATACTACAACTTGAACTCCACCAGTGAATGTCCAACATAACACAACCCACGTTGTATATATCATCCATAGGAATGTCTTACATGAGTACAAAAGATGGCCTTATGGCCTTACATGGCTTTCACACAGTGGCTTCAACTATTGGCGCGCAGGCCGGCCATAATAAAAGAAAACACACAACAAGCAATACATATAGCCTTCGAGGGCTAGCAGCAGTAGCAGCAACAGCAGCAAGAACATCAGCCTTTATGCGTCCCGCTTGGCTCTCCAGCACCTATATAGGGACAATCCACCCAGCGGTGGCAAACAGAAGCAACGGTCAGCGTTCAGCTGACCAATTATAACGACTCTACCCCTTTCTCGGGGCAGCAGTAATCTTCCCTGCAGGCATATCATATCATAGTATGGCAATATATCTCATCAAAATGTGATGTCACGCACACATGCCATCACAACCGTTCGCCACCCGGCCCAACGGTCCGTGCACTCAGGGCACATTCTTGGTGTTCTGGCAAATCACATGCCCACCACCGTATCAGGGTCATCACCCAACGGTAACTTACTTGAGCATTTACTCCATGGCGTGCAGCCGGAGTTTTATAGTCTTACTACACCGGGATGGCCCGTAGCCCCCCATTGTGTCATGGCGCGCAGGCCTAAGACTCTTGCTATGCGCTCCAACAGACCGCACCTTTTGGTCTCACGTCGGACGGACATAGCGCAGGTCGGATCCTCCACCCCCCGTTGCTCAAATCGCCTTGCCTTCTCCGAGTACAGCGTACTCATGGCTATATCAAAGGCGCGGGTCGGTCTCACCAATCCTGTTCTTAGCACACAGCCTGGGTATTCTCTACACCCATTTCCTTATCACAACAGCGGGTCTTTCCTGGGCATCCCAGTACTTCCTGTTACTCTCTTCACAGGTGGACACCGCAAAATCACAAATGTCAGGGGTCTTTCCTGGCTACCATGCCAGTACTTCCTGTTACTCGCTTCACAGGTGGACACCCTACGACATCAAGCATCACAAAGGGCCTTTCCTGGTCACACCAGTACTTCCTGTGCCTCATCCACAGGTATGACCCAAAAACATAACACGGCTATTTTCCTGGGCTACCACTTCAGTACTTCCTGCTACTCATTTTCGCAGGCATAACCCGTTGACTCCTTAAACTACACGTTTATCACGGAGTCTTCTCTGGTTCGTATGCAACATCACCAATCCAGACCAACCTGTCCAGATGGGCTTCACACAGCATGCCTATTCCGTACTCCATTTCCGGATCTATATGCCAACAAAGAGGATTTCATGAATCACCCAAAAGACTCCCAAAATCAGCCACCTCTTGGTGGGGGAATCACAAATATATGCCAAAAGGAAGCCTTCACATGGCTAGGAAGAAAAGTCGTTACCCTTGACGACCGCTTCGGTGTCATGAACGCAAAGCTAACTTGAATGGCTCGCAAGAACTTTTCCTCCGCAACACCGGCCTCGGAGCTCTCGTCGGAAAACTGCAGCACCACCGGTAATCAGCCCCCTTTCCTCCTCCTCCTTCTTCCTCTCCCTTTCTCTCACTAGCAATGAAGAAAGAGAAGCCAAATAAGAGAAATGAGATTTCTCTTCTCATTCGCGGCCTTAAGGACATAGCGAGGCAGTTCAGCCATTGGATCCAGGCTGAAGGAATGGACGGCCACAAAAATGCCAGAAAAGCTGATTTTTGCCTGACACGGCCTGTGACACGCCCGTGTCTCAGGCCGTGTGCCTCAAGCGGTGGTCAACCGACTGATCCAAACCAGTGACACGCCCATGGGACACGCCCGTGTCATGGGCCGTGTCACCCAACACGCCTCCAGACACGCCCGTGTATGTGGCCGTGTGCATCGGCGAAAATAATCCCAAAATAACCCGAGACTTCACACGGCCTGTGACACGCCTGTGTCCCAGGCCGTGTGCCAACACACGGCACGAAGACACGCCCTGTCGAAACTTTTTGTCGGGCTGAGTTCGTCGACCCGAATTGACACGCCCTGTGACACGCCCGTGTCACAGACCGTGTTCAACTTCTCGACACTCGACGACCACATCTCGACACTCGACGATCGTCGAGCCAAAGTCGTCGAGCACACGACACGGCCTGGGACATGCCCGTGTCCTGGGTCGTGTGCCTCCTCTCGACACATCGTCAAGCGAAAAACGTCGAACCCCGGGCCGATCGTCGACACGGCCTCGACACGCCCTGAGACACGCCCGTGTCTCAGGCCGTGTCTGCTGTTCGACGACCGTCGACCCCAAATTTCGTCGACCTCGCGGCCAAATCGTCGACCCCAGCTTGACACGCCCTGGGACATGCCCGTGTCCCAGGCCGTGTCACCCAAAAATTGCCTGATGAGAAAATTGGGCTGTTACAATCCTCCCCTCCTACAAGAAATTTCGTCCTCGAAATTTCGACACTGGAAAGCAATAAGTAACCAGCAAGAAAAATGATATAACATTCAACTTTTTATATTACAACACACTACTCTCCACATATTACAAAAACAGCTTGGGGAATTCTTCTCGCATGGTTTGCTCTCGCTCCCATGTCAGTTCTTCACGGCCGCAGTTGTCCCATCGGACTTTCACCATGCCGACTGTCTTGTTCCGCAACTGTTTCTCGGCTCGATCTTCGATCTGAATGGTTCTAACTCTCGTTGTTAGCCCATACTCCACCGGCACACGATCCTCCGCGATCACTTGAGCTGGATCTTTCACGGCCTTCCGAAGCACCGAGATGTGAAATACATCATGTAATCCACCCAAGTCTGCCGACAAAGCTAGCCGATAAGCCGCTTCGCCAACTCGCTCAACCACTTCAAAAGAACCCAAATATCTTGGACTCAACTTTTTCAATCGTCGAATCCTGGAGACACCTTTGAATGGCTTGATCTTCAAGTAGACCCAATCGCCAACCGCAAATTCCACGTTCCGGTGCTTGGCATTTTAGTACTTAGCTTGTCGATCTTGAGCAATAAGTAGCCTCTCTCGAATAGTCTGTATGGTTGAGTTTGCTTCCTCAACCTCATTTGGTTTAAAAACACGAGCTTCGCCCGCTTCTACCCAAGCCAAGGACGTACGACACATCCTTCCATACAGCGCTTCATATGGTGTCATCTCAATGCTCGCCTGGTAGTTGTTATTATATGCAAACTCTACCATATAGAGATGATCTTCCCATCTCTTTCCGAAGTCAAGGGCGCACATTCGGAGCATGTGCTCCATTGTTCTGTTGGTACGTTCAGTTTGGCCATCCGTTTGGGGATGAAAGGCCGTACTGAAAGTCAACTTCGTGCCCAACAGTCGGTGAACTAGCCTCCAATCATTTGACGTGAATCACCCATCTCGATCACTGACGATGCTCCGAGGAACACCGTGAAGCCGTACAATCTGGTCAACATACAACTTTGCCAAACTTTCAACTGAATCATCCCGCCTGTTCGGGAGAAAATGTGCCACTTTAGTTAGTCGGTCAAAAATCACCCAAATGGAATCATTTCCTCGCTGCGATCTCGGCAACCCGTGCACAAAATCCATGGAAATATCATCAAATTTCCATTCTGGGATCGGCAGTGACTTCAAATAACCGCCCGGCTTTTGGCATTCTGCCTTCACCATCGCACATGTTTGGCATTTGGATACATAAAGAGCAACATCTCTCTTGAGCCCTGGCCACCAGAAAAGCTTTTTCATATTGTTGAACATCTTCGTGCTCCCGGGGTGAATGAAATACTTTGTATAATGTGCTTCATACATTAGTTCTTCCCTCAATTTCCCCACATTCGGGACGCACAAACGGCCCTCTTTGCGTAAAAGACCGTCATTCCAGGAAAATTTGCCCTCTGGCCCTTCATTCACATAGCGTAAGAGATCTTCATCCAACTCCGTTGCCCGTCAAACTCGGTCTGCAAGGTCACATTTCACCTCAGTCCAGTTCCAACATGCAGTGGCAGTGGAATTCTTGTCAACACAATAAATCTCCAACGCCTCCAGCTCCTGGATAAGACGTTCATCATGCCTTTGCAACCAATTTGCTCTAGCCGGAACCCGCCGACTCAAGGCATCCGCGACAACATTCCCCTTCCCGGGCGTATAGTGAATCTCAAAAGTGTAGTCCCCAAGGAACTCCAACCACCTTCGTTGTCGCATGTTCAAGTCTTTCTGCTCCAATAGGTACTTTAGGCTCTTGTGATCTGTATAGATCTCCACCTTCACTCCATAAAGGTAGTGTCGCCACAACTTGAGTGCAAAAATCACCGCCGCTAGTTCCAAATCATGGACGGGATAATTTCGCTCGTGCACCTTCAGCTGGCGTGAGCCATAAGCAATAACCTTTCCACTTTGCAGAAGAACGCAGCCTAAGCCACTCCCTGAGGCATCACTATAAATCACAAATCCGTCGGTCCCACTTGGCGAAAACAACACCGGCGCCGTGGTCAACCGAATTTTCAGCTCTTCAAAAGCTCGTGCGCACTCTGGCGTCCAAACGAACTTCTGATCTTTTCGCGTCAGTGTGGTTAGCGGCAAAGCGATCCGCGAGAAGTTTTCCACAAATCTTCTATAGTAGCCTGCAAGTCCAAGGAAACTCCTGACCTCGGCCACGGAAGACAACATTGGTCACTCCTGTATGGCCCGTATCTTTGCTGGATCCACAGCAATGCCCGCTCCACTCACCACATGGCCTAGGAACGCCACTGACGATAGCCAAAACTCGCACTTCGAGAACTTGGCATAGAGCTGATTGTGCCTCAACGTGTTCAACACCAACCGCAAGTGCGTCTCATGTTCCACTTTCGACTTCGAGTACACCAGGATGTCATCAATGAACACGATCACAAACAGATCCAGGTACTCTCGAAAAATACGGTGCATCAAATCCATAAACACCGAGGGAGCATTGCACAGTCCAAATGGCATGACTGTGAACTCATAGTGCCCGTAACGCGTTCCAAATGCGGTTTTGGGAATGTCACCTTCCCAAATTCTCAACTGGTAATAACCAGACTTCAGGTCCAACTTTGAATAGAAGGTCGAGCCTACCAGCTGATCAAATAACTCATCAATCCGGGGTATCGGATACTTATTCTTCTCGGTCAGCTTATTCAGTTCACGGTAATCAATACACAACCGCAACCCACCGTCTTTCTTCTTTACAAAAAGCACAGGCGCGCTCCAAGGTGACATGCTTGGGCGTATATACCCTTGCTCTAACATTTCTTGTAGTTGAACCTTCAACTCAGCCATCTCTTTTGGCGCGACGCGATATGGCGAGCGGGCCACAGGTGGCACCAACTCGATCGTGAAGTCAATCTCCCGCTGGGGTGGTAGCCCAGGGAGATCCGTGGGAAACACATCTGTAAATTCCGCCACAATCGGAACCTCACAAGCATGGGCCTTAGGCTCAACAGCCTGTATCAGTGCAAAATAACACTCCGCACCCTTTCGAACAGCCTTGACTACCTGGAGTGCAGACATCAACGTCCCGCCTACTCCTCGCATACCCGCGAACTTTGTCTCATGTTCGGTATTTTGGCCCAACGTGATCTCTTTGGACTGGCAATCAATCATGGCATGCTGCTCCGCAAGCCAATCCATCTCAAAAATCACGTCGAATTCCGATATTGGCAAAACAAAAGCAGTCAAACTGAAATCCCAACTTCCTAATTGGACCGCCACATCGCAAGCTTGATCCGCAATCATCCAACAGTCATTTGGCAACACAACTCTGACGCTATCTGTCTTTGCACGACTGGGTATCCCAAGCCGCGTATCAAACAGTGCTCGCGCCAGCGTGTCCCGAATCATCACAAAGCATGTGACAAACATGCCACACACAAACCGCAAACATAGATAGACTAAGCAAAGCATACAAGCAATAGTATATGCAAAACTAAACTCATACCTGTGACAACGTCACTCTGCTTGATGGCCTCTTGCAGGCCAAGATTGTAGACCCGGGGTTGCGCCTGCGAGGCAGAGGAATCCACCACCGCCTTTCCTTTTTCCGCATAAGATGCTCCCGCCTTCTTTTCACTCTTTGGCGGCATCCGACAATCTCGCGCAATATGCCTCATCCGGCCACAATTGAAGCAGATACGAGTATCTGGCTTGGAGGTAGCCCCCGATGTTGCTCCCGTTGCAACTGATGAAGGAGCTTGTCCACTTGTCTTGGACTTCTTGCCCCATCTCTTTTTATAAAGTGGTTTCCCAGATCGGGGCGCCTTCCACTCTGGTTGCGATACAGCCAAAGCTCTCTTCCCCTGCACCCTTTTCATATCCTTCTCTAGTGCGCTCGCAGTGTCAACCAACGCCTGGAAGCCTTGGTTCACCGAACTTGACACAAGGAACCTCAGCTCGTCCATCAGTCCTTCATAGAACCGATTGGTCTTCCTCTGCTCATCCGCAAATATAGAACCTGCATACCGCCTCAAGCGAGTAAACTCATGCAGGTACGCGTCAACACTGCCATCACCTTGTGTTAGCCTTTGGAATTCATTTTCCATGGCTATCCGCTGAGCCGCAGGAAGGTGCTTATCTAGGAAGAGTCAGGAGAATTCTTCCATGGATACTTGGGTTAAAGGACGACCCGCCAAGTGATGCAACTCCATCTCATCCCACGACAATCGAGCTTCTCCTTCAAGCAAGAAGGTAACTAAGGTAACTTTCTGATGCTCCGCCGTTCCAATCGCCGTCATCACTCGCTTGACGCGCGATAGCCAATTCTCAGCCTGCGTCGGAGTTCCCGCTCTCGAGAACGTAGGCGGATGGAAACTCATAAACCGCGTTAGCTTCTTCTCAGCCGCTCGAGGAGCCACATCCACTACAGGTTCAGGCCTTGCCGCCACCTGTTCTGGCCTCACAGCCGCTTGCTCCTGCCTAAGTGGCTGGCCTTGGATCATGGTAAATAAAGCCTCTGCAACTAAACGCACATGTTCCGCAGACGGTGGAGGTGTAGGCACCTCGGCTGGTGCCGTACTTTCATCAGAACGCTGGGGCTCAGACGGCCCAGCTCCACTTCGTGTCACCTAAAGGTGGACAAGACACACACATTAGCGGTCGTACCCAAGCAAACAACACAAAATAAGAACACGCAGGTTCCTCAAACACACAACTTTGCATTCCTATCATGGATATTCAGTTCATTCGTAGACTTTGGTTTGCACAAACACGTGCTCCCCACCCTACAAAAGAAGTCGACCACGACTTCGAGAGGGAAAGACCAAAACAACCGATACCAAAAATGTAACAACCCCATCCGTTCATATGGTATATTCTAGAAGGTCCGGCCGGGGCCCCACATTATATACCACAAAACAGGCGGTGAAGGTACAGGATGATACCAGAGTAGCGCATCGCACCTATCACAACGCATTCTAGCGGAAGCCTATACTACAACTTGAACTCCACCAGTGAATGTCCAACATAACACAACTCACGTTGTATATATCATCCATAGGAATGTCTTACACGAGTACAAAAGATGGCCTTATGGTCTTACATGGCTTTCACACAGTGGCTTCAACTATTGGCGCGCAGGCCGGCCACAATAAAAGAAAACACACAACAAGCAATACATATAGCCTTCAAGGGCTAGCAGCAGTAGCAGCAACAACATCAAGAACATCAGCCTTTATGCGTCCCGCTTGGCTCTCCAGCACCTGTATAGGGACAATCCACCCTGCGGTGGCAAACAGAAGCAACGGTCAGCGTTCAGCTGACCAATTATAACGACCCTACCCCTTTCTCGGGGCAGCGGTAATCTTCCCTGCAGGCATATCATATCACAGTATGGCAATATATCTCATCAAAATGTGTTGTCACGCACACATGTCATCACAACCGTTCGCCACCCGGCCCAACGGTCCATGCAATCAGGGCGCATTCTTGGTGTTCTGGCAAATCACATGCCCACCACCGTATCAGGGTCATCACCCAACGGTAACTTACTTGAGCATTTACTCCATGGCGTGCAGCCGGAGTTTTATAGTCTTACTACACCGGGATGGCCCGTAGCGCCCCATTGTGTCATGGCGCGCAGGCCTAAGACTCTTGCTATGCGCTCCAACAGACCGCACCTTTTGGTCTCACGTCGGACGGACATAGCGCAGGTCGGATCCTCCACCCCCCCGTTGCTCAAATCGCCTTGCCTTCTCCGAGTACAGCGTACTCATGGCTATATCAAAGGCGCGGGTCGGTCTCACCAATCCTGTTCTTGGCACACAGCCTGGGTATTCTCTACACCCATTTCCTTATCACAACAGCGGGTCTTTCCTGGGCATCCCAGTACTTCCTGTTACTCTCTTCACAGGTGGACACCGCAAAATCACAAATGTCAGGGGTCTTTCCTGGCTACCATGTCAGTACTTCCTGTTACTCGCTTCACAGGTGGACACCCTACGACATCAAGCATCACAAAGGGTCTTTCCTGGTCACACCAGTACTTCATGTGCCTCATCTACAGGTATGACCCAAAAACATAACACGGCTATTTTCCTGGGCTACCACTCCAGTACTTCCTGCTACTCCTTTTCGCAGGCATAACCCGTTGACTCCTTAAACTACACGTTTAACACGGAATCTTCTCTGGTTCGTATGCAACATCACCAATCCAGACCAACCTGTCCAGATGGGCTTCACACAGCATGCCTATTCCGTACTCCATTTCCGGATCTATATGCCAACAAAGGGGATTTCATGAATCACCCAAAAGACTCCCAAAATCAGCCACCTCTTGGTGGGGGAATCACAAATATATGCCAAAAGGAAGCCTTCACATGGCTAGGAAGAAAAGTCGTTACCCTTGACGACCGCTTCGGTGCCATGAACGCAAAGCTAACTTGAATGGCTCGCAAGAACTTTTCCTCCGCAACACCGGCCTCGGAGCTCTCGTCGGAAAACTGCAGCACCACCGGTAATCAGCCCCCTTTCCTCCTCCTCCTTCTTCCTCTCCCTTTCTCTCACTAGCAATGAAGAAAGAGAAGCCAAATAAGAGAAATGAGATTTCTCTTCTCATTCACGGCCTTAAGGACATAGGGAGGCAGTTCAGCCATTGGATCCATGCTGAAGGAATGGATGGCCACAAAAATGCCAGAAAAGCTGATTTTTGCCTGACACGGCCTGCGACACGCCCGTGTCCCAGGCCGTGTGCCTCAAGCGGTGGTCAACCGACTGATCCAAACCAGTGACACGCCCATGGGACACGCCCGTGTCATGGGCCGTGTCACCCAACACGCCTCCAGACACGCCCGTGTCTGTGGCCGTGTGCATCGACGAAAATAATCCCAAAAGAACCCGAGACTTCACACGGCCTGTGACACGCCCGTGTCCCAGGCCGTGTGCCAACACACGGCACGAAGACACGCTCTGTCGAAACTTTTCGTCGGGCTGAGTTCGTCGACCCGAATTGACACGCCCTGTGACACACCCGTGTCACAGGCCGTGTTCAACTTCTCGACACTCGACGACCACATATCGACACTCGACGATCGTCGAGCCAAAGTCGTCGAGCACACGACACGGCCTGGGACACGCCCGTGTCCTGGGCCGTGTGCCTCCTCTCGACACATCGTCGAGCGAAAAACGTCGAACCCCAGGCCGATCTTCGACACGGCCTCGACACGCCCTGAGACACGCCCGTGTCTCAGGCCGTGTCTGCTGTTCGACGACCGTCGACCCCAAATTTCGTCGACCTCGCGGTCAAATCGTCGACCCCAGCTTGACACGCCCTGGGACACGCCCGTGTCCCAGGACGTGTCACCCAAAAATTGCCTGATGAGAAAATTGGGCTGTTACATGTTGTCACTAATTGACTCCTTTACCTCTCAAAAAGATGAGAGGGGTTTAGGGTCTAAGTGGAATTACAGAGTTGACCTTTCCAAAGGGAAAGACAAAGCTCCTGTAGAGCCTCAGTCAACATTTCACAAGATAATCCTCCCCTCCAACAGGTATGACCAGGACAGCATGTATGGTCATTGGATGGATGAGAATTCTTCTTATAAGAATACAATAGTATCTTCCAATGGAGAAGAAAGGGCATGGGCTTGAGTGCCTTTCGGGCTCCCCATAAAGAAATTCAAATGATTCATCATGGACCATTTGTATTTGGTGCATCAGCCCCTACTCTCAAAAATAAAGCAGTGGTCTTTTCTCAGGATCTCCCAGGACACATACAGACCAAGGGCAAGTCTGTCAGCAGGCCAGACTTGGGCATTTCTGAGGTCATCAATAGTATGCCCTCTGTAAAGAAGACTACTATTGCTAGATCTCAAGAAAAACCAAGCTCTTCCACTAACAAACTCACATTTAGTCAGATTATGCCTTAGAGAAACAAGAAAAAAGAAGTTGTTCTTCCTTCTGAACAGTCTGTTGTCAACATGTGGTATCAAAGCAGACCTGCTCAGAAAAGAAGGTACAATATTCATGAGTGTTGGTACTATGGCAAAGTGGGTCACTATGCCTTAGATTGTTGGCACAATCCAACTACGCGGAAAGCAAAAGTTAGTCTTCCTGTCAGAAAATCTGCAGAAAGACAAGTTCAGTTTGAAGCTAACAAGAACCTAGGACCCAATAAAAATTGGGGTCCTAAGGTAAAGTAATCTGTTTTGCAGGATAGTCCAAGTGCTCATACCCCTTTATGGTACTTGGACAGAGAATGTTCCAGAATTAGGACTGGAACAAGGAAGCCATTGAAGGTCAAGATGCCTGGATGGTCGGAAAAAATGTTGCTGCCATTTCAGAAAAATAGTGAGAAGAAAAGAGAAGAAAAAGCAGGTTGTAGAAAGCACAGGAAGTAGCTCTTCTGAGAGCAGTGATGAAGAGACATTTGATCCTCAGTGTTTGGTACTTCTGTGGAAACCAGAAAATCAATGGATGCTCAGGTTTCAGTATCATCTAAACCTGCAGCAAAGAATGTCCAAATCAGTGGGTATTGTGGATAGGATCAGTGCAAATACTATTGGGGGGGGGGGGGGATAGTACAGTCTGGTAAGCTGGAAATCTTAAGTCTTGCTTAGAAATTTAGTGTCAGAGAATCTTCTGTACCAAATAGATCAGAAAAATACTTCTGAAGTTCAGAATGTCCCTATGGACAATGTTGAGGTTGAGGGGGAGACTACCCAGATGATTGCACCTACTAATAAAGCAAGTACAATCAACTCAAGAACAGTTTGATTGTTGCAGTACAAGTCAGTAAATTCCATTGGGGGTTAGCACCTGCAGAAACAGATTCAACTTCCTGTAAAGAAGAAGATAGCAGCTGCACCAGTTGATTATTTGTAATCAAAAGGGGGAGAAGATAATCAAAGACCTTTTCAAGTGATACAGTTGTTGTAGATCAGTGAACATTCCAGCGGAAGTGACTGTGCAAAGTTACTGTGTATCCAGCTGTCCAGGAATACAACATCAAGGTTGTTAAGACTTTCAGTGATATCAAAACTGCAATAGACTAAAGTGTCTATTAGAGATGATGACAGAAGATGCTCTTGTTGAGGGGAGCAAGTGAAGATGCTCCTATTAAGGAGAAGTAAGTCAAGATGCTCTTGTTGAGGAGAAGCAAGTCCAGCAGCTACTACAGTGGATCACAGATCATCACTGCTGCTACTGAGAAGTCACTGCTGCTGCTGAAAGGACAATGTTGCTGCTGGAGAAGAGGAACAGCCAACAACTCCCTGACTATAGCTGCCTCTGCAGAAATCATAAAAGGGGGAGGAGTGACACTAGCTCAAGTGGATCAATGGACCACTCAAGTGTCAAGTGGTTGCAGAGATGTGTTGTATCGGTGGTATCAACACAAGAGGTATGTTCTCTAGTCAACTAGTTTAATCACTAGTGTAGTAGAATCAGGCTATGATCAAGAGATAAATTCTCTCATAATCCTATAACCTCCCTAAATAGATATATGCCTATAGAAGAAGACAGAAATGAGGAGATGTGTGTGGTAATACTTGGAAAGGAGGAGATGTAAATGAAGTACTTGACATGACCAACTCATGTTGAGTCAGTGCATATTACTCGGAAAGATTCAGGTAGTATGAGGAATACAATGACTACATGTTGAGCCATGTTGAGTCGGTGCATATTATGAGGAAAGTGCTTCTAGTGGTGCTCCATTTAAGTATGAAGTGGTATAAGGAGAGTGCATATTACTTGAGCAATTGCTCAAGTGGTATGACAAAACATTGACTGGACATGTTGAGTCAATGCAGTTAAATGAAGTGCACTGAATTGATATGCTGGTAATTCAAGTAGCATAAGCTAGCAGATATAGCTTACAGCTGCATTAAATTAATATGCTCTTTATGTTAATGTTTCTTAGTATTGTTGTGTGTTCTACCTTTTTCAAATAGGGGGAGATTGTTGTGAATATTGTCATCAATGTTCCCTATATTTGAAGAGTTGTCACAATCAATACTAAGAGCATAGTTGTATTTGATATTGTTCAAGCTCATCATATGCAGGATGTTCCTTAGAACAAATTTAGACAGATTGTCTAAGTGTTTGTTACAGGTGCTCACAAGGTAGATAGGTGTAAAGATAGAAATCTGTCTAAGTCCACAGGCGTTGAATGAGGACAGCTCACTCAACGCTAGATACAAAGAATGCGACTAATTCCACAGGCATTGAGTGAAGTCAGTTCACTCAACGCACTCAACGCCAGATGTCAAAGAAGAATGTTGGCAAAGACAGAAATATGGTTAAGTCCACATGCGTTGAGATAAACGAGCTCACTCAACGCCAGATGTCAAAAAGCGACGAGAGAAGACTGTGCAGTCAAAGCTTAAGAAGTTGGCAACGCAGAAAAGTGGCTAAATCCACATACGTTGAGTGATGTCAACTCACTGAACGACATACATCTAGAAGCGTTGAATCATGCTGATTCTGTCAAAGCTTAAGAAGAAACAGACAGAAATCTAGCTAAGTCCAGAAGCGTTGAGTGAAGTTACTTCACTCAACGCCAAGACCAAGTAGCGTTGAGTCAAGCTCAAGCAGTCAAACCATTTGAAGAATTTGTCTAAGTCCAGAAGCGTCGAGTGATGAAGGTTCACTCGACGCCTAAGCAGTTAAAAATATCAGTCTAGATGACATTGAGTGAGTAAGGCTCACTCAACGCCTGGCAGTGCAGAGAAATCTACTAAGTACAGAAACGTTGAGTTAAGTCAGTTCACTCAACGCCTCAGGAAGATGGCAGGCATCCGAGGAGCGGCTAGGTACAGAGGCGCCGAGTGATGAAGGTTCACTCAACGCACTCAACGTCTTCCAGTGGAGCAGAAAGAATGGCCAAGTCCAGAGGCATTGAGTGATGAACGGTCACTCAACGCTCTCAACGCCTAGGATGCAGAAAGGTTCAGAAAGTTGACTAAGGGTTTTGGTGTTGAGTGAAGCTTGTTCACTCAACGCACTCAACGCCTGGAAGTGCAGATTATATGACAAAGTGTTGTGGCATTGAGTGAAGCCAGTTCACTCAACGCACTCAACGCATGTGTTAAATCTAAGAATTTGACTAAGTCCACAGATGCTGACGTTAGCAAAAGTCAACAAAAGTCAACGGAATTCAAATTCATTGCGGGAAAGCTGCAGTACACCACTAATGGCGCCGACAGCCTGTTGTATGATTTATTCTGTAAAAGGAAGGTTATAAATCAGCAATTAAAGCTGGTCTCACGGGTCAAAAGAGTCGTTGGACGACATATGATAAAAGGAATGAGATCGGCGGAGAAGAAGACAACTTTTAGGGTTTTGTCTTTCGCAAAGCGGCGGAACTTCATCTTCTTACTCGCCATTGTTGCAGAGCTCGAAGCAGAAGTTCAAATCGACTGATCTAAAAGTTCTGAAAGTTAACTTGTGTCATTTTCACCTGCACCAGCAAGGTCAGAGGAAATCTCTGAATAAGAAGAAGAAGAAGCAAGGTCTTACCCTAGTTGCAACATCTGGAAACTCAACAAAGATAACTATTGTCATCTTCACCACCAACAGCAAGATCAGAGTAATTTCTGAGAAAAAAAGATGTAGCAGCAAAGGGCCAACTCTAGCTGCAGCAGAGCAAGTCTGATAACTTCAGACAAGCTAGATCTGTGAGCTTTTTCTCACTGAAGAAAGAAAAAGAAACAGAGAAAGCCTAAGTGGCAGTGACTTCACAGTTCAAGAAAGCCTAATCTTGAAGATACAATCTTGGGGCTGTGACGAAGACAGGACTGAGCTTTTGGTTCAGTCCAGGAAGGAAAGAAGAATCAGAGCGGCAGTTTTGCAGGTTACTTCCAGCACAAGTAGCAGTTTATTGAAGATCTATTCTTGTTGCTGTGAAGAAGGTACAACTGAGATTTCCTCAGCTCAGGAAGCAGAGGACACAAAGCAAATCTCTCTGGTGTCAAGTTACAAACTACACACACTTTCATCCTATAGGATACTTTTGGATCTGAGTTGTAAGCCTGATATTATATAGGCTGGGGTAGGGCCTTTGGCCTAAGTGGTAGGATCCAAGTGTGGATCTGAGTGTAGGATCATTTGTTGATCTGAGTGTAGAATCCTGTGTGGATCTAAGGTAGGTGATCAGTTGATCACTGAGCTGTAGGATCCTTTGGATCTGAGGTAGGGCCTGTGTGCCCGAGCTGTAGGAGAGTCATTCTCTCTAAGT
The DNA here is from genome assembly GCA_039583875.1 of Platanthera guangdongensis. NCBI lineage: Eukaryota > Viridiplantae > Streptophyta > Magnoliopsida > Asparagales > Orchidaceae > Platanthera > Platanthera guangdongensis. The sequence continues at coordinate 32,947,085 of CM077156.1, forward strand.
GTAGAGCTTTCCTCCCAGCCTGAGTTGTAGGGCCTTTAGCCTGAGGTAGGTGATCATTTGATCACTGAGTTGTAGGGCTTAGTGTCCGAGCTGTAGGTCTTGGAGGAGACTGAGTGGTCATGCGGGATTGAGTTGTATGCTCTTAGGAGACGAGATTAGAGAAGTGTCTTGTCTAACACACTGTTAGAAAGGTGAGAGGGAAAGTGGATGTACCAAAAATCTAGGGAACCACTATAAATATTGTGTGTGTTGTTGTTGATTGTCTTGAAAGCTAGAAATAACTAGATCACAACACCACTACACTAAGAAACCTATTCACCCCCCCCCCCCCTCTAGGTGATTTACCTACCCTTGAAACTAAAGACTTTCATACCCTCTCTCCCTTATTATTTTCAGTTCACCACAGCCCTATTCCTCCTCCTACAACCCACTCCACAGTTGTATTATCACTCTGGACAACCATCGTGACTTCTACGACCCCCAGATCTCCATCTCGCTCCCACAGACCCTACGCTGTGAGTTCTTAGTTTGATTTCTTGTTTTCTTCATCGTTGTATGAATCGAATTATTTATATGATTGTAGATGTGTACTTGTGTTAGTGCATCTGTTCTGTGATTGACCTTGAGTTGCATGGCTTTTCTTAACGGGATTAAACTAAACAAGTATAATCAAAAGGAAAATCAAAGTTGCTCGCTCTTTCAAATCTTTGGAAGACACTTGTGTGAATTGCTAAAGATTTATGCATTTATTATAATTTGCAAAATCTTGTCGTATCTAATTTTGCTTGCTTTCATCATTCTAGTTTATTGGGTTTATTTTCCCCGACATTATACCCTAGGGTGGTTGCATCCTCTAGAGTTTCACTTACACATCTCTACCATGTGTATGTTCCCCTGATAATCAAAGGCAAATATGTTCCTCGTGGCTTATTAAATATAGAAGATTCTTGTATCAAAGGAAAAAAAATGATTTGGTGTAATGTCCATGAAATTTCACTTGTGTTGTTAAATGTGGGGCAAAAGGAAGATAGAGAGAGAGAAGAAGAGAGAAAACGTGATTTGGTATAATGGATGTAAGGCACAAAAAATTCCGTGTTTTCCAACTTAATTGCAAAGAGAAAGTATGTGAGAAGCATGTGCACAAATGCTAGCTCTTTAAAGGTTAACTTTGAAAGGTTTTGTGCTGTCCTCTCATGGTGATTCCTTGATTCTCTCTCAAAAGAAATATTGCACACATCACGTAACGGATGCCGGATATTTGGGGTGTAAACCTGTTAAGACACCAATGGACGAAAATGTGGAATTATTCTCGATTGCCTCTTACTTCAGATCTTTTATTGTCGAATTCAAAGTATTATTCGAAACTTGGTGAGAAGCTAATCTACTTAATGGAATTCAAAGTATTATTGGAAACTTGGTGAGAAGCTAATCTACTTAATGGTCACACGACCAACATCTCCTCTGATGTGGCCGTAATGAACCTGTTCATGCATACTCCGTGAGTTTCTTATTTACAAGTAGCTGAGAGCATTCTTCAGAATTGAAAGTGCGCCGCTCTTGGTCAGGGTAGTCATCTAACAACCTCATTTACTCTCTCTCTCTCTCTCTCTCTCTCTCTCTCTCTCACTCACTCACTCACATGACCTATTATGTTGAAATTTGTGAAGTGGAAGTGGTTGATGGGACAGGCCGGGCGGCCTAGGCGGACAGCGTCGGTGGACTGGGCGGACTGCGGCCTAGTGATAAGTCTAGTGGAAGCTGGCTGTTCTGAGCGGGTTGTACTTTGGAGTCCGCGGACTGTGCGGTCTGTTATCTGCGGATAGGACGTTGGCTGATTGGTTTAGCCATGGAGCGGCCTGAGCGGATAGCGGCTTGCGGACTGGTGTACTTTGCTCATTGGTCGGGTTGCAAGCTTGTGCGTAGTCAGCGGATTGGGTGCTATCCGCGGGAGGCTGGCGGACTGGTATGTCTGCGGAGTTCGCTGTTGCGGACTGGCCTTAGAGCTTGGCTATGGCCCTGGCGAGCTCTGGTGGAACAGCAGGTGCACTGCTGTGGAAGTCTTTGGCGGACTGGTGTGTGGAGTCCGGCAGGTGACTATTGCATTGGATAGGTGGAGAGTAGCTTGCGGACTGCTTCTCTTTGAGGAAGTGTTGGCGGTCTGCTGCTTGTTGTTTGGCGGACTGGATTTTGTGTCCGCCATGCTCGCTTTTGGCCTTTGGTGTTTCTGGACTTGGTCACATTGTGCCAAGACCAGGGTGTCCGCAGTATCCTCCAAGTCCGCTGTTGACCGGGCGGACTGTTGCTAACTCTGCCTTTGGTCGTGGACTTGTGGCAGATAGAGGCTTGAGTCTTGCGGACTGCCTCTGGTGTGTGCGGACAGTCACTGAAGGGGGTTGCTGTCCTGCAGTGGTTGAGGGCTTTGCGGGCTGATGCCTTGTCCGCATAGCTTGGGCGGACTGATGAGGGTTCGCCAAAGGTGCCTTGCTCCTGGCGGTTTATCCTTGGTATCCGGCTAAGTCCATGCGGACTCGGCGGACGGTGGGTTGGCTAGCGCGCGGGCTGGGGCGGTGTCTCTATCTCTAGGGCGGTGACCACACTCCTCACCTCGCCTATAAATAGGACCCCCCTGGCACATCTACAGTAACTGAGTGAACAGTAAGTTGAGTTCGGCGAGGTGCTGCGGTCTCAGTTTTCTATCCGCACGGATTGATTCAGAGTTAACTGTTGTTGTGTGCAGGTCGCGCGGGTAGCTTCAAGGAGCCAGGAGTTTGGCTGTGACTTCGGTCAAGTACTTGGAAGTGTGCGGACTCTGCGGCCTCAGCGGGTCAGGTCGCTCTGCGGCTTGTCAGTTCTCAGTTTCAGCTTTGTCTTGTTCCAATATCCTGTCCGCCGGTCTCAGGCGGCTAGGCGGCGGTCTGTTCCTCAGTTCCTCAGCAGGAGGCGAATAACGGTGTGTCCGCGCGGCCTCACGGCTTCGGAGGACTCCGTGTCTATTCGGCGAATTGCAGCGTAGCTCGGGCGACTTCGGCGGACTTGGCGACCTCGGCGGTCTCGGCGGACTCCGGTGCTGTCCGCCCGGCTTGTTTTTTGGAACTTTCTGTTATAACTTGTGTACGAGCGAAATCATGTCTCGCTACGTATACTTCGCCCTGTAAAGAAGTGAATGTATAAATATCTGCTTGTGCTTCCATTGTGTGTTGGTGTTAACCTTGTTCCTTGGTTTTCCGCTGGTTCAAAGTGCTAACTGGGTAGTGCCGAGGATATTAATTTGGTTTGGGCTACCTTGCTGACCACTTTGAGAAAATTCAACATGGTATCAGAGCCAGGTTCAGTTGCGTGAGCGGTAGTCAACCAGTGTTGTGACTCTGTGCTTGAGTGGTGATCAACCTGTGTTGTTGCTCGGAGCTTCTGAAAAGTAACCAACAGGTGCTGCAATGGAAGGAACTTTTGCAAGAGGTCTGGGCATTGAACTTTTAACGCCGACTAACTTCAAGAAGTGGAAGTCATGCATGAAGAGTTATCTTCTGGGCGAGGAGCTATGGGAAGTCGTCGGTGGTGACGACATGCAGGAAGTGACAGCTGCTTTTGGTACTGCTGAGCAGGTTAGGCTCTGGAGAAGAACAAATGCTAAGGCGGAGTTCATTCTGAAGAGGGTCGTGTCGCCAGAACTGTTTGATCACATCATTGGATGTGATTCGGCTGCTGATATTTGGACAACCATTGATGAGTTGTTCAATAGGAAGAATGTGGCGTGGCTTCAGTTTTTGGAGAATGAGTTGGCTAGAACAACTCAGGGAGACCTTTCCATCTCGAAGTACTTCTTAAAGATGAAGAGCTTGTGTGCTGAGCTGTCGGCACTTGATCCTGATGAGCCGATCTATGAGGCTAAGATGAAAGGGCATATTATCCGCGGCTTGTGGAAGGAGTATGTGGCCTTTGTTACATCTGTTCAAGGTGAGACTACTCAGCCCTCTCTGCTAGAGCTTGAGAACCTGCGGGCATCTCAGGAGAGCTTGACAAGGCAGATGGCTGGAGTGAATATCAATCAGGAAGGCAGTGAAGCTCTCTTCTCAGGCAAGAAGAAAGGATGGGAAGGGAAGAAGAAGAAGAAGCAGGTCGCTGGTGAGAAGGAGCCTTCAACGTCTTATCAGCCGGAGAGGAGCAATGCTCCTAAGGACTGGAAGAAGAACCTGAAGTGCTACCGGTGTCATCAGCGAGGGCACTTCAAGCGGGACTGCAAGGTCAAACTGCAGCCTGGGCATGCTGCGGGAAAGGAGGAAGCTTGCTCGAGAAGTGAAGAAGCGGAATGGGGCGGAGCTTTCATGACAGGCACTTGTGTCCGGGCCTTGTCTACTGATGACTTCAACAGCGAGTGGATCGCGGACTCTGGGTGTGGTCATCACCTCACCGGATACAAGTCGAAGTTTACCTCCATGCAAGCATACTCAGGTAATGAAGCTATTATCACTGCTGATAATACTGTTTATGCAGTAGAGAAAGAGGGGGTCGTGTCTTTGGGTAGTGATCAGGGGCCACTCACGTTAAGGAGTGTGTATCACGTACCGGGCATGAAGAAAAACCTCTTCTCGGTGACCAACGCGGTGGACGCTGGGTATCACGTTCTGTTTGGGCCAACAGACGTGAGGTTCCTTCGCAATGTATCAGCGGTTAAGGCTGATGTTGCTCATGTTGGAAGGAGGGTGAAGAACTTATTTGTTCTTTCCACCAATGCTTATGTTGACAGAATGAGGGTCAATGATAGCGCTGCTATCTGGCATGAGAGGTTGGGGCATGTAGGCATGGACAAGCTGAAGGCGATGGCAAGTAGAAGTTTGGTGAGGAGGTTGCCTAAGTTGTCCTCCTTTGGTGACGGGCATGTTTGCACGGGGTGTCAATACGGTAAGGCACATCGCCTTCCGTTTGATAAATCACAAACAAGGAGCAAGAAACCATTGGAGTGCATTCATGGCGACTTGATGGGACCAACAGTCACTGCCAGCCTTGGTGGAAGCAGATACATGCTTGTCTTGGTTGATGACTACTCAAGATATACTTGGGTTTATTTCTTGAAGGAGAAGTCAGAAGCTTTCCGGTTGTTTGTGGAGTTCAAGGATTTGGTGGAAGGCCGGCTTGGCTTGCGGATCAAGAAGCTGAGAACTGACAACTATGGTGAGTTTATCTCCTCCGAGTTTTCTAACTTCTGCAGGAAGCGCGGGATCCAACGAGAGCTTACTTGTGCTCACACTCCACAACAAAATGGAGTAGCGGAGCGAAAGATCCGTCATTTGACGGAGACTTGTAAATGCTGGCTTCATGCGAAAGACATTCCAAGGTCCTTTTGGGCGGAAGGGATGTCTTGTGCTGCTTATGTCATCAACCGGATGCCGCTCGGCCCTATCAACATGAAGACTCCTTTTGAGCTGTTGCTGAAGGAGAAGCCAAGTGTGGGACACCTTCGGGTGTTCGGTTCAACTTGCTACGTGCATGTCCCGGATGCTTCACGGACTAAGCTGGATGCGAAGGCAAGGAAGCTTGTCTTTGTTGGCTACGATGAGCGGAAAAAGGGATGGAAATGCATGGACCCATCGACGAAGAAGTTCGTGGTGTCAAGACGTTGTCTTTGACGAGCTGACGTCATATGGAGGTGGCTCGGATGAGCTAACCGAAAGTAGCAAGGTTGATGAAGCACCGGTGGTAGCTGCTGATGGCTTGGAAGAGGAGTTTGCTGTTTCACCAGCAGCTCCTGTTGCTTCTAACTCCGAGGCTGAGCCTTCTGTCTCAGGAAGCAGGGGGAGCATTGCCCAAAGCTTGCCCCAAGTAGGAGTTGAGCCCGAGGAAGCAACGGAGGTTGTGAGCAAGGAGCCGACCCTTCGGAGATTGAAGAGGGTTATTAAGCCTCCGGCTCGGTACTGTGATGGGAATGCAGTGAGCTTTGTCTCCTGCTTCTTTGCAGGTCCTCTGGATGAGCGAGAGCCTGCAAACTTCAACGAGGCCACTGGAGTTAAGGAGTGGGAAAATGCCATGAAGGAAGAGATTGATGCTCTGAAGAAGAATGAAACATGGGACCTTGTGCCCAAGGTTGATGACATTACTCCGGTTACTTGGAAGTGGGTGTATAAGTTGAAGAAGAAGGTTGATGGGAGCATTGATAGGTTCAAAGCTCGCCTGGTCGCTAGAGGATTCTCACAACAGTATGGAGAAGACTATGAGGATAAATTTTGTCCGGCGGCGAAGATGACTTCAGTTAGAGTGGTGATCGCCTTGGCTGCCAGCAAAGGATGGAGGTTGTGGCAACTCGATGTGAAGAATGTCTTTCTTTACGGAGAGATTGACAAGGACATCTTCATGGATCAGCCACTTGGTTTTGTTTCTGAAGATCATCCGGACTATGTCTGCAAACTCAGGAAGGCTCTCTATGGGTTGAAGCAAGCTCCTAGAGCTTGGTATGAGAAGATTGCAGAGTACTTGCAATTCTATGGATACCTTGCTTCCAACTCGGATTCAAGCTTGTTCGTCAAGAAGAAGGGGGAGCTACAAGTCTTGGTCCTGCTGTATGTGGATGACATGATCATCACAGGGAATTCGGAGGGGGAAGTAGCAAGGCTCAAGACCGAGCTTGCTATACGCTTCGAGATGAAAGACTTGGGAGAGCTTCATCACTTTCTCGGTCTTGAAGTGGAGAGGAAGGAGTGCGAGATTCTCATTTGCCAAAAAGGGTATGCAGATCGCATTGTGAAGCGGTTCGGCATGGGCGAAGCGAAGAAGTGCTCTACTCCACTGGAACCTGAGAGGAAGCTTCGACGAGATGAGGGAAGTGTTCTTCATGATCCCTTGGTGTTCAGGGCTCTTGTTGGGAGCTTGATTTACTTGACGATTACAAGGCCAGACATTACTTATGTTGTTGGCCGAGTAAGTCGGTTCATGGCTGAACCAAGGAAATCTCATCTAGTGGAGGCAACGCACATCTTGAAGTATGTCAAGTCAACTTCTGAGATGGGACTTCTCTATAGAAGGGACTCGGAGTTTGCCTTGCTTGGTTACACAGATGCTGACTATGGCGGTGATTCGGATGATCGGAGGTCTACTTCAGGTTATGTGTTCACTTGCGGATCAGCTAGCATTTCGTGATGTAGCAAGAAGCAAGACTCGGTGTCAGTCTCAACTATGGAGGCAGAGTATAAGGCTTCGGCCTTGGCTGCTCGGGAAGCCATCTGGTTCAGGAGACTTCTAGAGGATATTCATGAAGAAGTGCAAGGGCCGACTTTACTCCGGGGTGACAATGAGAGTGCTCTCAAGCTGGTAAACAATCCAGTGTGTCACGCTAGGACCAAGCACATTGAGATCGATCACCACTTCATAAGGGAGAAGGTGTTGGAGGGATCTCTGTTGGTCGGGCATGTTCGGAGTGAAGATAATCTTCCTGACATCTTCACAAAGCCACTGTCGAAGGGGCCCTTTGAGCGGTTGCGCAACTTGCTGGGCTTGATCACCACTTCTCACTTCAAGGGGGAGTGTTGAAATTTGTGAAGTGGAAGTGGTTGATGGGACAGGCCGGACGGCCTGGGCGGACAGCGTCGGCGGACTGGGCGGACTGGGCGGACTGCGGCCTAGTGATAAGTCTAGTGGAAGCTGGCTGTTCTGAGCGGGTTGTACTTTAGAGTCCGCGGACTGTGCGGTCTGTTATCTGCGGATAGGACGTTGGCTGATTGGTTTAGCCATGGAGCGGCCTGAGCGGATAGCGGCTTGCGGGCTGGTGTACTTTGCTCATTGGCCGGGTTGCAAGCTTGTGTGTAGTCAGCGGATTGGGTGCTATCCGCGGGAGGCTGGCGGACTGGTATGTCTGCGGAGTTCGCTGTTGCGAACTGGCCTTAGAGCTTGGCTATGGCCCTGGCGAGCTCTGGTGGAACAGCAGGTGCACTGCTGTGGAAGTCTTTGGCGGACTGGTGTGTGGAGTCTGGCAGGTGACTATTGCGTTGGACAGGTGGCGAGTAGCTTGCGGACTGCTTCTCTTTGAGGAAGTGTTGGCGGTCTGCTACTTGTTGTTTGGCGGACTGGATTTTGTGTCCGTCATGCTCGTTTTTGGCCTTTGGTGTTTCTGGACTTGGTCACACTGTGCCAAGACCAGGGTGTCCGCAGTATCCGCCAAGTCCGCTGTTGACCGGGCGGACTGTTGTTAACTCTGCCTTTGGTCGTGGACTTGTGGCGGATAGAGGCTTGAGTCTTGCGGACTGCCTCTGGTGTGTGCGGACAGTCACTGAAGGGGGTTGCTGTCCTGCAGTGGTTGAGGGCTTTGCGGGCTGATGCCTTGTTCGCATAGCTTGGGCGGACTGATGAGGGTTCGCCAAAGGTGCCTTGCTCCTGGCGGTTTATCCTTGGTATCCGGCTAAGTCCATGCGGACTCGGCGGACGGTGGGTTGGCTAGCGCGCGGGCTGGGGCAGTGTCTCTATCTCTCGGGCGGTGACCACACTCCTCACCTCGCCTATAAATAGGACCCCCCGGGCACATCTACAGTAACTGAGTGAACAGTAAGTTGGGTTCGGCGAGGTGCTGCGGTCTCAGTTTTCTGTCCGCGCGGATTGATTCAGAGTTAACTGTTGTTGTGTGCAGGTCGCGCGGGTAGCTTCAAGGAGCCAGGAGTTTGGCTGTAACTTCGGTCAAGTACTTGGAAGTGTGCGGACTCTACGGCCTCAACGGGTCAGGTCGCTCTGCGTCTTGTCAGTTCTTTGTTTCAGCTTTGTCTAGTTCCAATATCTTGTCCGCCGGTCTCAGGCGGGTAGGCGGCGGTCTGTTCCTCAGTTCCTCAGTAGGAGGCGAATAGCGGTGTGTCCGCGCGGCCTCGCGGCTTCGGCGGACTCCGTGTCTATTCGGCAAATTGCAGCGTAGCTCGGGCGGCTTCGGCGGACTTGGCGACCTCGGCGGTCTCGGCGGACTCCGGTGCTGTCCGCCCGGCTTGTTTTTTGGAACTTTCTGTTATAACTTGTGTACGAGCGAAATCATGTCTCGCTACGTATACTTCGCCCTGTAAAGAAGTGAATGTATAAAGATCTGCTTGTGCTTCCATTGTGTGTTGGTGTTAACCTTGTTCCTTGGTTTTCCGCTGGTTCAAAGTGCTAACTGGGTAGTGCCGAGGATATTAATTTGGTTTGGGCTACCTTGCTGACCACTTTGAGAAAATTCAACATATTCTACTCCAGATTCTGTTAGATTTGTAGATGGTTGTTGATCCACCAATGGCTATTGTACTTGTACATACTTTGTGGTAATCACATCACGTGGAAGAGTAAGAAATAGTCTATGATCGCTAATTCGATGGTTGAAGCCGAATACAGCTTGATGGCCCTAGCGGCCTCGGGGATCACTTAGCATACAAGCCAATTATTGTATACTTATTTGTCACTCTTCTTCTTTGACGCTTTATTGTGATATATTTACATTATTGAAAATCCGGTATTTTATGAGAGTACAAAGCATATCGAAATTGATTGTCATTTCATTAGAGACAATGTCAAACATCAAGAAATTCAACCCCATCATGTTCCGGGCCTCCGGCCTCATCTCGTTGCACATATCTTTACCAAATCTATTTTGTCCATAATCTCCTTGGTTTCTTTCCAAACCTGGTTCATGCGTTGTATGAGAGGTGTACAACTCCGTAACCGGGCGAGTGGGACCCTCCCCAAATGTCAGCCTAGGGGCGTGTTAAGGGCGACGAGTTGGTGCGACCCCGTTCGGAAACGTGTGGATCCTCGTGCGTGCGTGCGGAGGTTTTAGTGCGCGTGCTTAGAATTTATATATATATATAATATTATATAATAGATATATTATTATGTTATATAATCTATATTGCATTGTATATAGAGGGGGATCGGGTTCAGCCAAGGGGGATCGGGTTCAGTAGAGGGGGATCGGGTTCAGTAGAGGGGGATCGGGTTCAGCCAAGGGGGGGAAAAATAAAGAAAAAGAGAAATGAGAGGGGGGAAAAGGAAGGAAGCAAGGCGGGTGGGGCTGAGGACAGCGGCAAGCAGAAAAAGAAAAAGGGATGCGGGGGAGAAATGGGAAAAAACCCTAGCCGCCACCGTCGATCGGGAGCCCAGCCACGGCCGCCCCTTCCTCATTCCCTCTCTCCCGTCGCCGGCAAGGCTAGGGCACGGCCGCCCCTTCCTCTCACTCTCTCTCCCGTCGCCGGCGAAGCTAGGGCACGACCGCCCCTTCCTCTCTCTCTCTCTCTCCCGTCGCCGGCGAAGCTAGGGCACGGCCGCCCCTTCCTCTCTCTCTCTCTCTCCCGTCGCCGGCGAGGCTAGGGCACGGCCGCCCCTTCCCCTCTCTCTCTCTCTCTCCCGTCGCCGGCGAAGCTAGGGCACGGCCGCCCCTTCCTCTCTCTCTCTCTCCCGTCGCCGGCGAAGCAGCAGCCCGGCCGCCCCATTCCCGCTCTCTTCCGTCGCCGGCAAGGCAGCAGCCCGGCCGCCACTCTCCTTCTTTTTCCCGGCCTGAAGCAACCCCAACCCGGCCGGCCCTCTCTTCTTCCCGACCTGGAGCAGCAACCACACCCCGGCCGATCCTCTCTTTCTCCTGGCCTGGAGCGAGGCTCGGCCTGGAGCGGGGCTCGGCCTGGAGCGAGGCTCGGCCTGGAGCGAGGCTCGGCCTGGAGCGAGGCTCGGCCTGGAGCAAGGCTCGGCCTGGAGCAAGGCTCGGCCTGGAGTGGAGATCGACCACCGACGCGGCCGCACGCAGCAGAATCGACCCGGAGCTCCTCTCCCGCCCCCGCCGCCAAGCACGCGACAAGGGTAACGATGTTTCAACTTGGGCAGGTGAAGCCCTCAGTTTACATGTTTGCATGGAAGCCCCTCTCCACCAACGGGTGGGGGGAAGGGAGCTTTCCGACGGGTTGGCGTGTACGTCCCCGCAGTTAATTGCATTAGTGCCCGGAAGCGTGAGTACGGGTTTAGGCATGCTGTGTGAAGCCCATCCGGACGTGTGAGCCGGATTGGTGATGTTCTGGGGTTCCCGGAGAAGACTCCGAGGAAGTTGTTTATTTAGCCGCTTGCAGGGAATGCACACCATAGCCCCAAAAAGGGGGTGTGCGCAATATGTTTGGCCCGCTTATGTTAGCCGACCGATGCCTAGTTGGTCGCCGCTCGTCGAGACGTTGGCGTACAGGTGTTGCAGTACCAGGCGGGGAATGGCGGGCTTAAGCCCGAGCTCGTGCCGGCCCTCGAAGGCCTTTTTTGTTTATATTGCCGGCCTGCGTGCTGAGTATGGAATTTATATTCCTGTAATATTTTTTCATATCTGTGATGCTCTGTGATTATAGTTTACTCCTCCTGTCTTGGGCGAGCGGTGTGTTCGTGAACCGCTCCCCCCGTGTGGGCCCCGAGGTATAGATGCCGGGAAGCCCCTGATGGCCCGTTGTCATCCTTTCAGAATAGCGGAGTTCCGCTGTTAGCGACCCAATTGGGGCTGCGTAGAGTAGGGCTGCTGGGCGGTTTTCCGCCAATAGTAAGACGGGCGGGGAACATTTTACATAGACGCGAGGTGGCACCTTTAGTTAAGGAGTGCATCTTGAGATCCTCCTCAGATGTTCCGGTCGGCCAAGAGAGCCCTCCGAAGGTGCCTTAGCTCAGCCCTTGGCTTATAAAGAAAGTTAATTTGGTTTGGCTTATAAAGAAAGTTAAAGAAAGTTAATCCTGCCTTACCAATGATGCTCTGTGATTATGGTAGTAGGTGTGTTCGTGAACCGCTCCCCCCGTGTAGTGCCGAGGATATTAATTTGGTTTGGGCTACCTTGCTGACCATTTTGAGAAAATTCAACATATTCAACTCCAGATTCTGTTAGATTTGTAGATGGTTGTTGATCCACCAAGGGCTATTGTACTTGTACATACTTTGTGGTAATCACATCACGTGGAAGAGTAAGAAATAGTCTATGATCGCTAATTCGATGGTTGAAGCCGAATACAGCTTGATGGCCCTAGCGGCCTCGGGGATCACTTAGCATACAAGCCAATTATTGTATACTTATTTGTCACTCTTCTTCTTTGACGCTTTATTGTGATATATTTACATTATTGAAAATCCGGTATTTTATGAGAGTACAAAGCATATCGAAATTGATTGTCATTTCATTAGAGACAATGTCAAACATCAAGAAATTCAACCCCATCATGTTTCGGGCCTCCGGCCTCATCTCGTTGCACATATCTTTACCAAATCTATTTTGTCCATAATCTCCATGGTTTCTTTCCAAACCTGGTTCATGCGTTGTATGAGAGGTGTACAACCCCGTAGCCGGGCGAGTGGGACCCTCCCCAAATGTCAGCCTAGGGGCGTGTTAAGGGCGACGAGTTGGTGCGACCCCGTTCGGAGACGTGTGGATCCTCGTGCGTGCGTGTGGAGGTTTTATGTGCGCGTGCTTAGAATTTATATATATATATATATATATAATATTATATAATAGATATATTATTATGTTATATAATCTATATTGCATTGTATATAGAGGGGGATCGGGTTCAGCCAAGGGGGATCGGGTTCAGTAGAGGGGGATCGGGTTCAGTAGAGGGGATCGGGTTCAGCCAAGGGGTGGGGGGAAAATAAAGAAAAAGAGAAATGAGAGGGGGGAAAAGGAAGGGAGCAAGGCGGGTGGGACTGGGGACAGCGGCAAGCAGAAAAAGAAAAAGGGATGCGGGGGAGAAATGGGAAAAAACCCTAGCCGCCACCGCCGATCGGGAGCCCAGCCGCGGCCACCCCTTCCTCATTCCCTCTCTCCCGTCGCCGGCAAGGCTAGGGCACGGCCGCCCCTTCCTCTCTCTCTCTCTCCCGTCGCCGGCGAAGCTAGGGCACGGCCGCCCCTTCCTCTCTCTCTCTCTCTCCCGTCGCCGGCGAAGCTAGGGCACGGCCGCCCCTTCCTCTCTCTCTCTCTCTCCCGTCGCCGGCGAGGCTAGGGCACGGCCGCCCCTTCCTCTCTCTCTCTCCCATCGCCGGCGAAGCTAGGGCACGACCGCTCTCTCTCTCTCTCTCTCTCTCTCTCTCTCTCTCTCTCTCTCTCTCCCGTCGCCGGCGAAGCAGCAGCCCGGCCGCCCCATTCTCGCTCTCTTCCGTCGCCGGCAAGGCAGCAGCCCGGCCGCCACTCTCCTTCTTTTTCCCGGCCTGAAGCAACCCCAACCCGGCCGGCCCTCTCTTCTTCCCGACCTGGAGCAGCAACCACACCCCGGCCGATCCTCTCTTTCTCCCGGCCTGGAGCGAGGCTCGGCCTGGAGCGGGGCTCGGCCTGGAGCGAGGCTCGGCCTGGAGCGAGGCTCGGCCTGGAGCGAGGCTCGGCCTGGAGCAAGGCTCGGCCTGGAGCAAGGCTCAACCTGGAGTGGAGATCGACCACTGACGCGGCCGCACGCAGCAGAATCGACCCGGAGCTCCTCTCCCGCCCCCGCCGCCAAGCACGCGACAATGGTAACGATGTTTCAACTTGGGCAGGTGAAGCCCTCAGTTTACATGTTTGCATGGAAGCCCCTCTCCACCAACGGGTGGGGGGAAGGGAGCTTTCCGACGGGTTGAGGTGTACGTCCCCGCAGTTAATTGCATTAGTGCCCCGAAGCGTGAGTACGGGTTTAGGCATGCTGTATGAAGCCCATCCGGACGTGTGAGCCGGATTAGTGATGTTCTGGGGTTCCCGGAGAAGACTCCGAGGAAGTTGTTTATTTAGCCGCTTGCAGGGAATGCGCACCATAGCCCCAAAAAAGGGGGTGTGCGCAATATGTTTGGCCCGCTTATGTTAGCCGACCGATGCCTAGTTGGCCGCCGCTCGTCGAGACGTTGGCGTACAGGTGTTGCAGTACCAGGCGGGGAATGGCGGGCTTGAGCCCGAGCTCGTGCCGGCCCTCGAAGGCCTTTTTTGTTTATATTGCCGGCCTGCGTGCTGAGTATGGAATTTATATTCCTGTAATATTTTTTCATATCTGTGATGCTCTGTGATTATAGTTTACTCCTCCTGTCTTGGGCGAGCGGTGTGTTCGTGAACCGCTCCCCCCGTGTGGGCCCCGAGGTATAGATGTCGGGAAGCCCCTGATGGCCCGTTGTCATCCTTTCAGAATAGCGGAGTTCCGCTGTTAGCGGCCCAATTGGGGCTGCGTAGAGTAGGGCTGCTGGGCGGTTTTGCGTCAATAGTAAGACGGGCGGGGAACATATTACATAGACCCGAGGTGGCACCTTTAGTTAAGGAGTGGATCTTGAGATCCTCCTCAGATGTTCCGGTCGGCCAAGAGAGCCCTCCGAAGGTGCCTTAGCTCAGCCCTTGGCTTGGGAGGGGAAGAGTTTGTTAGTCTTCCGGGTATGCGGCGGGTCCTCCACGCTGAGACCTTGGGTCTGTCCCTTGTGTTCCTAGTCTTGTGCCTAGATCGTTTGCTTGAGGGTAGTAGGTGCGCGGTCACCCCTTCCCCAAGGGTCGAACTCCACAGGAGACCGGATTCCGATTTCAACATTTTTGTGCGGTGAGCGTGGAGAGTGACCAGCACAGAAGAACTCAGGCGAACATCATGGCTATAGAAGTGGAACCAGGTGACGACCACGGTCATGCGTTGACACTTTGTGTGTAAGGTCCTCATACTCAGAGTTGTCCCCTCCCATAGCTGTTGTTTGAATCCCATAGCATTTGGAGTAGGATTTGCACCTATTTGAAGCGCTTCTACCTATGAAAGCTCATGTGTCCCCACTTATTACATCAACGAGAAACCTGGAGGTTATTATCTTCAAGATCAAGTAAAAGAGCAGCTGAGAGGTATTATGAGCCGGGGTGACCTGAAAGGGTTCCCTCCCTAACGGTAATATGTTATCCCTTCCTTGTAATTCAATAGCGGTCAAGTTCTCTCTTTATTACCAATTCGCCTCGAGCTTCTGAGGGCTTCAAGGGTTAGCCTCGCGATCGACTCCGGAAGCCAAACGTCCAACCCGTTCCTTTTAAATAGCATAGTTCGGACGATGGGACGGTGCCGCGGGACTTTAAGCGCTATTGTAAGAACGAGCCTCTGCACTGACGGCCGAGATCAACTCCCCCCTTGCACGTCGGCCTATGTCCTCCCGATCGCACCTCTCCTCCGACTAGAGGAATTATCAGGAACGAGCCTAGACGCTAACCTCCCAGATTTGATAAAGGGTCGATCTCTCCAAGCAATTGCAAGTGACATGGCGGAAAGCGATCTTTGTCATTAGATCAGGATACGAAACGTCCAACCCGTTCCTTTTAAATAAGCCCAGTTCGGATGATGGGACGATGCCTCGGGACTCTAAGCGCTATTGTAAGACCGAGCCTCTGCACTGACGGCCGAGATCAGCTCCCCCCTTGCATGTCGGCCTAAGTCCCCCCCGATTGCATCTCTCTTCTGATTGGAGGAAATATTAGGAACAGGCTCGGACGCCAGCTTCCCGATTTGAAGACTTCCAGATCGTCTCTCTTATGAATAGAATGCGTCCTCCGTTTGTAAAAGCATCGGTGCAATTAACTCTCCAACACCTCTTAAGTAAATAGGATGTCTCCATCTCGAGCAAAGTCAAGTCGAGTAGTTTTGGACCCCGAGCAGATCCCGCTGCCAGGCTCTCATCTAGCTGGCAGGGCCGGAAGTCACTCGGTGTCATCCGTGGGCCTTGAGCAGATCCCGCTGTCAGGCTCTCACCTAACTGGCAGGGCCGGAAGTCACTCGATGGCGGTAGTTTTGGACCCCGAGCAGATCCCGCTGCCAGGCTCTCATCTAGCTGGCAGGGCCGGAAGTCACTCGGTGTCATCCGTGGGCCTCGAGCAGATCCCGCTGTCAGGCTCTCACCTAGCTGGCAGGGCCGGAAGTCACTCGATGGCGGTAGTTTTGGACCCCGAGAAGATCCCGCTGTCAGGCTCTCACCTAGCTGGCAGGGCCGGAAGTCACTCGGTGTCATCCGTGGGCCTCGAGCAGATCCCGCTGTCAGGCTCTCACCTAGCTGGCAGGGCCGGAAGTCACTCGATGGCGGTATTAGTGGACCTCGAGCAGATCCCGCTGTCAGGCGCTCACCTAGCTGGCAGAGCCGGAAGTCACTCGGTGTCATCCGTGGGCCTCGAGCAGATCCCGCTGTCAGGCTCTCACCTAGCTGGCAGGGCCGGAAGTCACTCGATGGCGGTAGTAGTGGACCCCGAGCAGATCCCGCTGTCAGGCTCTCACCTAGCTGGCAGGGTCGGAAGTCACTCGGTGTCATCCGTGGGCCTCGAGCAGATCCCGTTTGTTAACCCAGAAATCGGCGATCCTTCCCAAGGTGGCCAGCTGGCCAGTCGCGACCCTTAGGTTCTCCCTTTTGATCGCGACAAGTCCCCGCGTAGGCGGCAGTATTCCCTGTCCGCCTAGCTCTCCTAGCAACCGCGTGCCCTGCGGGACGGCGGGCTGTTCCCATGGCTCACCCTCGCGGGACATGCGGTTAGGTCCGCTAATCGTGCAGTGCTTTTCCTTGCAGGAGTTCGCCAACAGCACTACCGGGAGCGACCTCCTAGTCAGCCCAAGGGGCGGCAGTCTCCTGCCGCCATCCGTCGGGGTCGCCCACCAGGGTCGACCTCCCTGCTGCCCGAAAGGCGGCGGCCTCCTGCCGCCGTCCGTCGAGGCCGCCCACCCGGGGCGGCCTCTGCCCGCCAGCCGGGCGGACTCCCCCTGGAGTCCGCCCAGGCCGCCCGCAAGGGGGCGGCCAGGCCCGCCGGGCGGACTCCCCCTGGAGTCCGCCCAGGCCGCCCGCTAGGGGGCGGCCCCGGCGACCAGCCGGGCGGACTCCCCCTGGAGTCCGCCCAGGCCGCCCGCAAGGGGGCGGCCAGGCCCGCCGGGCGGACTCCCCCTGGAGTACGCCCAGGCCGCCCGCTAGGGGGCGGCCCCGGCGACCAGCCGGGCGGACTCCCCCTGGAGTCCGCCCAGGCCGCCCGCAAGGGGGCGGCCAGGCCCGCCGGGCGGACTCCCCCTGGAGTCCGCCCAGGCCGCCCGCTAGGGGGCGGCCCCGGCGCCCAGCCGGGCGGACTCCCCCCGGAGTCCGCCCAGGCCGCCCGCTAGGGGGCGGCCCCGGCGACCAGCCGGGCGGACTCCCCCTGGAGTCCGCCCAGGCCGCCCGCAAGGGGGCGGCCAGGCCCGCCGGGCGGACTCCCCCTGGAGTCCGCCCAGGCCGCCCGCTAGGGGGCGGCCCCGGCGACCAGCCGGGCGGACTCCCCCTGGAGTCCGCCCAGGCCGCCCGCAAGGGGGCGGCCAGGCCCGCCGGGCGGACTCCCCCTGGAGTCCGCCCAGGCCGCCCGCTAGGGGGCGGCCTCCGGCCTGCCGGGCGGACTCCTCCCGGAGTCCGCCCAGTCCGCCCGCTAGGGGGCGGACCCCAGTTCTCTGCAGGTGTTTTCTTCCGCTTACTTCATCAGTCAAGGTGCGGACGCAAAATCTCAGTCCGCGGAGTCCGCGCAGGTCGTCATGCTGATGTCACTGGGCCCCGCTTCTAGAAGAACTTCCTGGGCCTATAAATACCCCCCTGAAGCCTCTCATTGGGGGATCCTGAAGGCAGAGACAAGTCTTACCAGCACCCCCTGCGGACTCCGTTTTCCAGTCCGTCATCACCTCTCCAGCAAGCTCTGCGGACTCAGTTTCCTGTCCGCGCAGTCCTCCACAGCTCTTCAGCAGCTCGCCAGCAGCCTCTGCAGACTCAGTTTCCCAGTCCTCCAGCAGCTAGCAGACTATTTTACTTAGTCTCTGGCAGCTTCTCCTCTCTGTTTTCTGGCACTTTCTTCTCCTTTAGCCGCCAGCTTCTCCTTGTACCCTTTAAGTGCTTTTGTTGTAAAGGTGTACTTGTAAGCTTGTAATCTCTAGCTTTTAATAAAAGGAAAGCCCGTCGCAGGAGTGACATTTAGGCCGCGACGGGCGAAGTGTGTTGTTGCCGCTGCTAGCGGCCCCCTCTTCTCTCCTCTGCTCAGCAAGCCTTGCTCCTCTGCTCAGCAAGCCTTGCTCCTCTGCTCAGCAAGCCTTGCTCCTCTGCTCAGCAAGTCTTGCTCCTCTGCTCAGCAAGCCTTGCCCTCAGCTCAGCTCAGCTCTCCTCTCGGCATCTAACCTGCAAGCGCAGCCGTTGCAATTGCTGTCTGCTCGACCGCTTCTGGTCTTCCTCCTCTTCCTCTCTTGATCAACCCTCTCTGTTGATCAAGGCTCGCCTCTTCTCTCAAGCCTCTCCCTTACTCCCGCAACCTTCTCCTTCTCACCTTGCCTGTGAGGCCCAATCACCCCCTCGGTGACAGCTATCCCCCCGGTGCCGTTTTCGTGCATCAACATGGTGCGGTGAGCGTGGATCCGAACTGCTCACGCGCAAACCTTCAGATCTGAACAGGCAGTGAAAGCAACAGCTAACCATGTCAGACCATCAATCAGCCGAGAACCATGCTCCAAGTCCCAGTGAAGATCCTCTCTGGGAAGCCTTTGAGCATCGTGCCGAGAGAATGCTCAACAGTTCCAGGCTATCAACAAAGTTCTTGCTGCTATAACGCAGCGATTGGACGCTCATCCAGCAGCTGCTCCATCTGCTCCAATCAACCCAACACCAACAGCAGAGCATCAGCAAGCTTACTCTCAAGCTTGCCCGCCGTTCTATCCCCCGTACACTCCAACCTTTCCGCAAGGGCCTGCAGCTCCTTTGCGTACTCAAGATGAAGAGTTTGCTGCTCGCCATAACTTCTTCCGGGAAGCAGCCCGGGGAAGTCCAGCTAGAGTTCTCAATTTTCAGGGAAGTCATCCCTACCCTTCAGCTCCTGCCCCTGCTCCTCCTGCAGCAGCTTTTCCTTGTAATCCTCATGCTCCTTTTGCAGCTGCAGCTTATGCTCCTTTTTATCCCTATGCTGTAGGAGAGCAAGAAGAGCCTTCACCGTTCGCGGAGAGTGTTCGCCATGAGCCAACTCCAGCAAACTTCAGAGAGCCTCGACTACCAACCTACACTGGAGAGACAGATCCAGTAAAGCACCTCCAAGCTTTTGAGTCAGCCGTTGCTCTCAAGACTCTCTCAGATGCTACCAAGTGCAAGCTTCTTGTTACTTCTTTTGATGGGCAAGTGAGGGACTGGTTCTATGGTCTCCGTCCTCACTCCATCGCTTCCTTCCTTGATCTTCGAAGGGAGTTTCTTCTCAGATTCTCTACATCAACTAAGAGAAAGGGCGGTCCTGAAGCCCTCTTTGAGATCAGGCAGCGCGGAAATGAGACTTGGTCTCAGTTTGTGGATCGATTCCAAAGAGAGATTTTGGACATCGAAGTTACTGATCAAGAGATGTACCGAGTGGCTCTTATCCACGGTCTTCGTGAAGGGCCTCTCAAATTTGAAGCCAACGTCCGTGCTCCAAGGACTTATCAAGAGTTGATTGCTCTAGCCAACTCATACATCCGAGGCGAAAAGAGCAATCCAGGCTTTGTCTCCAAGCTTCTATCCGAGGAGGATCCCTCTCGCAAGCATCCTCCAAGGTCTCCTCGCAATCACGCCCCAACTTACTCAAGGAAGGAGAGAAGGCTTCATCGCCAGCGATACTCCTTCCCGAGCCGCGATGCTCAAGACTCATTGCTGCCGCTAGCTCCGTCTTTGCAAGCAGCAGCTGTTCAACAGCAGCAGGATGATGACTTGCATGAGTCCGATCTCGACGACGTCGTGCAAGAAGTGATCCAAATCATGAAAGATAGGGCAAGCTTCAAGAAGCCCTATCGACCAGCAGATCAGAGGTCTAGAAACTCAGAGCCTTACTGCGAATTCCACAAAGAGTCAGGCCATCGAACAGAAGACTGCCGAGCATTCCGCCAGCTTGTGCAAAGGATGCTCCGGCAGGGCAAGATGCATGACCTGCTTCCTAAAGAAGAGCGCCCTGATCAAGCAACTTCAAAGGGCAAAGAACTTGCAGACGCTCCTTGCTCCTCAAGAGGAGTGAACCACGTCGAAGAGCCTCCTCTCCTCATAGTCAACAAAGAAGTCGAATGCTTCGACGCCGACGACGAGGGTGTGCTGGGAAGGCTATTCTGAGCTAGCGATGGACTTCACAGTCCTCCAGAGCTCCTTGCAACCTTCAGGGGTTATCTCAACCCTTTCTCTCCCTTTCAAACATTTTCATAACAACACTTCTCAGTGTTCTTTACTTGCTTTCCAGCAAAGCTTTTATTCAGGGATCCCGTACTGACACAGTTCCCTTCTTGTGTTGCTCCTTCCTCTTTTCTTCCTCTCTTAGCGATCGTTACACCAATGAGATTTCGCCGAGCCTGAAACGTTTCCTCTATAGTTTGTTCTCGCACTACCGCTTCGACCACACATGGCGGGAGTATACCCATGTGTGCAGTGGGAGCAGTTCAATCACGGGAATGGGCTTCAGACTTAGGATCCTAGCCAACATCTGACACAGAGTGTGTGCTAGGGGAGCCCCATGTGTTAGCTCTGTTGTGCGCCCTATAGGATACGCTACGGTTAGGATGATCTTCGCTGGACAAGCAATGGCGACCAAGCGTAGCCTTATCTCTTTGCTCATCCTTCAACTGTGGTGGCCGAAGCACTCTCCGGTATCCTCGATCCGTGCTTTCGCGGGTTCGCAACTTCACTGATCAATATACAGACAAGATAGGCCTCTTGGCGCAACCCGTCTCGTTGATCAGTGATGCTTGTACCCAAGGCAAGAGAGCGTTCCTTCTAGCGGTCCTTCTCAGGACCTCTCCCTTGCTTTTCTCTTTTGTGCCCTC
The DNA here is from genome assembly GCA_039583875.1 of Platanthera guangdongensis. Lineage (NCBI taxonomy): Eukaryota > Viridiplantae > Streptophyta > Magnoliopsida > Asparagales > Orchidaceae > Platanthera > Platanthera guangdongensis. Next base: position 32,967,794 of record CM077156.1, read on the forward strand.
CTTGAGGATGCGCGGCCAGCCCGCTTTGAGCAGGATCATGCTCGGAATGATTTTTCGGGCAAGTGATGCATAAGGCCCACGGGGAACACCTGTGGCAGCATTCAACCCTCTTTAGTCATTCCGAGTATGGACCTCTTTTTCCTTTTCCCCCCTCCTTGAGGATGCGCGGCCAGCCCGCTCTGAGTAGGACTATACTCGGGATGATTTTTCGGGCAAGTGATGCATAAGGCCCACGGGGAACACCTGTGGCAGCATTCAACCCACTTTAATCATTCCGGGTGTAGACCTCCTTTTCTCTCTTCCCTCCTTTCACAGGTGGACAGGTTAATCCGACCTACCAAAAGGATTCTGGCATTCATTTTAATCATGTCCATCCAACCATGTCAACAGCTAGCGCTCGATTCATTAATCTGGACTTCATGATAATGTTCATCGGACATTTCTCTTGTTACTTGGTCATATCGACCCTACCTCAACAACCTTCATGGGTTATCTCAAGAAGATTTTCAGCAATCACCTTGCTTATGCTCATCTCATATATTTTGCCTGCTCAAGCTCTATCATATGGAGATTCACAGAGCTGCTCATTAGTCTTGCCAAAGTCTATTGGCGTCAATCATTAATAGAATCATATCACCATTTTTGGTATGGTTCTGGTGCGGTTATCCTCGCGTCTTGTTTGCTTCCAATCTCTCCCACAGAGGTTAGCAAACATTTGCAAGCCTGCTCCACAGGTACTTGCAAACTCCTTTCATATGCATATTGTCTGCTTCTAACTTTTCTCTTTGTAGAGAGCAACAGACACCTGCAAACCTCGTTCAGGTACTTGCAGTTTAAATCATTATTTTATCTCTGCTGCTCACTCTTCACTTTGCAGTGGTTAGCAGACATCTGCAAGTCATATCCAGGTACTTGCAGCTTATCTTCATATACAATATCAACCTCTAACCCTCTTCTTGCAGAGGTCAGCGACACTTGCAAGCTTCATTCAGGTACTTGCAAGTTACTTTCATGTACTATGCATACTCTTAACTTTTCTCTTGCAGAGACCACAAAAGATTTGCAAGCCCCTTCCAGGTACTTGCAACTCATTTTTTCTGTCCTTGTATACTATTTTCCCTTCTCTTTTTGCAGAGAGTGACAGGTGCTTGCAAGCCTCTATCAGGTACTTGCAAGTTATTAGGCCTTTCTGTTTTCCCTCACTATTGTTTTGCAGAACTTTACAGGAGAAGCGCCTTCTTCGTTTTGCAAAATCAAACTCAGGTACACACTCGATGTACCACCCATACGTGCTTTCCCTTAATTTTCCTCTTGCAGGAAAATAGACAGGAAACACAAAGCTTGTAAGGGGAGTCTTCAGGTCCTTTCCCTCCTTGCCTCCCCTTCTCTTTCCTTTGGGATGGATCACGATTTTCGTGGGTCTCCAACTTTTTCGAAGTTCCCTTCGGAACTTAAAAAAGTGCGGGGATTATGTTAACCCAGAAATCGGCGATCCTTCCCAAGGTGGCCAGCTGGCCAGTCGCGACCCTTAGGTTCTCCCTTTCGATCGCGACAAGTCCCCGCGTAGGCGGCAGTATTCCCTGTCCGCCTAGCTCTCCTAGCAACCGCGTGCCCTGCGGGACGGCGGGCTGTTCCCATGGCTCACCCTCGCGGGACATGCGGTTAGGTCCGCTAATCGTGCAGTGCTTTTCCTTGCAGGAGTTCGCCAACAGCACTACCGGGAGCGACCTCCTAGTCAGCCCAAGGGGCGGCAGTCTCCTGCCGCCATCCGTCGGGGTCGCCCACCAGGGGCGACCTCCCTGCTGCCCGAAAGGCGGCGGCCTCCTGCCGCCGTCCGTCGAGGCCGCCCACCCGGGGCGGCCTCTGCCCGCCAGCCGGGCGGACTCCCCCTGGAGTCCGCCCAGGCCGCCCGCAAGGGGGCGGCCAGGCCCGCCGGGCGGACTCCCCCTGGAGTCCGCCCAGGCCGCCCGCTAGGGGGCGGCCCCGGCGACCAGCCGGGCGGACTCCCCCTGGAGTCCGCCCAGGCCGCCCGCAAGGGGGCGGCCAGGCCCGCCGGGCGGACTCCCCCTGGAGTACGCCCAGGCCGCCCGCTAGGGGGCGGCCCCGGCGACCAGCCGGGCGGACTCCCCCTGGAGTCCGCCCAGGCCGCCCGCAAGGGGGCGGCCAGGCCCGCCGGGCGGACTCCACCTGGAGTCCGCCCAGGCCGCCCGCTAGGGGGCGGCCCCTGGCGCCCAGCCGGGCGGACTCCCCCCGGAGTCCGCCCAGGCCGCCCGCAAGGGGGCGGCCCGGCCCGCCGGGCGGACTCCCCCTGGAGTCCGCCCAGGCCGCCCGCTAGGGGGCGGCCCCGGCGACCAGCCGGGCGGACTCCCCCTGGAGTCCGCCCAGGCCGCCCGCAAGGGGGCGGCCAGGCCCGCCGGGCGGACTCCCCCTGGAGTCCGCCCAGGCCGCCCGCTAGGGGGCGGCCCCGGCGACCAGCCGGGCGGACTCCCCCTGGAGTCCGCCCAGGCCGCCCGCAAGGGGGCGGCCAGGCCCGCCGGGCGGACTCCCCCTGGAGTCCGCCCAGGCCGCCCGCTAGGGGGCGGCCTCCGGCCTGCCGGGCGGACTCCTCCCGGAGTCCGCCCAGTCCGCCCGCTAGGGGGCGGACCCCAGTTCTCTGCAGGTGTTTTCTTCCGCTTACTTCATCAGTCAAGGTGCGGACGCAAAATCTCAGTCCGCGGAGTCCGCGCAGGTCGTCATGCTGATGTCACTGGGCCCCGCTTCTAGAAGAACTTCCTGGGCCTATAAATACCCCCCTGAAGCCTCTCATTGGGGGATCCTGAAGGCAGAGACAAGTCTTACCAGCACCCCCTGCGGACTCCGTTTTCCAGTCCGTCATCACCTCTCCAGCAAGCTCTGCGGACTCAGTTTCCTGTCCGCGCAGTCCTCCACAGCTCTTCAGCAGCTCGCCAGCAGCCTCTGCAGACTCAGTTTCCCAGTCCTCCAGCAGCTAGCAGACTATTTTACTTAGTCTCTGGCAGCTTCTCCTCTCTATTTTCTGGCACTTTCTTCTCCTTTAGCCGCCAGCTTCTCCTTGTACCCTTTAAGTGCTTTTGTTGTAAAGGTGTACTTGTAAGCTTGTAATCTCTAGCTTTTAATAAAAGGAAAGCCCGTCGCAGGAGTGGCATTTAGGCCGCGACGGGCGAAGTGTGTTGTTGCCGCTGCTAGCGGCCCCCTCTTCTCTCCTCTGCTCAGCAAGCCTTGCTCCTCTGCTCAGCAAGCCTTGCTCCTCTGCTCAGCAAGCCTTGCTCCTCTGCTCAGCAAGTCTTGCTCCTCTGCTCAGCAAGCCTTGCCCTCAGCTCAGCTCAGCTCTCCTCTCGGCATCTAACCTGCAAGCGCAGCCGTTGCAATTGCTGTCTGCTCGACCGCTTCTGGTCTTCCTCCTCTTCCTCTCTTGATCAACCCTCTCTGTTGATCAAGGCTCGCCTCTTCTCTCAAGCCTCTCCCTTACTCCCGCAACCTTCTCCTTCTCACCTTGCCTGTGAGGCCCAATCACCCCCTCGGTGACAGCTATCCCCCCGGTGCCGTTTTCGTGCATCAACACCGTTGTCAGGCTCTCACCTAGCTGGCAGGGACGGAAGTCACTCGATGGCGGTAGTAGTGGACCCCGGGTAGACTCGCTGTCAGGCTCTCATTAGCTGGCAGGGCTGTAGGCACACCTGAGGGGAAAGGGTTGGTTCTTGGAGAGTTTTTTGCAGGACCCCGAGTGATGCTCGGCCCCGAGTAGACCCGCTGCCTGGCTCCTACTAGCTGGCAGGTCTGTAGGCTCGCCTGGGGGGTAAGGGACCCCGAGTGCTGCTCGGCCCCGGGTAGACTCGTTGTCAGGCTCTCATTAGCTGGCAGGGTTGTAGGCACACCTGGGGGGAAAAGATTAGCTCAGCGTGTACGAGAGGATACAGATGATACAGCTTTGTTGTTTCGCGATATCACGAGAAATTATGTACTTGCTGTAAGTAATGGTATAAGGGCAATTCAATAGCAGTGAGTCAAAAGGTATCGAGTGATTCAAAAGGATCAGAAAGGTCATGGAGAGATTGATGCTCCAAGCGCAGATTTCAGTTTCTCTCAAAAAAAATTTTTGGGTCGGCTCCCACTCGCCGGATACGTTGGGTTGAATGATTCTTTCCGAGCTTGTACCAAGCTCGAAAAGAGCGGGGATTGTGTACAACCCCGTAGCCGGGCGAGTGGGACCCTCCCCAAATGTCAGCCTAGGGGCGTGTTAAGGGCGACGAGTTGGTGCGACCCCGTTCGGAGACGTGTGGATCCTCGTGCGTGCGTGCGGAGGTTTTATGTGTGCGTGCTTAGAATTTATATATATATATAATATTATATAATAGATATATTATTATGTTATATAATCTATATTGCATTGTATATAGAGGGGGATCGGGTTCAGCCAAGGGGGATCGGGTTCAGTAGAGGGGGATCGGGTTCAGTAGAGGGGGATCGGGTTCAGCCAAGGGGGGGGGGGGGGGGGGGCAATAAAGAAAAAGAGAAATGAGAGGGGGGGAAAGGAAGGAAGCAAGGCGGGTGGGGCTGGGGACAGCGGCAAGCAGAAAAAGAAAAAGGGATGCGGGGGAGAAATGGGAAAAAACCCTAGCCGCCACCGCCGATCGGGAGCCCAGCCACGGCCGCCCCTTCCTCATTCCCTCTCTCCCGTCGCCGGCAAGGCTAGGGCATGGCCGCCCCTTCCTCTCTCTCTCTCTCTCCCGTCGCCGGCGAAGCTAGGGCACGACCGCCCCTACCTCTCTCTCTCTCTCGTCGCCGGCGAAGCTAGGGCACGGCCGCCCCTTCCTCTCTCTCTCTCTCCCGTCGCCGGCGAGGCTAGGGCACGGCCGCCCCTTCCTCTCTCTCTCTCTCCCGTCGCCGGCGAAGCTAGGGCACAGCCGCCCCTTCCTCTCTCTCTCTCTCCCGTCGCCGGCGAAGCAGCAGCCCGGCCGCCCCATTCCCGCTCTCTTCCGTCGCCGGCAAGGCAGCAGCCCGGCCGCCACTCTCCTTCTTTTTCCCGGCCTGAAGCAACCCCAACCCGGCCGGCCCTCTCTTCTTCCCGACCTGGAGCAGCAACCACACCCCGGCCGATCCTCTCTTTCTCCCGGCCTGGAGCGAGGCTCGGCCTGGAGCAGGGCTCGGCCTGGAGCGGGGCTCGGCCTGGAGCGAGGCTCGGCCTGGAGCGAGGCTCGGCCTGGAGCGAGGCTCGGCCTGGAGCGAGGCTCGGCCTGGAGTGGAGATCGACCACCGACGCGGCCGCACACAGCAGAATCGACCCGGAGCTCCTCTCCTGCCCCCGCCGCCAAGCACGCGACAAGGGTAACGATGTTTCAACTTGGGCAGGTGAAGCCCTCAGTTTACATGTTTGCATGGAAGCCCCTCTCCACCAACGGGTGGGGGGAAGGGAGCTTTCCGACGGGTTGACGTGTACGTCCCCGCAGTTAATTGCATTAGTGCCCGGAAGCGTGAGTACGGGTTTAGGCATGCTATGTGAAGCCCATCCGGACGTGTGAGCCGGATTGGTGATGTTCTGGGGTTCCCGGAGAAGACTCCGAGGAAGTTGTTTATTTAGCCGCTTGCAGGGAATGCGCACCATAGCCCAAAAAAAGGGGGCGTGCGCAATATGTTTGGCCCGCTTATGTTAGCCGACCGATGCCTAGTTGGCCGTCGCTCGTCGAGACGTTGGCGTACAGGTGTTGCAGTACCAGGCGGGGAATGGCGGGCTTGAGCCCGAGCTCGTGCCGGCCCTCGAAGGCCTTTTTTGTTTATATTGCCGGTCTGCGTGCTGAGTATGGAATTTATATTCCTGTAATATTTTTTCATATCTGTGATGCTCTGTGATTATAGTTTACTCCTCCTGTCTTGGGCGAGCGGTGTGTTCGTGAACCGCTCCCCCCCCCCCCCCCCCCCGTGTGGGCCCCGAGGTATAGATGCCGGGAAGCCCCTGATGGCCCGTTGTCATCCTTTCAGAATAGCGGAGTTCCGCTGTTAGCGGCCCAATTGGGGCTGCGTAGAGTAGGGCTGCTGGGCGGTTTTGCGCCAATAGTAAGACGGGCGGGGAACATTTTACATAGACCCGAGGTGGAACCTTTAGTTAAGGAGTGGATCTTGAGATCCTCCTCAGATGTTCCGGTCGGCCAAGAGAGCCCTCCGAAGGTGCCTTAGCTCAGCCCTTGACTTGGGAGGGGAAGAGTTTGTTAGTCTTCCGGATATGCGGCGGGTCCTCCACGCTGAGACCTTGGGTCTGTCCCTTGTGTTCCTAGTCTTGTGCCTAGATCGTTTGCTTGAGGGTAGTAGGTGTGCGGTCACCTCTTCCCCAAGGGTCGAACTCCACAGGAGACCGGATTCCGGTTTCAACAGGAGGGATTGTAAAGTATTATTGTGTAATGTGCCAGTACAAATATTTTATTTTTGTAAAAACTTATTTTATGTTTACGAACACTTATTTTGTTTCTGCGAATATTTCTTTTATTTTTGTGAATACCTATCTACAAAATTCTACGAAATACCTATCTACAAAATTCAATGAAATACCTTGTCTTTAGGACCATACGACTAACAAACAACAAAACAACTTTTAAAAATTATTTCAAACATGGAAAGAAAACGGTCATGTAAGAACTTGATTAGCTAGTTACCACAAACCTCTGAAGCAGTCGCATGGCAAATGAGACTGCTTCAAGCGCTGGTATTGTCGAAGCCTGACTCCCAGAGGCGTTGCTAAGAAACTCCCGTGGAAGAGAAACCTTTTCGTAAATGTAATTTCCAAGATTTTTGTTAGTAATCAAATGACCTGCTCACAGATTTTTTTTCTTGTTTAAAAACCTGCTCAAGCCAAAAATCTGATCAAAATGAAACCTTGAATATAAAATTACATGATCTTACTTCCAAAAGAAACCTCTACAGATTTCGCAACAATATGAGAAATTTGTTCGCCAAGTGATCCAAGATACTTGAAACAGTCATTGGCAATGATGAAGTGAGTTAGTTCTACATTAGTTGCACCAGGTAATGGCAGTAAAACATGGCCCACTTTGCTAATGGTCATTGGGTCTCTTGCAAACCATCCTGATAGTAAGAAATTTGCAGAATAAAATACATAGAATTCACTTATTAGATGTTGAAAAGAAAAAAAAAGCATAAATCTTTAATTGCTAGGAGATATCCGCAAGAATGCAACATTATTTTAATGCATGACAATCATTACATTAGTTTGGTAGCAGCAGATTACAAATTTCCTACACCGTTTGTATTGAACCATGTGTAAAAGTAAATCCAAGCTTTAATTACTGTTAGTCCAGCTATAATCTTTTCAACTGCACAAAATAATTAATAGTATCTGTGAGAGAAAAGTCAAGTAAAATTAAAATTAAGTAAACTACCTTCAGAAATTATTCCTGTTTTTCTTCTTTTGCTCTGCTTTCTCCATTTGCCTCTTGCGATTTCTAACAGTGGTACCAGAGCTGGGAGGAGGCAAAATCATTTTGATTAAGCGCTCCAGGGCAGCCCGCTCCTGCGCTAGGGGGGGTCCCGCTCCCGCGCTAGGGGGGTCCCGCTCCTGCGCTACAGGGCATCCCGCTCCTAGGGCATTCTCGTCCTGCGCTGTAGGGCATCCCATCTCGCGTTGCAGGGCAACCAGCCCCTGCACTGCAGGGCATCCATCTCCCAAGCTGCAGTTCATCATGCTCCCGCGCTACAGGGAATCCCGCTCCCGCACTATAAGGCATCCCAGTGTCGTGTTATAGACTTACAGGGCATCCCGCTCCCGCGTTGCAGGGAATATAGCTCCAACGCTGCAAGCCATTCCGGCTCCTGCGTTGTAGAGCATTCCCTCTCTTGCGCTGCAGGGCATCCCGCTCCCGCACTTCAAGGTATCCCGCTCAAGCGCCACAAGACATCCAACTCCTGCGTTGCAGGACGTCCCTCTAATGCGCTGCAGGGCATTCTCGCTCCCAAGCTGCAGGGCATCCCGCTCACGCACTGCAGGGAATTCCGCTCACGCGCTGCATGGCATCCCGCCCACGCGTTGCAGGGCATCCCGCCCACGCGATGCAGGGCATCCCTCCCACGCGTTGCAGGGCATCCTCACGCGCTGCAGGACACCTCGTTCATGCGCTGCAGGGCATCTCTTTCCGACGTTGCAGGGCATCCCGCTCCTGTGCTGCATGGCATCCAGCTCTCGCGCTGTAGGGCATCTCACTCCCGTGCTGCAGGGCATCTAGCTCCCGCATTATAGGGCATCCGCTCCCGCACTGCAGGACATCCCACTCCCGCGTTGCAAGGCATCCTGCTCCCATGCTGCAGGGAATCCCGCTCGCACGAATCTTGACATTTCAGGGCCTACCTCCGGCGTCAGCGCTGAACGACGACCTCTGTATCTGAACAACGAGTTTACCAACTGGTAAGAGTGGACAAAAGTCCCTCTACGCCATGTATGAGCGTCTATCACTGACATCAAGGCCGAGATACGACCACCGAAGCCAAACAAGTTAACCAACCGATAAGAGTGAACAAAAGTCCATTTATGACCTATGAAACATTCTCCAGCAACAAGCTTGTCAAACTCCCGATAAGGGCGGGGAAAGTCCCTCTACGCCATGTCCGAGTGTCTGCCTCTGACATCAATGCTGAGCAAAGACCTTTGGATCCAAACAAAAAGATAACCAATCGGTAAGAGCAGACAAAAGTCCCTCAACGCTGCACCCAAGCGTCTACCTCCAACATCAACGTCGTACGATGACCTCTGAAACTAATGGAGATTGGCCACTTGAGGCCATCAGATAGACGATCGGAGACCGTGATCGCGACCGGCTCAAATTTTCATATTTTTATGTATTTTGTTTTTATTTTTTGGCTTGTATTTTGAGAGTTAGGTTGATGTATTCATCGGGCGATCGTAGCCGTTGAATAATGTTAACCTAATTCATCCCCCCCCCCCACCTAGGGCATCATAAGTTCACATCATATAAATTCGTCCTGCGTCAGAAACCTTCTTCAGCAACAAGCTTGTCAAACTCCCAACAAGGGTGGACAAAAGTCTCTCCACGACAAATCTGAGCGTCTACCTCTGACATCAACGCAAGCAACGACCTTCGGAGCAAAACAATAAGTTTTTCGACGGGTAAGAGCTGACGAAAGTTCCTCTACGCCACATCAGCGCGTCAACCAAGAACGTCAATGCCGAGCGGAGACCTCTGGTACCATTTCCAAGCGGCAATCTCAAAAATGAGTGACGACCTCCAACGCCCACGCTGAGCAGCAGGCCCACACAACCATCCCAAAAAGGGTGACAGAACTTCGAAGCACATCAACAAACAACTACAATTTTAGAGGCACAAATATAAGAGCATCTTCGTAAACTCAAAAAAGGCCACCAAGGTTGCACAACACGTAAAGGCATACTACGATGTTATACCACACCTCCTGCGTCAAATACAAAGCCACAAACATAAGGAACACCAGGGCTATTGACCAGAATGCCCACCCTCAGTATCAACGTCTAGATCATTGTCTTCAGAGGCTAGAGCCACGTAGCGAGCTCCAAAGCTCGAACACCGGCTTTCGGAACCTACGCAAAATGATAAGCTCATAATCAGTCTGGACCCAACAATCCGCATGCGTAAACTCACAAAGTGACTTGCATGAGAAAACGAATTTCAACACATAAATAGAACAAACTCGTGCTCACAAAAATATACGATCATCAGGGAAACATTTCGGGCACATTTTCTACGAAAAACGACCTCCGAAAATTTGAGGGCATTTAATGGGGTTCCCCAAAAGCAATTCGGACGAACCAGAGTTTTCATTGCGATTTTGACCGGCTCGCGGACACAATTCCACCAGAATCATTCCCGTCAGATCTCGAGTATGTATGGTCTCCCAAAGGAGCGTCAGAACGGACACGCGGAAGGCACGTGTTGCCACCTCCACGACGCACGAACGAGGCTAATGTGCGCCCACGCTCACAACACAGCCACACAAGCTCAGCCCGCAACTGCGTGCGCGGCCCTTCGCTCGCATGCTTTAGCAAGCACACAACGCACTGGCGTGCGAGCGTGCCCGCAACACGCGAGTGCATCGCGCCCGCAACGCGCGAGCGCATCGCGCCCGCAACACGCAAGTGCATCGTGCTAGTGAATCGTGTTAGCACGCCAGCATCGTGAGAGCGCTAGGGCGCGTGGAACGCGCTAGCAGAGCGTGTCGAGCGCGTTGGCGCAATGCAGCACTACAACGCGCTCCTCGCACTCTTCGTGCACACCGGCGGCGCAACGCTACCTCCCATCATCATCGGCCACTGGTGCTTTCGTTGGCGCCGACAAACTTCCCGGACCGCCCAGGGGCATGCTAGTCATTTTCTGAAAATTGGTGATCCAGGTGACCAAGATCGAGCAACCTCATTCGCTGATTCAAATTTCAAAATGGCTCGATTACTGATGCGCCCCTCAAAAAACTATAAAAAGGCACCTAAGCCTTCATTTGAAGACAAACAACTAAGAAAAGAGAAGAGCTCTGAAGTTTTCTGGTGAATAGTTGGAACTCGGAAGGTTTTCAGTGAAAACTTGGAGTTCTCTTGCTCTCCTACTCAAGCGACCGCTCAAGTTTCTACTCAAGCGACCGCTCGAGTTTCTACTCAAGCGACCGCTCAAGTTTCTACTCAAGCGACCGCTCAAGAGCCTACTCAAGCGACCGCTCAAGTGCCAACTCAAGTGCCTGATCCAGAAGCCGCTCCTACGAGCGTGAAAGGAGCATTTACATCTTTTTCACCTTCAAGTACTTGTAATCGGAGTGGTGGTCTGTCACCCTCCCAAATATTCTAACAGTTGTTAACCTCAAGCAAACTTTTTCAAATCTTGTTGTCTCTGCTATTGGTTCTCTTTTAACTGTTTGCACGCTTGGTTCACTCTCGAGCTAAGGTGGTTTTATTCTTTGAACCGGGAGAGCGCTAAGCGACCCGCAACAAGATTGAAACTAGGGTTAAGGAAATTCTCCTGTATGAGTGGAAACTGCTTTGCTAAGGTTTAGGTGATTTCGTGCTTTGGTGACAACCATGACAACTAGACTGTAATGGGCACACAAAAGAGGTGATAACGTGTGTTTAAGATGACATGTATCTACTGTTACAATTTATCTTTATTGTTGCACAATTTTATTTCTTTCTTTATTTTTGCACGCATTTATTTCTCACACATTATGAAGCCCGAGCAAGGGGCATAATGGGTAAATTTTGTTAAACCCTTTTCTCTAACTATATATAGGTGGGGAGGGTGGGTTTGATGGGTACGAAGATAAAAACTCTAATTTTTTCTCCCATAAACCTTCTCCTTTCATCTTCTTGGTTAGGGTTAGGGTTGAGCAAGACTCCTCTCTCGATCGAGCCCAGCTCCTGTTGTATCTTTCACCATTGGAAAGGCTAGGTCGTGGAAGGGTCGAGACGATCTTCTCTGAAATGTCTCTCTCTCTCAATACCGTGCACCCGCTCCCAATTAGAGACTCGTAACACCTTGGTATCAGAGATTCTTCCCTCCTCCGGCCACAACATCCGACTCCAGCCCTCGCATACCGCGGGATATCCGCAAAACGAAAGCACGTATCTGTTGATTTCCCATCATAATAGCTACGATCGACCAACTCCTTCCGTATCGATGACTCCAGATCCCACCTCCACCAAACCCGCGCGGCCCCCTCCTTCCCTTGACGGTTCCCGCACGCCTCCTCTCTCCGCTTCCCTACCGATTGAGAATTGCCTGCCAAATGATCGACTAACAGCGAAGCATCTATCGATGGGGCCATCAGACGACCCTTGCGATGGTTTCCCCTACTCCAGCGCACTGAATCGTCATCACATACCTCAGACGAGCCTTTTATCCCTCCCACGCCGCTGCTTCCACGCCCAGTCAAGCGCCCAGTCAACAACATTGAAGCTTCCATCATGTTGCCCTCACTTCTACCACCTTCGTACAGCCCCCACACACTTCCTACGACCAGGGAAAAGGTAACTCTCACTCACATTATACAAACTATACAAAATCTAATGGCTATTCCGGTTCAACAACATACCTCGATCGCAGATTTGACAGCCCACTTAGATGAATTTCCCCTGTCGAGAACCTCGAGCCATCCCTTCACCATGCGACAAATTCTAATCAGGGCGAACCAGTCGTGGTCTCCGAGTCCCATGCATCTCAATCCATGAGAGACAATGTTCCACATTATGTGAAGTTGGATTTTTTCCCTCTTTGACGGCAAGAGCGATCCCTTGGCATGACTCACGTGTTGTGCAATTTTCCGCCAACCAGCTCACCCCATTGGAAGATTGGATCGGGTTGGCTTCCTTCCATCTCTAGGGCTCTGCATAGCTATGATACAACCAACTGACTCAAGAGACCCCTACTTTGACTTGGGACACCTTCAAGCATACCTTCAATCTACGTTTTGAGTCATCTCTCTGCAGCAAGTCCTTGGGATACCTCGCTAATCTCAAGCAAACTGGATCAGTAGATGGCCACTTGGAGAGCTTCCATATGTTACATTCTCGTGTTTCTCTATTCTTACCAGAGCATCGAGTGCTCATCTTCATTGTCAGACTGTATGATCGTCTGCGCCTCGATCTTGAGTTCCAAGCCTCGCAGGACCTTAGCATTGTCATGAAACTCGCCAGTATTTGTGAGAAATGTCTCCTCATGCTCATGGACACCCCGACTAGCAGCCACTATGGAGTAAGGAAACAGTCGGCATGAGAACACAGTAACACACACACTCCTTGTTCTAGTAGTCTGTTTGCCCCACTTAAGGATAAGGAAGCCAGCGCCACCCCCTCCTTCAAGTTATTATCACGAGTAGAAATAGTAGAACGTCGTGTACAAGACTTTTTCCAAATGTGACGAACCATATTCGTCCGGACACAGGTGCAAGGAACTTTTTGGGCTGACGTGTATCTATTGTTATATTGTAAAGGCGGGGAATATGGTTCGTCACAATTTTCTTTCTTCTCTAATTTCCAAAAAGGGTGACATCGCTTGTTTGGGATGACGCGTATCTATTGATATATTGTATCTTTATTGTCGCACAATTTTCTTTCTTCTCTAATTTCCGCACTCTTTTATTTCTCAAGCATTATGTAGCCCGGGTGAGGGGCATAATTGGTAAATTTTGATAAACCTTTCCCCTCACTATATAAAGGTGGGGAAAGTGGGCTTGATGGGTATAATGATAAAAATCTTTTTTCTCTCTTGAATCTTCTCCTTCTCTGATCTTCTTGGATATGGCTAGGGTTGAGCAAGCCCGCGTGTGCACTCGGCGCCCCTGCGCACGCTCGGCGCACACCCCTCTTCCCTCTCTCGATTGAGTCTGACACCCGTTGTATCTTCCATCATTGGGAAAGCTAGGTCGAGACGATCCTCTCTGAGATTTCTCCCGCTCAAGCGCACACCTGCTCCTAATTAGAGGCTCGTAACATAGACCTATGGTGTTATAATTCAATGACCCTACTTAATTTGTAAGAAATTGAGCGCTGGGGTAAACCAACCAGATAAGGGTTGTAATTTGGGAATAAACTAAATATAGAATGTTCTACCTACTAATTAGTTGAAACCAGAGATAGTTGAGTATTTGAAAAATCTCTTGTGCTCTATGATTTGATTTATTACTGTAGAAAGAGCTCAAAACGTGTATGTACTTCTTGTGTGTATGAATACAAGGAGAGAATACAAATATATAGGAGAGAAAAGGAGAAAGGAAATCCTATACAAGATGTGAGACTAATAAGAGGAGGGAAAAGAATAAAACATGCGCCCAATAATGGGCTCTTTACATGAGCTTTTCTAACACTCCCCCGCAAGCTGGAGCGTACAAATCGTATGCGCCAAGCTTGGACAAGCACTGATAGAAGAGGGTACTGAAAAGAGCCTTTGTGAGGACATCCGCAACTTGTTCTGTTCCTGGAACATGCTTCAGGTCGAGTTTCTTCATTTGAACCTTTTCACGGATGAAGTGACGATCGACTTCAATATGTTTTGTTCTCTCGTGGAATATCGGGTTCTTGGCTATATGTATGGCAGCCTGGCTGTCACAAAGGAGGAGAGCTGGGGAAGGGAGCTTTACACCCAGATCGGTAAGAAGACCTTCAAGCCAAGTTAGTTCAGAAACCACCAACGCCATTGCCCGGTATTCTGCCTCAGCTGGTGATCGAGCAACGACCGCTTGTTTCTTGCTTCTCCAGGTAATCAAATGTCCTCCAAGATATGTGCAAAAGTCACTGGTTGACCGTCGATCATCAAGGGAACCAGCATAATCGGCATCGGAATAAGCCACAAAGTTGGAGCTGATGATGAGGTTTTGTAAACCAGACCTTGACCAGGAGCCGTTTTAAGGTATCTGAGAATGCGTTCAACAGCCTGAAGATGAGATCTTCGAGGGGTATGCATGTACCGACTGACAATACCAACTGCGAAGGAAATATCTGATCTGCTTACCGTGAGGTAGATCAATTTTCCAACGAGACGACGATAGTATTCAGGATTCTGGAGTAGGAGATCTGAGTCAGATGCCTGAGCACACAACTTGTGATTTGCATCCATTGGGGTGTCAATCGGCTTACAACCTGAATAACCAGCATACCGAAGGAGGTCGAGGCAATACTTCCGCTGAGAGAGGACGAGACCGTCTGGCCGTCTGGCAACCTCAAGACCTAAGAAGTACCGAAAGGGCCCCAGATCTTTTGTTTGAAAAACTGTGCCCAGGTGTAGTTTGACCTTCTGTATTCCTTTTGAGTCGTCTCCTGTAATTATGATATCGTCAACGTATACTAACAGAAGAACCGTTCCTGTTGTTCGGTGACGAGTGAATAGCGAGAAGTCTGCCGAGCTGCGAGTAAAACCAACCTCTCGAAGGGTCTTACTGAATTTGTCAAACCACGCCCGTGGGGATTGTTTGAGACTATACAGAGCCTTCATAAGACGACAGACCTGAGACTCCCACGTGGTCTCAAACCCGGGAGGTTGCTGCATATACACCATTTCTTGGAGATCGCCATTCAGAAAGACATTCTTAATATCGAGTTGGAGTAAGGGCCACCGGCGATGGACAGCCACGGAGATAAGAAATCAAACGGTGTTGAGTTTGAAAACCGGAAAAAAGGTTTCTTCATAGTCGAGCCCGTGTTGTTGGGTGAAGTCACGAGCCACCAGACGAGCTTTCAGGCGGTCAAATCGGTTAACCTTCTTAAATCCCGCGGACAGAAAATCTGAGGCCGCAGCAATTAACTCACGCTCAACTTACTGTTCATTCAGATAATTATGATGTGACAGGGGGTCCTATTTATAGGCACGGAAAGGAGTGTGGTCACCGCCCTAGTGGATAGAATCACCACCCCAGCTCGCAGCTAGCACAGAGCAGTCCGCCCAGTCCGCATGGACAAGGCCAGACACCACCCTATCCGCTTGTTATCAAATAAGGCCGGACAGGAAGCCAGTCCGCACCATAGCGGACACCGCACCAGCCCGCATCAACAAGTCCACGACCAAAGGCCCAGACCGCCCGGTCAACCAGCGGACATGCGGACACTGCGATCAAACCAGACTTTTCACAGATCGTGACCAAGTCCAGCAACCAGAGACCCTCTGGCGCGAGCTCCGCGGACATAAACTCTCAATCCTCTTAGACCGCCAGATTCAAACCAGTTCGCCTACTTGCGAACTCTGCGATTACCTCCTAACCGCACCAACTGAGATCAAGGGCACATGCCAATGTCGATCTCGCGAGCACCAAGAGTAGTCCGCATAAAGCGAACTCTGCGGACTCCAAACCAGTCCGCCAAAGCCACAGATAACAACCTATCCGCACGGCTACCTCCAAGGACAAACCAACCAGTCCTCAAATACAGACTGCTCAGGGTGCACCATCAGTCTGCCAGACTGTCCGCCCAGGCCGAGCGGTCTTCTCGATCAACCTCTCACATTCACTTCAATAATTTCAACAGTTTGCCAGAGGATGAGCAGTGGAGGCAGGTACCTGATCAGCAGAGCGCGGAGTAGCCGAGGTCGAGGCCGACTGCAGAGGGGCAATGAAGTCGGACGGGCGGCGAGAGTAGACACGGATAACAAGTGATCTGGAGGGGGCAGGAGTCGGAGCAGATAGTACCAGTGGCAGAGGTGTAGTAATGGGGATAACAGGTCTTGGGATGAGTGGTGGTAGAGGTTTTGGCGTAAATGGAGTGGCTAAAGGAGCAAAGAAGAACGATTGATCTTCCCGGAAGGTAACATCGGCAGAAACGGGGACCTTGCGGGTAGCGGGAGAGGTTAATACATAGCCTTTTTGCGTACGCGAATAAACGACGAAGACATAATTAGCTGCCCGGGGTTCCAACTTGTCCGAGGACGGACCCAGGCGGTGGACATAGCAGGTGGAGCCAAAACCCGAGGCAGGAGAGGGAAAGTCGGAGTAGAGGGAAATAGTAGGCTAAACGGAGTAGCATAGTGGAGGATGGAGGAAGGGAGATGGTTGATCAGGAAGCACGCAGTAGAGACCGCAAAGTTCTAGTAACTTTTGGGAACATGTATTTGAAGCATGAGAGAGTGGGCAACATCAAGCAAGTGTCAGTTCTTCCGTTCGGCAATGTCGTTTTGCTGGGGTGTGTAAGCATATGATGTTTGATGAAGAATCCCGAATTCAGAGCACAAGGCTGCAAAGTCGTGGCTAGTGTATTCGCGAGCATTATCGGTGCGTAATGTTTTGAGGGTGGTGTAGAATTGCATACGGGTTTCAAGGACAAAGACCCAAAAAACACAAGGAAGCTCGGTACGATCACGGAGTAAGTAAAGTCACGTTGTGCGAGAGTAGTCATCAATAAACGTGATAAAATATCGATAACCAGAAATACTAGTAACTTTATAAGGTCCACAAATGTCGGAATGTACTAAATCAAACGGAGCAGTGCTCCGGATACAATGTGCAGGAAAAGAAGAACGCGGCTGCTTGCCGAAGATACAAGACTCACACAGAGTAGGATGAATGGATACATCAGGAAGAGCCCGCTGGAGCACCGGGAGAGGAGCGCGGCCAAGACGTCGATGTCACTCACTAGAGGAGACAGAAGATAGGACAGTGGGATAGTCATCGAGAAGGTAGAGCCCGCTCTGCAGTGTGTCTTTACCAATGGTAGTCCGCGTCTGCTGATCCTGTATGAGAAAGAAAGAGCGGGTGAATATGACAGAGCAATTTAGATCATTAGTAAGGCGACCAACAGAAAGTCAATTGAACGGGGAGCTCGGAACATGAAGAGCCGAGCGAAGGGAGATCGATGGGTTGAGTAAAAGGTCATCCGAGCCAGAGACTGGAACCGTCTCCCCATTTGCCATGGTGATACACTTCGGATGAGGAGAATCTGTCTACTTGGGTGGCCGTTGCGAGGTAATATTATGAGTGGCACCCGAGTCCATGATCCATCGCGGACTGGTGGATAAACAAGCAGTACCTGCGTTGGAGGCGGTGGCGATGGAGACAGAGGGCGGGTTGAGTAGCCCTTGGGGTTGCTGGAGCTGGAGACGAACAACCTCAAGGTCAGAAGGAGCGACAGAGGATGTGTCCACAGCAACCGAGGCTGTCGGACGAGGAGGATAACCAATCTTCTTGTAGTAGGTCGCCGCATAGTATTCGTCCTTTCCGCAGTAGGAACAAGTCAGCCGACCCCGACCACCGTGCCCGCGACCCCGAGATCCCGAACGTCCACCAAGAATGAAGGTAGGTGGGGGCAGTAAGGGGGGAAGAGTCTGCTGAAGAAGAGCCGAGGGCGGAGGCGCGGTAGTATCCGGAGGAGGTGAAACACGAAGGAGCATGAAGCATACATCAGATAAGGAGGGTATAGTGGAGTAAGCCAGAATCTGGGTGCGAATATGCTAAAGGTGAGGCGGGAGACGAGCCATCATGATGGAAATGCAGACGGCCTCCTTCTGAGCACGCTGAGTAGCATGGTCATTGGTAGATGGTTGATGTTGTATCCAGGCCTCAGCGAGAGTCTTTGCACGAGCGACAAAAGAGGTCATGTCTGAAGCCCCCCCTGTATTGAGAGCCAGAAGATAGGTGAGGATGTCATAGAGATGTTGGAGACTATCTTTACCCGAGTACAGGGAATGCAGTTCATCTCACATAGCTTTGACCGTTTCGTGATACATGGTCATCTGATAAGGTTCGTCATCGAGGGAATTGAGGAGCCATGACTAAACACAGCCATCATTGCGGAGCCAGTCGTCGGTAGAAGGAGAAGGAGGAGCATGAGTAAGGTGAGGCAAAATTCTCTTGGCCTGGAGAACCCGGCGAACAGAATGAACCCAAGGGATAAAATTCTTCTTCCCAGAGAGGAAAATTGTTGTAATCCGCAACTCATCACGGATTTCAGGAACAGTTGTCGGGCGATCTGTAGAGGGGCTAGCCGCAGTTGAGTCGCTGGAAGCCATTGCGGGGAGAGGAAGCAGAACATGCGACCAGCAGCAGCGGACTGAAGCAGGAGCCCGCTGGGAAGAGGGCGAGCAAGAACCCCGAAGGGCAGGTCGCGACGACTAGAGCAAAATGCGAGGAGCAGTCCGCAGCGAACTGGAGCAGTCCGCAGCGATTAGAAAGGGCAGGCCGCAAGGCGCGATTTGAGATAGGCTGCGCCGGACTGGAGCAGTCCACAAGAAGGGAAATCGCAGCGGATCTTGAACAGCTCGCGAGAAGAGAGCCTGCAGCGGTTAGGAGCAGTCCGCGGCGGGAAAACCAAGAGACCGCGAGCGAGAAGAGAGCTCGGTCTGGACGGGTAAAAGCTCGCAAGGTAGGAGAGAAGAGAAAGCCCGCATCGGACTGGAGGAGCTAGCAGCGGACTGAATTAGAACAACAGGGAGAAGTGGACCCCACAGGACAGAGAGAGGAGGCTATATAAGAAGCTTGATGAGGAGGGTGGAACCACGGAGATTAAGAGGAAGAGGATGCAGAAATATAGGCCGCAGAAGACAGCCAAGCGGCTAAGGGAGACGAGGAAGGCGGATAGAGAGGCCGCAGTTAGCTAAGCGGAGAAGAGCGGATAGACTCAGCAGGCCGTAGGAGATCGCAGGCCGCAGGAGATCAGAGGAAGGCGGATAGAGTTTGGAGTCCGCGAGAGACAACGAGTCCCTCTGATACCATGTAGAAAGAGCTCAAAACTTGTATGTATTTCTTGTGTGTATGAATACAAGGAGAGAATACAAATATATATGAGAGAAAAGGAGAGAGGAAATTATATATAAGATGTGGGACTAATAAGAGAAGAGGGAAAAGAATAAAACATGGGCCCAATAATGGGCCCTTTACATGAGCTTTTATAACACTTACTAACACATATTGTAGGATCAAACGCTTACCCAACTGTTTCAAAAGCCTATACTAATGGAAAGGGCGCTACTTTTTCCCTTAAGGAGGTTGCAAAGCGTCATGGGTCAAGTGAAGGAACGCTAGACCCAACAATCCTCCCCCAGCGTCTGGCACGAACTATCAGGCTCAGAGGTGGGGTTACCATATGGGTCGGAGGTGGCGCACCACATGACTCATAGGTGGGGTTACCACATGGTCAGGGCTGCCTGACCCGCCGGATCCACAAAGGTAGAGAGATTAAATCGGGATAAATAGCCCCCCCCCCCCCCCGACACCGATCTTGAACTCATGACCTCCTCTGATATCACTTGTAGGATCAAGCGCATACCCAACTGTTCCAAAAGCCCGGACTGATGGAAAATGCGCTACTTTTTTCTCTTCAGGAGCAAAGCATCACGGGTCAAGTGAAGGAACGCTAGACTCAACACATATGTTGTAATTTGATAGCTCTATGTTGAAAGATTGAATACCCATACATCACCGAAAACCTTAACAAATCAGGATTTAGAATAAAGAACAACTTAAGAGATTATGGATAATTTTACGTAGCAAACTTTAAGTTTATTTTGATTAATTAATTAAATTATAACATCCCAATTTCAATTTTTTAAATGCTTAAACAAGGAGAGAGATAAGATCCAAATTTAAATTTGATCAAAAGTTTACAATAAGCGAAGACCATGAAATTGCTATCAAGCACTAGACTAAGAAAATAAATTGTGTCTGTAGTATCAATATGAAGATTTTAACAGTGGAGACAATGGTAAGTTACAAAGAACTCTATTAAGAATAACTCGTGCTCCCTACCAACAGTATCAAAGCTTTGAGCCATGGGGATGACTTTGCTAGTGGAGACAACGACATGTGAAGGTCGGAAACCAAAGATTCCACAGTATGATGCAGGTACTCGCACACTCCCACCAGTGTCTGTACCTGTCATGTAATTTTAGTACCTATACCTTGGTTAGAGTTGGAAAACAAATAAATATGGATAATCCAAGCACTATCCAGAAATTTAGTGAATCTATTAATTTGAGATTACCAATCTTAAAAATATAGCTTCGCACATTAATACGCATTTCATATACACTAAAAGAATAAAATTCTACTCAATGAAAAAGTGTAAATTAGTTTTTTTGCATTGGAGTCTCAGGGAGATGTCATAAATAAAAAGGGAATATCCCATAAATACATAAATTGAGAACAGAATTTTGCACACAGCATTACCCTTTATAGGAAGTCCTTCAGAGTTGTAGCATCCTAAATGATATTGTTTAATCATTTTAACAAGAGATGAGAACCACCTAAAAGTTCTCTGTCAGAACATAAGAATACAACCAAAACTAAATGAATATCGGTCACAACAAAGCTATATGAGTTTCACAATTATAGGAATATATGCTCAACACGTCGCCTCATTGGGGGGTTTTGGATTCTAATACGTGGACTTTTTATCAACTATCATGATATAACATAAGCATCTAACCAAAAACCAATTTGTTATATGTGAAGGCACCCAAGATCTATATTAATTGCACAAGGATATGTGTTTCTGGATATGAGACAATATTCGCCACAGTATGTAACTATGAATGGATAAAACATTTATAAGTAATACATTACAATTTATTTTTTTAACATAGACTCAATGAGATTGCAAGATGCATTTGATATTTATAAGCATAGAGAGCTATCACGAGAAACCTAATTATTTTACTCTTTCTGCATAAGTGGTGGTATATATTACAAGATTGATGTTTTTGTTCAATATTTCTCAAAGTTGCAACGTCCATGATCTTTTTCCTTCTCCTAAACCCGCTTCTTTCCATGAATGGGCCTGTTAAATAGTTTACATGGGCATGCTTTATTAATTTTAATGTAATCTTTCTAATGAAAAGAATCACCTAGAGAGAAATCAACAAGCCCTGCTGCAACTGCCACAGCAGATCCACTAGAAGATCCACCTGGCACTCGATCCGGAGCACATACATTAATGGGTGTACCATAATGCTTATTCTCTCCATTTATGCTGTATTCACATGTAATCAAAGATGGTTATTAGAACTCCGAATATAACATATTCATTAGGTTTTTCAAGAAAAATATATAATATATATACATAAATTAGGTAGAGTTATTACACAAACCCACATGTCAAATTGAAACAATTACACAAACCTTTGTGGTTTAGCTGATATTCACCTTAAATGGGCAATAGATTGAAAGATGCCATACAAAAAAATCATACATATTAGGTAAAATAGATAATCTCGTCCATATTTAGAATTTACTTTTCCATTATATATAACTCTTATTTGAACTGCCAGATTATTTGGTTGATAGTGAATAATAAAATGATTTCTTCTTGAGACCACTAATTAGTTCTCCCCATTTGGTCATTAAGTTTGTTGATCACACCAGGTTGTGTACACTGAGTTTCTCTTCCACGTCTCTTCAAATTTTTGTGCAGAGTACTCCTTCCTCTCATCTCCCCTATAAATCTTTTTTGACGTGTATCTCTATCTCTACATCAAAAGTATTAAAATGAGATGTGAAACTTAGAGTCTAGCTTATAAAGCAGCAGCAGCGTACCCGTCAGTTCCAGTAAGACCTTGCATGTGAATACAAATAGTCATAAACAGACATCAACTCTTGAAAAATTGGTCTAGAAGAACAAATAGGTGAAAGAGGTTGTTAGTAAGCCTTTCTTTCTCAACTCACTACAAGGGAAATATGCATACAATAGAAAAAGCTTTAATCTCATAAATGACACCTTAGTTGCCATAGATTCAAATTTAATCAAACTTAGCTGTCATATCCCATGTCTTATTCTATTCAACTCACAAAATGTTGCATAATCGAACCACTAAAATCACAAATTGCCATAACTTGGCATGAATTACAAACAACCCTAGTCTTTATAAACAGAATATCAATGAAGAGTTTTATATATGCATCATGGCACTTACATGTTCAATTGTTAGTTCAGATCAGTATCCAGTTGAAGTTGCATTAGGTCACAACAAGACCTAGCAACGGGATTCCCCGATTCCAACAAAGAAAGAGACACATGCCTCTAATGTGATCTCCTTTTCGTTCTTCAATCGACAAAGAAAGAAAACGGACGGACTATGCACATTGTGGCCATTTCAAGATCACAGAAAGGCTATGCGAGATTGTTGTAGTTGCTCGCAGAGGAACAGAAGTTGCATTCGAACGCAAGCAATAGCTGCTTGAGTGTGTGCAAGACACGGGGCAGCAATGGGTTTTCGCGAGTTTCAGCGGTTGCGGATAGTAGGAGGAGTGCCAAGGTGTGGAAAGGCCGAGATCTGAAGGGTTCTTTCTCTGGAGGCAGTAGTTTATTGTTGATTCGGGTCAACAACATGTTAGTAGAGAAACATTAATGTGGGCGTTGTGGGACGGGCTAAATTGTCAGCTCCGGTGAAGGACGTAGAGCGAATTGACTTGGTTGAGCATGACACCAGCGCCATGAGGATGTGCATTGAACATTGACATTGAAGAGTCTGTAGTCAAGTTTTGAGAGAAGCTTGAGAGACTGTATATGGCCAAGTCATTGACCACGATATTGCTTAGAAAGCAACGATTGTATGAACTGAAGGTGCAGGAGGGTGACAACAAGCAGAAGCACTCCAATGTGTTCAATGGTCTTCTCAACCAATTGCATGTGATTAGTGTGAAGGTAAAGAAAGATGACTAGGTTCTCTTGCTTCTTACTTCGCTCCAGTCGTGCTTTAAATACATATGGCCACACTCCATTATGGGAAGGATATAGTGAGGCTGAAGGAGGTCATATTGGTGCTACGGTCCAGTCAGATGTTAAGAGGACCACGCAACTAGGATGAGCATCCCATGAAGCTCGGAGGATGAGAGAGGGGATTCGACAAAGGGTCGAGAGGAGCGCGAGCTCGATCATCCTCAAGGAAAGGCGTGA
Organism: Platanthera guangdongensis; assembly: GCA_039583875.1. Lineage (NCBI taxonomy): Eukaryota > Viridiplantae > Streptophyta > Magnoliopsida > Asparagales > Orchidaceae > Platanthera > Platanthera guangdongensis. Next base: position 32,991,150 of record CM077156.1, read on the forward strand.
CATGTTACCACTGCAGAAATAGCAATCATATCAGGAGGAATTGTGTGTGCAAAGAGATTGGGGGACGTCCAAACAGAGAGCATTGCATCGCTAAATCTGGGAGTGGAGAGTGTTGATGCCCTCACCGTCACTGAGAGACATGGAGACTCTGGCAGCTGGATATTAGATTTTGATGCATGACAGCACATCTTCTTAAATGTTTTGATCTTCAGTTCTCTGGAGGTGATGATGTTGGAGTTTCTGGGGTGATCTGGAAGTAGTCAGGCGGTTAGTCTCACTGTCAACGCAATATGAGCCTATAGGGTCGCACATAAGAGCGTCTGGAGAAGTTGGAGGAAAGATTGTATTGGTCTTACTCATATTGGATATGAGTGAAGGACCAATTTTGTGACTCATTGGAGTTGTGTGTGTTGACAAGTCACAGCGTCGTGTTGATAAGTCACGGCGTCGTGTTGACAAGTCATGTCGTCGTGTTGACAAGGCATGGCGTCGTGTTGACAAGTCATGGCGTCGTGGTCATGGCGTCGTGATGACAATTAATAGCGTCGTGTTAACACGACGACATTCTTGTTGATATCATTTGTGTCGTGTTAACACAACATTTTATGTTTACTCCAATTAAGTCTTGGGTCTGCGGATAGCGGAGGCACGTGTCTGTCTTATATCCCTGGGGTATAAAAGGATATGTGATTAGGTTTTCTGATATGCCTTTTTGAGATCATGACGAAAAACGGTTTTCCTGAGATCAAAAAGTCAGCCGCACCTGCTTCTGTGAGACCTGTTCCGGCCATCGCCGTTGCCGCCTCTCCTGGAACGAATCTAGCAATTCGTGGAAACGTTGGGGGCACTCATATCCAGATCTTGTTAGACAAGAGCATGGGGTTCTCTATTGTTTGTGTTGGACTCCTGTAGAGGTACATATCTATTTTTGTGTTTTTGTGAACTCAGCTATAAGGAACATTTGGAGCATCTTGATCGAGTACAGACTCGATTCCGCACAAGTAACATTACATTTATTATGTTTTACTTCTTGATTAATAATTACCACAAGATCCATTTATTGTTTAGGGTTTTCTTGTAACCAACTCCACTGCGCACATCTGATGTGTAACCACTTAAAGGAAATCCAACAGATGACTAAATAAATCTATCAGAGTGACGACTCGGGATGTGAGGTTATGGAGATAGGGACGATGGAAATCTGGGCACATGGAGTAATGTTCAAATTTAAGCGGATATATTTGGTAATCAAGCTGCACAGGAATCTGATGCTATTTAGTAAATTGAACTCATGTGGTTGCAGTTTTGTAGCGATAATCTTGACAATGACATGTAGGTGCATCGTGCTCATGAAAGTTGTTATATTCAGTAGCTTGTACCGACTAATGAGGGCCAATGTGGGAGTTGGTGTGCCCATGTCTCATGTGGGTAACATGGTTGATAGTCTGAAAATGCAGTGGATCATCATTCAATGACTCGAGTAGGACGAGTTAGTTTCCACTTTCCATGATTCTGGTGCAGAGGTTACTTACAACAGAGATGGAGTTGACTTGTGTCAAGTTGGTTGATGCCTCAGTCTTAAGATGGTGTTTTGCACAGATATTGATTTATGCAGTTTGTGCTGCGTGCAGGTGATGGTTCTGTCACGAACCAAGATGGTGGTTTGTTGAGTTGTTGGCCGGGATCAGGATCCATTTGGAGTTGTATTTTTCAACAAAACCTAGTATTAGTTACCTTGATTCCAATAGAGAAAGAGTGATGGTCCTTATTTTCACTCTCCTTTTCATTTTTTGATCAGCTGAGAAGTAAGGCAGGTTGCCGAGTTGTGCACATCAAGGTCATGTCGAGAACACAGCAGGGTTGCGCGAGATTGTTGTAGTTGCTCACTGGAGAAGGAAAGCTGCATTCAGGTGTGAGCAGTTGTGTGCTCGGATGTGCGCAAAACACAGGTCATCTACAAATTTTTGCGGGGTTCGCCGGTTGCTAGTTGCCAAGGTGTGGCAAGACCTAAATCCGTTGGGTTCTTTCTCCGGCGGTGGTTAGTCATCCAACAATGACGAAGAGCTGCTTGAGATCCTTGTGCGTCCGATTGCGAAATCAGATTGCATTAAGCATTCACATTCCCCATAGGTTGGAGATGTCTGATTCACCCATTGTGCTCTTTATCAGATATGTATTTCTAGTGTACCCTAATTTCAATTGTGCCCGGAAATTACATGCATTTGCAACATCTAAATGAAACATGCAAGACAACATGTTCAAGAAAATATAAAAAATTCATGTGAGAAACCAAACGGTTCTTAAAGTAAGCACCTGTAGGCCATCTCATCCATTATCGTTTTACCAACACAAGTGGCCCCTGCTTCCAGAAGAGCCAAGACTGTTGGAGCCGTTGATGTTGCAGGAACATGAGTCCTTGCCCAATCTGGATTACCGAATCCAGTAACATGGCCCTCGATATCAAATCTGCATCCAAATAAGTCATCTTCAAAACTTGCAGCTTATAGTAAATCTCAATAAAATGAAAAAAGAGTGCAAAAATGACTGCCTTTTTCACATTTCGCACCCTGAAATATGAGATTTTGACACTTCACACCTTGAAAGTTTAAATTTGGCACTTTACACACCTGAAATACATTTTATTTAGCACATTGCATCCCAGGCCAAAATTTTAGGGGTATTTTTGTCCCTCGCACCATCCTTTCACCACGATTCGCTACTCGGTGTTGTCGGAATCATGAAGCAGTATGCCAACTGAACAATGTTCCACGGTATGGAGGATGTATACATATTCAAGGCAATCAACCTCAATCTTTTTGCTATGGAACAGCTTCTCACCTCTCACGAAATTGAGAGGCAAAGCCATATTCGTTCAGATTGTGAATCCCGCACGAGACAACAACAAGGATGTGAAGGAGGTGCAGACCTGTGATGAAGCCTGACGCAAAACAGTCCTCGCTCAGATTTTAGGTACTGTCCGGACAAAAATACCTCTAAAATTTTGGCATAAGACGCAAAGTGTTAAAAATAATGTATTTTGGGAGTGCAAAGTGTCCTATTAAAATTTTTGTAGTGCAGAGTGCCTAAAACCCTAAATAACTGAATGCCTTCAATTTCTCTAGCAAATGAAACGGAAAGGAAGGAAATTGAAGTTAGAAATATTAGTATGGAATAATTACAAGAGACCTAAGTTATGAATGCGTGATTATATCACGGAAGAAGGGGGGTGAAAATTCTTAAAGAGAACGTGAAGGGGGAGATGGTGGCTCACATATCTTTGACGGCGAAGGTCAGACCATGAAGGGGAAGTGCCGGCGACGGAGGAAGTGCCGGCGATGGTGGGCAGAGGATGAATCTTTTGATGAAAGCTCCACAGTCTTCGCACTTCGCCGTGGGCTGCGCCATAGTCCTCCGCCTCAGTAGAATGATAGGTTTTCGGCCTGGCGTTCATTATTCAGTGGCGTGTTTCTGTTCGTAGAGATTTGTTCCTGTTTTCTCATTTTATTGTTTATTCTGTCGCGTTTCGCGGAAAAATTAACGGTTGATAATTCACATTTTTTAAAAACAACTTATTTTTTGTCTTTTTTGCAATTTGTATTTCTGAATTATTTTATTTTGATGTCATAAATTCCGAATATTTAAAATTGGGAATTTGTACCAAAAATATTTTTGGCATTTTGCACACCTACTCAGAATTTATGGGTATTTAGATCGGGGCACCACCAAAAATGTTCATTTTGACATTTTGGACCCTCAAACAATCTTATTTTTTGTTATTTGCAAACTGCCAAAATAACCAAAAACCCTAATTTTGCCTGTATCCCATCTTTAGTCACGACCGACCCCTCGTATATCCCCTTCGGCTTCTCATTCCTCTCTCTCTTAAACTGCCTCACGCATACTTCCTCATGTAACAACGGGGTGTGGCAAGCCAAATATCTGATTGCGGTTAAATTCGTAAAATTTTCAAATTATGATTAACATTGGATTATGACAAGCCAAAATTAGATTGCGATTAACAATCGTCAAACAAAATCTCTGACTAAGGGTTGATTCGGTAGAGCTTTTGATGCTGGTACGGTTTGGAAAACGCAATGCTTTCGACTGAAATCATTTGTTTTTCGCAGTTTTTTCGAACCGCCGCGTTTCACTACAGGCACAAAAATCTCGCGTCCTGAATCCCTCTCGTGCACCTCCAGTTAGCTGTGTTTTTAGGGAGGAGGAAATGTTTTCCCGCTGTGCCGCCCTCCGTGCCCCGCGCAGTGCATCGCGGGGTTGCCTGCAAAACATTTTTAGGGTTGTCGACGGCGGCAGGCAAAGGCGCGCGGAAGCAGGGAGGTGCCAAGGCAGAGGGAAGGAGGATGCGGAGGGAGGCAGATTAATAATATATATTGTATAATAGTTTAAACATTATCAATAAAAAATATATATATAATAATAATAATTTAAAATAAATTTATATATATAATATACATATATATCAAAAATCTAAAATATATATATATACCTTAAAAAATAATTAAAACATTTATATTATAAAAGAATTATATTAAAAAAATTATAAAACGTCGTCGCTGATTAGTCAAATGGTTCTCTGTTCTGAACAGCTCTGCAAACACAGACTACCCAATCAAAACTCAATTTCCAGCAACCAGTTTTCATCAGCTTCATTTACAAACATGCATTTACAACAGCTCATTTTACATCCGCAACCGCTCTCCCAAATGAAGCATAAGTGAGGATAAATTTTCTTAGAAGCAACCCAACTCCGCTCCATTCAAAAAGGGATGATGTTATATATAGATCATTTTCGGCTATGTGAAGTTCAAGGATAAAAGCAGGTCAAACTTAAAAATCATAGGAAGTTGAGAACTCGAATAAGTCTTGTTGCGGTCAGCTCGAGGCACTTGGTAGACTAGTCTTGTTGGACTTGGGCATGTCAAGGGGAAGGTGCTCAGAGCATGTCAAGGCTCCACTCTACTGTAACGCCCCCGATTTTTCTGCGATTATTTAAATTCTCGTTTGGCGTTACGTTAACGCGTTTTCGGCAGGTGCCGTTTGTTAGAGCATGGTCTTAGCTCTTTAGGTTCCTTGTGTGGATTGTTGGTAGCCTGTTTGGCAAGGTTCCCTAGCAAGCCGGGTCTGTTTTGGTGACCGGTGAGGCCTCTCGGGGGATGCTTGTGTTTTGACTTTGGGTGGTGATAACCCGAGTTTTGTTCGTCGAAAGTTGATTTCGACTTCGCCGTTGCGTTCGTAGCATGGATATTTAGCTACGGTGCGAATTTTGTCGGATTCCGAGGTGGTTCGATTTTCGCGTCGTTTTGATTGTGTTAATAATAATGATGCAAATAATTAATTAATAAAGCTTGAAGGAATCCAGTGGCGTTTTGGTGTCTGTTAGGGCTGATAAGGCGTGGCCACGCATATATATATTTAGTCTCAAGACAAAAAATCCAGACTTTTCATCGTCTCCTTCCGTGAGAGTATAACTGTCGCCTGTTCGAGAGGAAGAAAAACCGTCAACCCTGCTACCCTTCAAACGCCGATTCTGAGAGCATTAGTGGACGGAATTCGATTCCGAAAGCGGATTTGGATTACTCTCGCCTAGACCTTCATTCCTACGGTAAGAGATTCAATTTTCATGGTGTTTCTAGGGGTCTCGGAATTTCTGGTTTGATCTTTCTCCGTCATTAAAACTTTAGAATCATGTTAGGTGCTGTTGCGGCTGGAGCCGAGAGAGAGAGAGAGAGGAAGGGATGTGCAAGATAAATCACTAGAATTTGAGGCAAGTGGTGCTCCTACCTTTGCCAAGTTTTTCTTCTCCTTTTCATGATCATATTGGCTGTAATCATTCATGATTTCCCGGGATTGTTATTTTGCTCTGTTTTTCTTCCGTCAAAATCATGTTGATCTTAAACCATAATGCACCTTTATGTTTCTTTTTGTATTATCTCAAGTTCTGAAACTCAAATTTCCGGCCGGGTTGCTGTAGTCTTGTTTGTTTTTATCAAATTGTTCCCTGTTAATCTCAGTTTGGGTAGCAATTAGCCTATCAGCCCTAGAACTAGTAGCAGTGGGTTTTCATATTTACTTTGCGAGTAATAAGATCAAATTAGGCTAAGAGGATTGGTCGGAAATGAAGGTGGTTGTTCAGGATTGCGGTGTACTCAACGCAGCCAGTTCTGCGAAGGTCGTCGACCTGAGTTCGACGAGGATCATCGAACTGAGATCGACGATCTCTGGTTGCTTGAGATCGACGAAGATCGTCGACCTGAGTTCGACGATGATCGTCGAATTGAGATCGACGATCTCCGGTTACCTGAGTTCGACGAGGATCGTCGAACTGAGTTCGACGATTTTCCGTGTCCGGTGTTTAACGCAAAATCGTCGAACGGAATTCGACGATTTCCTGTGGCCTGCGTTTAGCGCAAAATCGCCGAACAGAGTTCGACGATTTCCTGTGGTATGAGTTTAACGCGAAATCGTCGAACGGCGTTCGACGATTTTTCCCGTGCCTGTGTTTGACGAAAGGAAAATCGTCGAACGGAGTTCCATGATTTCCTGTGGCTGGAGATCGACGATTCCTGTAAGCTGGGATTTATTCCTTTTCGGTTTCTCTTCTTCCCAAGTGATTACCTCCTAGGGGGGATGTCTTGTCAGCCTTTCGTTCTTCCTTTGTTTTGAGGGCCGAATCGTGGGTTATGGCAGGTAGTGGTGTTTTGACGCTCTAAAGGAGCGGGATGTTTTGTGTGCGAGTCGTGGCCGCTATTTTTTTTAGTCCCAGGTACGGGCTGGGTATTCATGTGGCCGCCACCCTTTTAAACTCCAGGTACGGGCTGGGTTGATGGTGGTTTTGTGCTGACAGAGTGAAATCTTATTTTTAGTTGTGACTGTTTTGTTTGGGGGACTGTTTTTGGTCACCAACTCAGGACCATGTTGTTTACTACTGCCATTAACTCACAAATTAGGATTGTTAGGTGTTTTTTCCTTGTAGAATGCAGCATATTGTGGCAAGTTTTCTTGTCTTTTGTCTTGTAGCCTCTGCAGGATTTGGGCAGGGCATGTTGTTGTTACCTGCTACTTGGTGTACTTTTGTTTACTTTGGACAGTGTTTGCTATTATTGTCATGTTTACTTACTCTCTTTGTTCCATTTTGATTTAATGCCCTAATTAAGATTTTCTTGTTTTACTTGCTGAGGTATTCTTTTCTTTTCTGAATGCCTCGGGTTCTGATTAGTAGCCGGGTAGGCGGCTAGATTTGTTGTGGTGTTGCTGGTGATCCCTTGAGTTGTAGGGATCTTTCTCTTGCTGTTGTGAGGTAGTTTTTCTGTTTCCTTATAAACATACATACTTGTCAGTGGATTCGTGTCAGTTTGTTGGCGCCCACTGGTATTTTACCTTATGATACTAGATATGTTTCTTTTACTGCTACCTTGTTGGAGATAGTCTACTTTCTCTTGTGAGGATTTATGCTAGGTTGCTAGTTACTTTTAAACCTAAAAATACTATTATAAGTATATCTCATGATCAGCATGTTTGTAAAACTCATACACTACTTTCTAAGCAACGTAAAAAGATTGTTTTTCCACTTATAATATAAAATAAATCTAGAGTCTTCCATAGTATGAGTGGACCTCGGGGAACACTTATGCACTCTCATAGGATGTCAAAAATAATTAAAGTATTTTCCGCTGCGTATAAGTATAGATTTTATACTATGGACTAGATGATCCACCGAGCCGAGGGATATGGCCCTTAAAATTTTATCTAATTTTCTAATCATTAAGCTTTTGAGATTTTCATAGTCTAGTTAGATGGTGTTCGCCTGAGCGTCGACAGTTATACCCTGCTCGACGTGGCATCACGACGCGTGTTTTCTCATACTCTGATACTTCTTGAATTCGGAGAAAATGCGGGTTGTGACAGTTGGTATCAGAGGGAGGTTGCTTGACAATTTGTCGGGCAACCTTTCCCGGTAGGTATTAGGTGTTTAGCATCATATCATACACACATCGATATGTCATCAGCACGTCTTGACTGAAGCACGAACACTACACTCATAGCATAACATGAAGTATATGGGGGCATATTATGTAGTATGAGATGCATAATATGTGTCTGTATATGGATCCACCATAGGGGCAACATGTGAGGGTTATGTAGTATAGGATGCATAACCTCACCACATGAATGCGACTAGCACGTTTCTTTTTCGTTGCATGAGAATGTTATGTAGTATGAGATGCATAACATTTTCATGCGTACGCCGCTCATGACATGCATTAGGGCCTTTTTAGAATGCATAGCGCAAGCATGCATAGCATAACATTGCATAAGCACAACGTGCCAAGTTAAAGATTTGCAGGATGACATATGTACACATGGTTTTAAATCAGAAAAAGAATATAAATTCATGCATTCCCGATCTAGGCACAAGAGTTAGATGATGGTGGTTAACCATCATAGGTTAGGCATAACATCAATTTTGTTCAAATAAACCCCCAGAGCAAGTTTAGCAGTTTTAAGATCATATTTATGTATGTATTGTCTGTACTTATAGTTAGTTCCAACTATTGTACCAGGATTTAACTAATGTTGATATGACCATAGGATGGCAAGACGTCCTTCGACGAGGTCGACTCCCCTATCTGACGGTGAGACTTCTGGAGCGTAGAGTGATGCGATGATTGAGAGCTTGCGGTTGAGCAACGATTCCTTGACCAGGCAGTTGGTGGAGATTCAGGTCCAGATCCAGTCTCTGGCGGCATTTGTGGCAGGACAAACTCAGGGAGTGCAAGACCCTGCAGTGGGGTTAGCTGCCCCTCCCCCTCCTGCTCCCCTGAGACCTCCAGTGGTGGTGTCAGCGGAGATGGCCTTCATTTCTCAATTTCAGAGACTTAGCCCTCCTATATATGATGGGAAGGCGGATTTCATGGTCATAGATGATTGGCTGATCTCCATGGAGGAGATGTTCTCATACTCCGGTGTTGCAGATGATCAGAGAGTGATGATAGCCGCCTATCAGCTAAAGGGTTTGGCTAAGAGCTGGTGGCTTAGGGAAAAGGAGATCTTGGTGGCCGGTTGCTCTTGGGGATTGTTCAAGGAGATGATGTTGAGGAAGTTCTTGCCTTTGGTCGAGCGTGACCGACTAATGAACGACTTCCTTCACCTGAAGCAGAGGCAACTCACGGTCAGTGAGTACGAGATAGAGTTCAGCAAGTTGAGTCGGTTTGCCCCTGGGTTGGTGAGTGTTGAAGCAGATCGAGTCAAGCGTTTCCTTGGTGGCTTGAGGAACGAGGTTCAGCAGTTAGCCAGTGCTTATGGATCAGTGACTTATGCAGGGGTAGTGGAGGCTGCTCTGAAAGTGGAGGCAATTGAGACCGCAAAGAACAGAGGCCAGGAAATGAGGAAGGACAAGAAGAAGTTTGCTGAAGAGAAGAACCCCCAGGTACTCGATGCTGCTTCGGGAAAGAAGAGCAAGGTGGTGTGTAGCTTCTGTGGCCGGTCAGGCCACCCTATTGAGAGGTGTTTCAAGAAGGCGAGAGCTCAGAAGAAGGAGTAAGTTCATGCTATTCAAGGTGCTCCTAGGAAGTATGTTTCCTGTTCTATTTGCAAGCGACCCGGGCATGATGCTTCTCAGTGCTGGTCCAAGGATAAAGTTTGTTTTCAATGTGGCCAGAAGGGCCATATCAAGACTAGGTGTCCTCAGGTCCAGCCTATTATTCAGGCAGTTCCACTTCAGGCTTTACCTCCGCCTCAGCGTGGGGACAATGGCAAAGGAAAGCTGAACGTGATCTCTTCCGAGGAGGCTCAAGCTTCGGCTCAGGTCATCTCAGGTAAGTTGTTTTCCTAGCCTGAAAGTTTTATTTGCTAGAATGGTTATAGTTTTGTTTTGGTAGTGCCTTAGTTGCTTATGTACTCCTATAGGAAAATTTAAGGTGAAGAACCGCTGGGCGCGTGTTCTGCTCGACTCTGGCGCTACCCACTCGTTTGCGGCTAGAGCTTTTGTAGAGCGGTATCGGTTGATTCTAGATCAAGTTCGTGATACCTTCCGCGTCAAGTTCCCTTCTAGTGAATCTGTGTTGTCAGATTTGGGTATTCTGGATTGCCCTGTTTTATTGGGGGACTTTCTTGCGAAGGCAGACTTGAAGATGATTGATCTAGATGACTTTGATGTTATTCTGGGCATGGACTGGTTGTTTAAGTATGATGCGGTTATTCAATGCAAAGTGAGGCACTTGGACTTCATCAAGGACAACGGTCAGCCTGAAAGTGTGTATGCTGATTCGTGTCAGGATTCTCCTATCATTTCTGCGGTATGTGCTCAGAAGCTGTTTCATTATGATTGTTTTGCTTGTTTAGTCTCGGTGGTTGGGACTGCTGTTAGTGTACCGCGCTTGGAGTAGATTCCTGTTGTACGTGGTTTCTCTGATGTTTTTCCTGATGACCTTCCTGGTCTTCCCCCCGAGCGGGATGTTAAGTTTGTGATTGATTTGGAACCGGGTACGCGTCCTATTGCTAAGGCACCGTATCGGATGGCCCCTCGTGAGTTGGAGGAGTTGTGAGTCCAGTTGGACGAGTTGTTGGCAAAAGGTTTTATCAGGCCGAGTTCATCGCCTTGGGGTGCTCCTGTTCTATTTGTGAAGAAGAAGGATGGGTCGATGAGGCTGTGCATCGATTATAGGGAGCTGAACAAAGTCACCATTAAGAACAGGTACCCTCAGCCGAGGATTGATGATTTATTTGATCAGTTGCGTGGTAGCTCGGTGTTTTCCAAGATCGATCTTTGTTCAGGCTATCATCAGCTCAGGATCCGTGAGTCAGACATTCCACGGACTGCTTTCAGGTCGAGGCATGGGCATTTTGAATTCCTGGTTATGTCGTTTGGTTTGACCAACGCGCCATCAGCATTCATGGACATGATGAACCGGGTTTTTCAGGACTTTCTAGACAAGTTCATGGTGGTATTCATCGATTATGTGTTAATCTACTCTCACAGTGCTGAGGAGCATGAGCAACATCTGCGCTTGGTTCTAACGAAGTTGAGGAACCACAAGTTATTCGCCAAGCTGAGCAAGTGTGAATTTTGGTTGCCTTAGGTCTCATTTCTGGGCCACGTGGTAAATAAGGATGGGATCTCGGTCGACCCGGAAAAGATCGCAGCAGTGATGGATTGGCATAGGCCGAGCACACCCAAGAAGATTAGGAGCTTCTTGGGGTTGTCCGGCTATTATAGAAGATTCGTGGAGGTCTTTTCTACCTTGGGAGCCCACTTGACTAAGCTGACGCGGAATAATGCGGCGTTCATTTGGAACGAGAAATGCAAGGAGGCTTTTATGGAGCTGAAGAGCAGGTTGTGTTCTGCCCCTGTTTTGGCATTGCCTACGGAGGGCAAGGACTATGATGTATATGTGGATGCCTCGCATGTTGGGCTCGGAGGTGTGTTGATGCAAGAAGGGAAGGTGATTGTGTATGGGTCGAGGCAATTGAAGACTCATGAGAGGAACTACCCCACGCATGATCTTGAGTTCGCAGCAGTGATCTTTGCCCTGAAGCTGTGGAGACATTTACTTTATGGTGCGCAGTGCAAGATCTTCACCGATCATAAAAGTCTAAAGTACGTGTTCACACAGAAGGAGTTAAATCTGCGCCAGCGGCGATGGCTAGAGTATGTGTCCGATTATGATGTGGATATACAGTATCATCCGGGCAAGGCCAATGTGGTGGCCGATGCCCTGAGCCGGAAGACGGGAAAGATCTTTAATCTCACCGTCGATCATTTAGTGGAAGAGTTCCTCCTAATGGATATTTCCGTAGGATGCTGTGACATGCAGAGCAGTTTGGCAGTGGCAGAGCCGTCTTGGATTGCACTTACCAGGTTGCACCAGAAGGATGATCTGGATCTTCTGCACTTGTACCTCAGGACTGAGAGAGGGGAGTTGTCGGATTTCTCTATCGATGATGCGGGTACTTTGAAGTACCGCGGCAGGTTTTGCATCCCTGCTGTTGGTGACATCAGGGTTATGATTTGCAGAGAGGCTCATGGATCCAGTGTTGCCTACCATCCAGGATCTACAAAGATGTATTATGAATTGAAGCAGATTGTCTGGTGGTATGGGATGAAGGGTGATATAGCCCGCTTTGTTGCTGAGTGCCACACTTGCAAGCTTGTGAAGGCCGATCATGGAAGGTCTGGTGGCAAGTTGACTCCGTTGGAGATCCCTACTTGGAAGTGGGAAAGTATTTCTATGGACTTCATTACGGGCTTACCGAGATCTCCAAGGGGATTTGATTCTGTTTGGGTTATAGTGGACAGATTGACGAAGTGTGCTCACTTTGTGTCGTACAAGATTGACTATCCGATGAAAAAGATAGCAGAGCTGTATCTGAATGAAGTCATCCGTTTACACGGTGTGTCAGTTAGCATCATTTCGGATCGAGACTCCCGTTTTACATCTCGCTTCTGGAGGAGTCTGCAAGAGGGTTTGGGTACAGATTTGAGGTATTCTACAGCTTACCACCCGCAGACCAATGGTCAGACTGAGCGAGTGAACCAGATAGTTGAGGATATGATCAGGTGCTACATCTTGGACCATGGAGGAGCATGGGATGAGCATTTGCGGCTTATGGAATTCGCATACAATAACAGTTACCAGGAGAGCTTGCAAATGGCTCCGTTTGAAGCCTTCTATGGGAGGCGCTGCAGAGCTCCCTTATTTTGGACCGAGGTCGGTGAGAGGCATGTGCTGGGTCCGGATGTGCTCGAGGAAATGGAAGTCACTGTGAAGCTTGTTCGAGAAAAGCTTCTTATTGCTCAGGAGAGATATGAGAAGAACGCCAACTGGCGTAGGTCTGACTTGGAATTTTCTGTAGGGGACCTTGTGTTTCTTAAGGTTTCCCTGATGGTTGGTGTTAAGAGGTTCGGTAAGAACCGAAAATTGGATCCGAGGTATGTGGGCCCGTTTAAGATTGTTGAACGGATTGGCGTGTCAGCATATAGATTGTATTTGCCAGCAAATTTCCCAGGTATTCATAATGTGTTTCATGTAAGCCAATTACGGAAGTGTGTGCGAAGCAGTGGGCAAGTCTTGGATGTTGTGCCCCAGTTGGAGCCTAATCTTTCATATGTTGAGGTGTCGGTCCGCATCTTGGTTACTCAAGATCGGGTGATGCGGACGAAGTCTATCCCGATGGTGAAAGTTCTATGGAAGAATCAGGATTTGGAAAGCGCGACTTGGGAGCTAGAGTCGGCTATGAGGGAGGCTCACCCTCATCTATTCCCGTGATTTTATTGGTACGTTTCTTTCTAGTAGCTCTTGTTTTGTTACTTTCTTCTATAGTAGAAGTTGTGTACGTAAAGTTTCGGGATGAAACTTTATTTTAGGGGGAGTGACTGTAACGCCCCTGATTTTTCTGCGATTATTTAAATTCTCGTTTGGCGTTACATTGATGCGTTTCCGGTAGGTGTCGTTTGTTAGAGCGTGGTCTTAGCTCTTTAGGTTCCTTGTGTGGATTGTTGGTAGCCTGTTTGGCAAGGTTCCCTAGCAAGTCGAGTCTGTTTTGGTGACCGGTGAGGCCTCTCGGGGGATGTTTGTGTTTTGGCTTCGGGTAGTGATAACTCGAGTTTTGTACGTCGAAAGTTGATTTCGACTTCGCCGTTGCGTTCGTAGCATGGATATTTAGCTACGGTTCGAATTTCATCGGATTCCGAGGTGGTTCGATTTTCGCGTCGTTTTGATTGTGTTAATAATAATGATGCAAATAATTAATTAATAAAGCTTGAAGGAATCCGGTGGCTTTTTGGTGTCTGTTAGGGCTGATAAGGCGTGTTTACGCATATATATATATATTTAGTCTCAAGACAAAAAATCAAGACTTTTCATCGTCTCCTTCCGTGAGAGTATAACTGTCGCCTGTTCGAGATGAAGAAAAACCGCCAACCCTGCTACCCTTCAGACGCCGATTCTGGGAGCGTTAGTGGACGAAATTCGATTCCGAAAGCAGATTTGGATTACTCTCGCCTAGACCTTCATTCCTGCGGTAAGAGATTCAATTTTCATGGTGTTTCTAGGGGTCTCGAAATTTATGGTTTGATCCATCTCCGCCATTAAAACTTTAGAATCATGTTAGGTGCTGTTGCGGTTGGAGCCGAGAGAGAGAGAGAGAGAGAGGAAGGGTTGTGCAAGATAAATCACTGGAATTTGAGGCAAGTGGTGCTCCTACCTTTGCCAAGTTTTTCTTCTCCTTTTCATGGTCATATTGGCTGTAATCATTCATGATTTCCCGAGATTGTTATTTTACTCTGTTTTTCTTCCGTCAAAATCATGTTGATCTTAAACCATAATGCTCCTTTATGTTTCTTTTTGCATTATCTCAGGTTCTGAAACTCAAATTTCCGGCCGGGTTGCTGTAGTCTTGTTTGTTTTTATCAAATTATTCCCTGTTAATCTCGGTTTGGGTAGCAATTAGCCTATCAGCCCTAAAACTAGTAGCAGTGGGTTTTCATATTTACTTTGTGAATAATATGATAGAATTAGGCTAAGAGAATTGGTCAGAAACAAAGGTGGTTGTTCAGGATTGCGGTGTACTCAACGCAGCCATTTCTGCGAAGGTCGTCGACCTGAGTTCGACGAGGATCGTCGAACTGAGATCGACGATCTCTGGTTGCTTGAGATCGACGATCTCTGGTTGCTTGAGATCGACGAAGTTCGTAGACTTGAGTTCGACGATGATCGTCAAACTGAGATCGACGATCTCCTGTTACCTGAGTTCGACGAGGATCGTCGAACTGACTTCGACGATTTTCTGTGTCCGGTGTTTAACGCAAAATCGTCGAACGGAATTCGACGATTTCCTGTGCCCTGCGTTTAGCGCAAAATCGTCGAACGGAGTTCGACGATTTCCTGTGGTATGCGTTTAACGCGAAATCGTCGAACGGCGTTCGACGATTTTTCCCGTGCCTGTGATCGACGAAAGGAAAATCGTCGAACGACGTTCGACGATTTTTCCCGTGCATGTGTTTGACGAAAGGAAAATCGTCGAACGGAGTTCGACGATTTACTGTGGCTGGAGATCGACGATTCCTGCAAGCTGGGATTTATTCCTTTTCGGTTTCTCTTCTTCCCGAGTGATTACCTCCTAGGGGGGATGTCTTATCGGCCTTTCGTTCTTCCTTTGTTTTGAGGGCCGAATCGTGGGTTATGGCAGGTAGTGGTTTTTGATGTTCTAAAAGAGCGGCATGTTTTGTGTGCGAGCCGTGGCCGCCATTTTTTTAATCCCAGGTACGGGCTGGGTATTGTTGTGGCCGCCACACTTTTAAACTCCAGGTACGAGCTGGGTTGGTGGTGGTTTTGTGCTGACACAGTGAAATCTTATTTTTTGTTGGGACTGTTTTGTTTGGGGGACTGTTTTTGGTCACCAACTCAGGACCATATTGTTTACTACTGCCATTAACTCACAAATTAGGATTGTTAGGTGTTTTTTCCTTGTAGAATGCAACATATTGTGGCAAGTTTTCTTGTCTTTTGTCTTGTAGCCTCTGCAGGATTTGGGCAGGGCTTGTTGTTGTTACCTGGTACTTGGTGTACTTTTGCTTACTTTGGACAGTGTTTGCTATTACTGTCATGTTTACTTACTCTCTTTGTTCCATTTTGATTTAATGCCCTAATTAAGATTTTCTTGTTTTACTTGCTGAGGTATTCTTTTCTTTTCTGAATGCCCCAGGTTTTGATTAGTAGTCGGGTAGGCGGCTAGATTTGTTGTGGTGTTGCTGGTGATCCCTTGAGTTGTAGGGATCTTTCTCTTGTTGTTGTGAGGTAGTTTTTTTTGTTTCCTTATAGACTTACATACTTGTCAGTGGGTTCGTGTTAGTTTGTTGGCGCTCACTGGTAGTTTACCTTTTGATACTAGATATGTTTCTTTTACTGCTACCTTGTTGGAGATAGTCTACTTGCTCTTGGGAGGATTTATGTTAGGTTGCTAGTTACTTTTAAACCTAAAAACACTATTATAAATATATCTCATGATCAGCATGTTTGTAAAACTCATACACTACTTTCTAAGCAACGTAAAAAGATCATTTTCTCACTTATAATATAAAATAAATCTAGAGTCTTGCATAGTATGAGTGGACCTCGGGGGACACTTATGCACTCTCATAGGATGTCAAAAATAATTAAAGTATTTTCCGCTTCATATAAGTACAGTTTTTATACTGTGGACTAGATGATCCACCGATCCGAGGGATACGGCCCTTAAAATTTTATCTGACTTTCTAATCATTAAGCTTTTGAGATTTTCATAGTCTAGTTAGATGGTGTTCGCCTGAGCGTCGACAGTTATCCCCTGCTCGACGTGGCATCACGACGTGTGTTTCTCATACTCTGATACTTCTTGAATTCGGAGAAAATGCGGGTTGTGACATCTACAACCTATGGGAGAAGGGGAAGGTGCTCAGAGTATGTCAAGGCTCCGCTCTCCAACCAATGGTCTTGCTTCTTTGTGCGGTGGGGAGCGTGCAAACTTGGGCATGTTCACGGGCTCTTCCTTGCGTTCGAAATGTTGATGCTGAGAAGGCTTGTGATGCGGGTTGAAGGATCAAGAGAAGTTCTGGTGGCGAACCTACAAGGATAGGTGAGAGAAAAGTGCAACGTCACAATTCAAACTAGACTCCCCGTGAGTGTTTTGTGTCACCGGGAGTTGTCTCGGGCTCGGTAGAAGCCCTAGGATTTTGAGATAGTCATGGTTGGGTCAGGGTCATCATGAGAGCATTAATAAATGAAGGTAGTTAAGATGAAAAAGAAACTAAGTATTTTGATGAATGCAAAGTCGGCATATCGACTAGAAGTTATAGAAATTAACTAAGTTTTTTGTGGACTGCAAGGTCGGTATATTGACTAGAAGTTATAGAAATTAACTAAGTATTTTGTCAAATTGAAGGTCGACATATCGACTAGAAGCGTGTAGCTGATCCAGTTGATATTGACCTTATGAAGCTTCTGGTCGATGCAATCAATAATTTCCTTATGAAGTTTCTGGTCGATGCAGTCGATATTGGCCTCGTGAAGCTTCTGGTCATTGCAGACGATATTGACCTTATGAAGCTTCTGACCGATGCAGTCGATGTAGCCAATATTGGCCTTATGAAGCTTATAACTGATGCAATCGATGCAGTCAATATTGGCCTTATGAAGCTTCTGACCCTTGTAGTCAATGCAGCCGATATTGGCCTTATGATGTTTCTGGCTGATGCAATCGATATTGGCCTCATGAAGCTTTTGGTCGATGCAGCCAATACTGACCTTATGATGGTTTTGGTTGATGTAGTTGATATTGGCCTTATGAAACTTTTGGCTGATGCAGTGAAAGCACCTGATATTGACCGTATAAAGCTTTTGGCTGATGCAGTCGATGTAACCAATATTGCTCTTATGAAGCTTATGACTGATGTAGTCGATACAACCGATATTGGCCTTATGAAGTTTCTGGCAGATGTAGTCGATGCAGTTGATATTGACCTTATAAAGCTTCGGGTCAATAGAGTCGTTGCAGTCGATATTAGCCTTATAAAGTTTCTGGTCGATGCAGTCGATATTGGCCTTTTGAAGCTTTTGGCCAATGCAGCCAAAATTGCCTTATGAAACTTATGGCTGATGCAATCGATGCAGCCATTATTGGCCTTATGAATCTTCTGGGTGATGCAGTCAATGCAACCGATATTGACCTTATGAAGCTTTTGGTTGATACAGTCAATGCAATTGATGTTGGCCTTATGAAATTTCTGACTGATACAGTCGATGCAGTCAATATTGGGCATATGAAGCTTCTGTCCAATGCAATCAATGCAGTCGATATTGGCCTTATAAAGTTTCTGGCCAATGTAGTCGATATTGGCCTTATGAAGATGTTGGAACCTGTGAAGACCAGGTGGTCTTGCGGACAGTTAGACGGTCTGGCAGATAACAATGGTAGACAGGTTTGGCGGTGTGCCTATCTGATAGTCCTAACAGTGTTATCACACGAGCGGTTAAGTAGTAGTCTTGGCGGTCTGGCTACCTGGCTTGGCAGTCTAGCAGTAGTCTTTTGTAAATCGCATAACAAAAGGGGGAGAATATCAAAAGAAATAGAACTAACTCAACTTGTTAATGGTGGATAACTGACATTACGGGGAAGTAATATATTTACATTTAATACACATTTAACATGCCATCTATTAAGGGGAAGTAATATATTTAATATTTACCATTGGATTTAATAAAGTTGTCCATTAAGGTGGAGCATGTGAACATCAAGTACTTATGTTGCTTATCATACTTTGTACACCATATTATACATGTACAACCCCATATTCGCTGAGCCAGACCAGGAGGCACAAGCGGTCATAATTAGGCTAGCCAGAAGAGTTCTCGCCCTAGAGAAGTTCTCGCCCAAGTAGGCGGGAACGCTTGCGCTAGCGCCAAGCTCCTGTCTTGAAGGAGCTCTCGCCTATAAGCAGGCGAGACCGCTTGCGCCGGGCTCTGGACAGAAGGCTCTCGGCTCAGAGCTCTCGCCAAGTGGGGCTCAGGGCCTTGGGTAAAATGACCTAATTGCCCTCAGGTAAAATTACCTTTATACCCTCAGGATAAACATCGGGATTTGGCTATTGGCAGACCAACCAAGGGTTTTTCAATAATATCAGGTCAGCAAAGGCTATAAATAGACCCATAAGGGCTCCTTAGAAGGTAAGCTTTCATTATCTTCCAACTTCCAGTGCTTTCTGAGGAGCTCCTAGCCCAGCTTTTGGCTTTGGAGGGGAAGCTCTCAGAGATCTTCCGGGTGTGAGGTGGGACCTCCCAGCTGAGGCTTTGGGTCAGTCTTAGGTCCTTTGACTCTAGTCGAGGGTTGAGGCTTGAGAGAAGTAGGTGTTGGCTGCACCCCTGTTTTGAACTCCCGTTGAGGTCATTTTTGGCTTCAACAGTTCTGGTGCGGTGAGCGTGGAAAGCAGCTGATACAAGAAAGCCTTAAGTTTTGTCTCATGGCTGGGGGTGAAGGTGAAGGGTCTGGTTCTGGAAGCTCCCCCACCCGGGGAGAGGAAGCGACGAGGAAGATGCTGGACAAATTCAGGCGAGAGGTCCTGCAGACTATCAGCTTGGCCTTCTCAGCCAGGAGTGAGTGGGCCACACCTCAGGTCCCGATAGAGGAGGTCCCGCTCTTGGGCGAGAACTCCCCTGGACAGCGCCCGGGGAAGGAGATCCCGGCGAAGGCTGGCGAGAGAGACGTGGCGGCGCGGGAGCTCTTCCCAGGCCAGAGCCAGCGCCCGGGCAAGGAGGCTTTGACGAATTTGGGCGAGAGGGAGGCAGTAGTGCGAGAGCTCTTCCCTGGGCATGGTCTCGCGGATTGGGCCAGCCAGCCGAGGCCGCGGGACGTGCCCTCTTGCCAGGTAGGAGGCGAGAGCCCGTTCAGCGAGCTCATCATCTCAGCTCCGGTACCAGAGGGGTTCTGGGAGCCCTACATGTCCTACTACTCAGGGAAGGATTACCCTGTACAGCACGTGTAGTGGTTTGAAGATGTCATATCTATAAGACAGATGACAGATGCCTTCAAATGCCGGCTGTTTGCCATCACGTTGAAGGAGAAGGCTCGGGACTGGTTCCACCAGTTGCCAGCAAGGTCAATCTACTGCTTTGAAGATCTGTGAAGAAGTTTTTTGTTGAGGTTCTCAACTTCGAAGAAGCGGAAGAAGGAGGCAGAGTGCATGTTTGCGGTGAGGCAGAAGCCGGATGAGACACTGGGTCACTATGTCGACCGGTTTCAGGAAGAGATCCTCCTGGTCCAGGAGGTCCCAGGGTACGCGTAGATGCTCGCCTTTACCCTGGGGCTGAGGCCGGGTTTTTTTAGTATGGAGTTGAAGAGAGTGCCCCCCCCCTCTCCTTTGAGGAGCTCATGGAGAGGACGGCCAAGGAGATAGACTTCGAGAGAGCAAACCTAGCATTCGCCAGGAAGTTGGCCAGGCTGGCAGAGGATGATGTGAAGGAACCTACAGCGGGAAGGCAGGAGGAGCCGAGGGAGCAGAGGGAGCAGAGAGAAGAAAGGAGGAGGGAAGAGCCCCGAAGGCAAGGGTAGCAGCAGGGATGGGGGGCCCGGGAGCCGAACAACCGATTGGGTTGGATGCCCCAGGAGGGTCGCCCCCAAGGCCAAGGAGGAGGCTTTCAGGGAAGAGATAATATACGGGAACCCAGTAGGTTCGACCAACCGGCATGGAGGCAGGAGCCAAGGGGTCGAGTCCCGCCGCCGCAAGAGGCTATGGAGGTAGGCAGAGGAAGAGGAGAGAGGAGAGGAGTTCGAGGAGCAGGGAGAAGAGGAGGAGGAGAAGGAAGAAGGGGTAGGGTGGCGTTGCACTTTTGTGACTTCCACCAGGAGGAGGGTCACGCAACGGCCACCTGCCCCGAGTTCTTGGAGATGAGGGAAGCAAGAGGAGTAGGGAGGCCGGATCCGCCGGTTAGGATCGTGGAAGTACAGCAGGGGGAGATGGAGGATCAGTGTGAAGATCGGGTAGACGTGGGGACCCGGGGAGGAATCGGGGTGATTAACTGAGGAGTAGGGATCGAGGCAACTCGCAAGTGGAGCCTGCAAACCATGTACCGAAGAGGAGTCGCCTCTACCTCCCAGGCTACCCCACCGAAAGAAAAATCACTTTCTCATCGGCGGACATGTCAGACTACGAGGATCCGTTCTATGATGCCCTGGTGATCCAGACGGCGGTAGAGAATTTCACAGTCTCAAGGATACTTGTGGATAACAGGAGTTCGGTAAATGTCATCTTCAAGAAGGCCTTCAATGAGATGAGGGTGGAAGGGAAAAGGATCTTGGCCTCGGATGGGCCGCTATTCGGGTTCTCTGGAGAGAGGAAGGAAGTAGAAGGGGGAGTAGGGCTGCACGTGAAGTTGGGGGCATGTCACGGAACTGCAGGTTCGTGATCGTGGACGCCCCAAGTAGCTACAATGCCATCTTTGGGCGCCCCCTCATCAGCGCCTTTCGCTGCGTCCCCTCCTCGTTTCATCAGTGCCTCAAGTTCAACAATGGAGGGGTGCAGGTCAGGGTCAGGGGGGACCCGAAGGTGGCAAGATAGTGCTATGTTATGGCGGTCAACACCATATCCCTAATGGTAGAGGCAGAGGAGTTGGAGAAGGAGATGACGACCCATGAAGAGGTTGTCGGGGAGGAGATGAGCCTGGAGGAGGCGAGAGAGGAGGCTGAGGAAGAAGTCAGAGGGGAGGAGATTGAGGAGGAGCAGGAAGGAGATGTGCAGGGGGTCCAGAGGGACGAGGAGCAGGAGAGCCCGGAAGGGGAGATGGAGGTAGAAGAACAAGAAACAGGAGGAGCTGAGGGAGAGGCCCAGAGGGGCGAGGAAGTCGAGCAGCAGCAGGAGGGGTTGGAGGAAGCGATGGAGATCAAGGAAGAGGTAGGAAGGGAGGAGTTAGAGCTGGAGGAATAAGCAAGGGTCAGCTGGGAGCAGTCGCGGCTGGAGCCGGCCGAAGAAGTGGTGGAGATGGAGGTCTACACCAGCGCAGGGCAGGTGCAAAGGGTGCGGATCAGCGGGGGCTTGAGTCCCGAGGACCGGGAGCGAGTGCGGGCCTGTATTCAAAGCAACATCGACGTCTTCGCTTGGAGTGTGGCAGACATGTCGGGCATCGACGTGGACATGGTCTGCCACTGCCTGAACCTGGACCCCCGCACTCGCCCCATACGCCAGAAGATGAGAGCCATCACCACCAAGCTAGAGGAGCCCATCCGCGAAGAGGTCAGGAAGCTCCTGGAGCCCGGCTTCATCTCAGAGATCCAGTATCCAGGCTGGATCTCCAATGTGGTAATGGTTAGGAAAGGGGGTGGTAAATAGAGAATGTGTATTGATTGTTCTTTATTAAATAAATCATGCCCTAAAGATTGTTACCCCCTGCCTCAGATCGACGCGCTGGTTGATTCAGCCGTCGGTTTTTCTATCATGAGCTTTTTAGATGCTTTTTCAGGTTATCACCAGATCCGGATGCATCCTCCTGATGTCAAGGATGTTTCCTTCATCACGAGGGAGGGATGCTTCAGTTACAAAATGATGCCCTTTGGGTTGAAGAACGCAGGGGCTACATACCAACGCATGATGGATCGGGTCTTTCAAGACCAAAGGGGGAGAAACTTGGAGGTCTACGTCGACGACCTAATGATCAAAAGCAAGTACATGGATTTGCACCTGAAGGATCTAGAAGAGACGTTCGCCACCCTAAGGAGGTTCAAGATGAGGCTGAACCCCTTGAAGTGTGTCTTCGGGGCCAGCCGCGGGAAGTTCCTTGGGCATCTCTGGGGCCTCGGGAAAACACTCCCTCGGGGGAGGAGTGGTACTGATAAGCCCCCAGGGAGTCGTGATAGAGCATGTGGTGGCTTTTCATTTTCCAGTAACCAACAACCAAGCAGAGTATGAAGTCGTGATCGTCGGCCTTCGCTTGGCAAAGGAGCTGGAGATTCAGGATGTGAAGGCTTTTACGGACTCAAAGGTAGTAGCATCGCAGATCCGAGGAGAGTTTGAAGCTCGGGAGCCTACCCTCATAAAGTACCTCTCCATGGTAAGGGCGATCATCGGTGGGTTCCGGTCGTTCTCAATCCAACATGTTCCAAGGGAAGAAAGTATAGCTGCCGATCGATTGGCTAAGTTTGGACCTCGGGGAGGAGGAACTTTGACGGAGCTATTTCGACCGGCTATCGAGGAAGGAGAGTTGATGGTGGTGGATCGGCGACCCTCATGGGTGGATCCATTGGTGACCTTCCTAACCACCGGTGAACTTCCTGAGGGGACCAAGGACGGGAAAAGCTTCAGGCGCAAGGCAGCTCACTACCTGATGATAGAGGGGGGACCTGCATCGTAAGATGTTGTCATGGCTCCTGGCTAGATGTGCGACCGAGGAAGAGATCCTAAGGATCTTGGGAGAGGTGCACTCAGGCGAGTGCGGCAGTCATTCTGGAGGGAGGATGTTGGAAGCAAGGGTGGTCAGGCAGGGGTACTTCTGGCCCACCCTAAGGAAGGATACCGCGGAGTTCGCAAGGAGGTGTCAAAAATGCCAGCTCTGCGCCCCCCTTCAGCTCTTGGCAGCTCAAAGGCTCCGAAGTATCACGGCACCGTGGCCATTCTCCATCTGGGAGATGGATTTAGTTTGACCTTTTCCTCCAGCTAGTGGACAGAGGAGGTTCCTCTTGCTCATGATCGATTATTTCTCAAAGTGGCTGGAGGTTAAGGCACTGGCCAAGGTCACCTTGCAAGTCATAAGGAACTTCATATGGCGGGAGATCATATGCAGACATGGGATGCCTCAAGCGATAGTGACAGGTAACGGTCCCCAGTTTGCAAGCGAAGAATTCATCAGCTTCTGCGCCCAGCTGGGGATAGATCTTAGATTTGCCTCTGTCCACCACCCCCGAAGCAACAGCCAGGTGGAGGCCGCAAACAAAATCATTATAAACCTGCTCAAAAAGAAGGTGGAGAACTTAAAAGGAAATTGGGTGGAGCAGCTCCCCTCGGTCCTGTGGGCCTTGCGAACAACCCCAAATACGGCCACAGGTGAGACCCCCTTCAAGCTTTCTCACGGGTGTGAAGTTGTCCTACCAGTGGAGTTCGAGGTTCGGTCCCCGCGGGTCACAGTCGCGGGAGAAGGAGGTGAGACTGGGAGGTTGGAAAACGAGGAGGGGTTACGCCTCTCGCTAGACATGGTGGAAGAACTGTGGGACGTGGCAGCTATCAGGCAAGAAGAGATCAAGCGGCGGATGGCCAAGTATTTTGATAAGCATGTCAGGGTCAAGCAGTTTGCCGAAGGAGATCTGGTGCTGAAAAAGGTTGACGTGGCAGGAAGGTCGGCTCCCGTGGGCAAGCTCAACCAGAACTGGGAAGGACCGTACATAGTGAAGGAAGTCCTCGGAACAGGAAGGTACTGCCTCCAGGACGTGGAGGGGAGGACCTTAAGTCACACCTGGAGCGGTGATGACCTAAAACGCTTCTACCCATGAAATGGGAAGGATGTAATTACGTCTCTCAAAGTTAAACTTATTATACTGCATCAGTTGACTTGATTTTCTCTAGACTATTATGAAATTTTATATAATATGTCGTAATTATGTGTTTTGTAACACCCCGAGCTCAGATAGGCCACAGGTAGACCCGTTGCGCAGGCTCTCATCTAGCTGGCAGGTCCGAACGCTCGCTTGTGGGGAATAGGTTTGGTTTGAGAACGTCATCGGCACCCCGAGCTCGGCTCGGCCCCAGGTAGACCCACTGCGCAGGCTCTCATCTAGCTGGCAGGTCTGAAGGCTCGCCTGTGGGGGATAGGTTTGGTTTGGGAATGTCATCGGCACCCCGAGCTCGGCTCGGCCCCAGGTAGACCCGCTGCGCAGGCTCTCATCTAGCTGACAGGTCCGAAGGCTCGCCTGTGGGGGATAGGTTTGGTTTGAGAACGTCATCGGCACCCCGAGCTCGGCTCGGCCCCAGGTAGACCCGCTGCGCAGGCTCTCATCTAGCTGGCAGGTCCGAAGGCTCGCCTTTGGGGGATAGATTTGGTTTGAGAACGTCATCGACACCCCGAGCTCGGCTCGCCCCCAGGTAGACCCGCTGTGCAGGCTCTCATCTAGCTGGCAGGTCCGAAGGCTCACCTGTGGGGGATAGGTTTGGTTTAAGAACGTCATCGGCACCCCGAGCTCGGCTCGGCCCCAGGTAGACACGCTGCGCAGGCTCTCATCTAGCTGGCAGGTCCGAAGGCTCGCCTGTGGGGGATAGGTTTGGTTTGAGAACGTCATCGGCACCCCGAGCTCGGCTCGGCCCCAGGTAGACCCGCTGCGCAGGCTCTCATCTAGCTGGCAGGTCTGAAGGCTCGCCTGTGGGGGATAGGTTTGATTTGAGAATGTCATCGGCACCCCGAGCTCGGCTCGACCCCAGGTAGACCCGCTGCGCAGGCTCTCATCTAGCTGGCAGGTCTGAAGGCTCGCCTGTGGGGGATAGGCTTGGTTTAAGAACGTCATCGGCACCCTGAGCTCGGCTCGGCCCCAGGTAGACCCGCTGCGCAGGCTCTCATCTAGCTGGCAGGTCCGAAGGCTCACCTGTGGGGGATAGGTTTGGTTTGAGAACGTCATCGGCACCCCGAGCTCGGCTCGGCCCCAGGTAGACCCGTTGCGCAGGCTCTCATCTAGCCGGCAGGTCCGAAGGCTCGCCTGTGGGTGATAGGTTTGGTTTGAGAACAACATCAGCACCCCGAGCTCGGCTCGGCCCCACGTAGACCCGCTGCGCAGGCTCGCATCTAGCTGGCAGGTCCAAAGGCTCGCCTGTGGGGGATAGGTTTGGTTTGAGAACGTCATCAGCACCCCGAGCTCGGCTCGGCCCTAGGTAGACCCGCTGCGCAGGCTCTCATTTAGCTGGCAGGTCCGAAGGCTCGCCTGTGGGGGATAGGTTTGGTTTGAGAATGTCATCGGCACCCCGAGCTCGGCTCGGCCCCAGGTAGACCCGCTGCACAGGCTCTCATCTAGCTGGCAGGTCCGAAGACTCGCCTGTGGGGGATAGGTTTGGTTTGAGAATGTCATCGGCACCTTGAGCTCGGCTCGGCCCCAGGTAGACCCGCTGTGTAGGCTCTCATCTAGCTGGCAGGTCCGACGGCTCGCCTGTGGGGGATAGGTTTGGTTTGAGAACGTCATCGGCTCCCCGAGCTCGGCTCGGCCCCAGGTAGACCCGCTGCGCAGGATCTTATCTAGCTGGAAGGTCCGAAGGCTCGCCTGTGGGGGATAGGTTTAGTTTGAGAACGTCATCGGTACCCTGAGCTCAGCTCGGCCCCAGGTATACCCGCTGTGCAGGCTCTCATCTAGCTGGCAGGTCCGAAGGCTCGCCTGTGGGGGATAGGTTTGATTTGAGAACGTCATCGGCACCCCGAGCTCGGCTCGGCCCCAGGTAGACCTGCTGCGCAGGCTCTCATCTAGCTGGCAGGTCCGAAGGCTCGCCTGTGGGGGATAGGTTTGGTTTGAGAACGTCATCGGCACCCCGAGCTCGGCTCGGCCCCAGGTAGACCCGCTGCGCAGGCTCTCATCTAGCTGGCAGGTCCAAAGGCTCACCTGTGGGGGATAGGTTTGGTTTGAGAACGTCATCGGCACCCCGAGCTCGGCTCAGCCCCATGTAGACCCGCTGCGCAGGCTCTCATCTAGCTGGCAGGCCCGAAGGCTCGCCTGTGGGGGATAGGTTTGGTTTGAGAACGTCATCGGCACCCCGAGCTCGGCTCGGCCCCAGGTAGACCCGCTGCGCAGGCTCTCATCTAGCTGGCAGGTCCGAAGGCTCGACTGTGGGGGATAGGTTTGGTTTGAGAACGTCATCGGCACCCCGAGCTCAGCTCGGCCCCAGGTAGACCTGCTGCGCAGGCTCTCATCTAGCTGGCAGGTCTGAAGGCTCGCCTGTGGGGGATAGGTTTGGTTTGAGAACGTCATCGGCACCCCGAGATCGGCTCGGCCCCAGGTAGACCCGCTTCACATGCTCTCATCTAGCTGGCAGGTCTGAAGGCTCGCCTGTGGGGGATAGGTTCGGTTTGAGCAAGACAGTAAACGCACTCGGAACACGAAAGGGAAAGAGGTAAAGATAGGAGAGCTCTCGGCGAGAATTGATCTCGGCAGGGAGGCCCCCGCCAAGGAGATCTCGCCGAAGGAGGTTCTCAACAGGAAGGCTCCTAATAATATTCTTAGACATACCGGGGGGAGCATTATACGAAAGCTTTAAACGGTTCGCGCAAGTTAAAGGGGTACGACCTCGTCTTGAAGGGCCCACGAGCAATGTTCCCGGCAGACGGTATTCGGCAGAGCGTGAAAGCGAAACGTCTAAGCCCTGGACTCTTTTGGCAGGTTCCTGCCTATCCATCACTAAGGGTGACTACCCTAGGGGGGCCAAGGGTCTCGGCGGAAGCGTGCTTAAGAGGCACTCGGCCAGAACAATTACGTCAAGCACATTTGTAATAAAAAGGGCAATACAATACAAAACATTTACAATGTAACATTTACTATGTATTTTATATAGTTACAGCCTTAGAGCGTTCTCGCTAAGTACAACAAAAGGAAAAGAAAAGGGGGGCCCCGTCAGGGAGACAAGCTGTACCCCTCAGAGCTCCCGCTTGAACTCCCGCTGGAGCTCTCGCCTTAGCTCTCCCCGGATGTCTCGCCACCCGCGGCAGGGGATTTCGGGACATCCGAGGACGGGTATCAGGCACGCCTGGGGGCTTCGGGACAGGCGCGAAGAGCCAGGGGATGAGCTGCTGAGCTGTAATGGCTCTGCCCCACCCGTCCCAGCAGTCGACATCTTGCAGCGTCTCCAGGGTCAACTTGACTGTAGCTTGCGCGTTGGCCTGGAGGAGCTTGTCGATGTCGTAGACGGAGTAATAGCGGCTCTTCAACCTTTCGTCCAGAGGAGGGGGCGCATTCGCTTCCAGGCGCAGGATCTGGTCCCTCAACAGGACGTTCTCGTATCGCGCCTGAGCTAGCTCCGCGCGAAGCGTCGCAGCTTGAGCGGAATCCTGTGTAGCGAGAGGTTAGCATGAAAAGAGTTGGAATCTGCAGTGGCAAGAGCTAGCGCCTTGAAAGATCTCGCTTACCTCTTCCACCCGGTGCGAAGACAGCTGTTGCCTGGCATCTGCCAGCTCCTCCTTCAAGGTAGCCGCCTGAGCCACCGCGTCCTCCCTGGCCTTGAGCATATCCTGGAAGTTGCGGTCGATGGTGATGCTCCGGCGAGCACACATGTGCGCAAGCTCCATCCATTGCATCAGAGACCGGGTGGAGTCATATGTCAGGAGCCTTGTGGACATCCTGTCATAAACGATGGCGTCCTCCCAGCCGTAGAGGCAGTAGCTGTAACGCCCCCGATTTTTCGGCAATTGTTTAAATCCTCGTTTGGCGTTACGTTGGCGCATTTCCGGCTCGTGCCGTTGTTAGAGTACCTCGATAGGTGTTCTTAGAGGTTATAGCCTGTTGTATGGATTCCCCAGCTAGCCGACGTCTGTTTTGGTGGCCCGGCTGAGCCTCTTAGGGAATCCTTGTGCTTTGTCTTCGGGTGAGGTTAGCTCGAGTGTGTGGTCGTCGGAGGTTGTGTCCGACTTCGCCGATGTTTTCGTAGCCCGAGTGTTTAGCTACGGTGCGGATTTGTTCGGAATCCGAGAGCGTTAATTTTCACGTCATTTCGACGGTTGCTAGTTAGCGAGTCGTCATTTATGTGAGT
Organism: Platanthera guangdongensis; assembly: GCA_039583875.1. Lineage (NCBI taxonomy): Eukaryota > Viridiplantae > Streptophyta > Magnoliopsida > Asparagales > Orchidaceae > Platanthera > Platanthera guangdongensis. Next base: position 33,019,393 of record CM077156.1, read on the forward strand.
GTATTTACATGTTTACACATTTAGGGCATAGCGCGTGATTTAGACGTGCAAGGTTTTAATAATTTACGTGTGCGTGTCTATGTTTATGTGTTAGTATGTGTATATATATATATATGTGTGTGTTGGTATGTATATATGTATATATATATGTGTGTGTAAGTAAATGTATTAATGTACATATAGGTGTTAATTTATATGAGATGATATATATATATATAGTGGATTAGTTAGTGTTTAGTTAATAGGATCAATTAGGGGCTGCCTTTATGCTTAAGCCAATTAAAATTAGGTTAGGGTATTGTTAATTAGGATATATATATATATATATATATATATATATATATATATATATATATATATATATATATATATATATATATATATATATATATATATATATATATATATATATATATATAAGGGTTTCATTAGGTTTAGGAGTTCTTTTCCCCAAACCCGACGGCTACCCTGCAGCAGATCGAGCGGAGGAGAAGCAGTGAGGCGGAAGTCCAGGAGCTCTCCGGCCGCCGTCTCCTGGCCTTGTGGAGCTCGAAACCCTTATTTGAGGCCGGATCCGTGCTCCTCTAGCCAAGATCTTCATTCCAAGGTATCTATCTTGATATTTCCTCCACGTTCTTCCCGATCGGATCGTAGATGTCCAGTTTTTTTCGAACTTTGATGGAGGATTCCCTTCCCTAAATTCTGTCCAGGTTTTTTTTCCTTTTATTGCTGCTTGCGACCGGCGGTTGGGAAGACGGTGCTTGGCCGAATTTTTTTCTTCAAAGACAAACCAAGGCAAGTGCATCCTACCCCCCCCCCCCCTTGTCAAGGTAATTTCAATATAGTTCCCTTGATTTTGTTTGCTTGATTTCAGATCTACACTCCTAGTTTTCCTTGCTCACCTGAAATTTTGGGTGCTAATCCTCATTGCTTTAGGTTGCGGTTTCATGGTTAGGGGTGTTAGATCTGATTTTGTACTGAATGAGTTACTAGTTTAAATGTTGTATTTTGGGGACTTTGAGTCGTGCCCGGATTCCATTAGGGGTTGTATCTTGGTTTTGTTCAAAATCTTTTGCTTGTTAATTTGCGGCCGAATTGAATCATTAGATTATTGTTCTTTCTTTTGTGTTGTTAGAACTTGTTCAATAATCGCCGTTAGAACGTGTCCAAAAGTTGGAGGTTATGGTTGCTAGAACTTGCTCATTTATTCAATAATTTTGGTCATGCTCACTTGCTAGAATCTTGTCCATTTCCATTTAACTTATAGCTTGTGGTTCCTCTCCTTGGGTGTGAACCAAGACCAGCTCGTTTTATTATGAAGTTAATTGTTTATGTTAGCGAAAAATTAATCATTATGTTGGTATCAAATTAATCGTGCGTGGATATGTATTAGTGCTGGGGACTGTTAGCAGTTTGCCGCGGTTGGATGAGATTCATGTTGTCCGTGAGTTTTCTGATGTGTTTCCTAGCGACCTTCCCGGTCTTCCCCCTGTCATAGATGTCAAGTTCGTGATTGATTTGGAGCCGGGTACGCGTCCTATTGCTAAGGCGTCGTACCGGATGGCCCCGCGAGAGCTGGAGGAGCTGCGTACCCAGCTGGATGAGTTATTGGAGAAGGGTTTCATAAGGCAGAGCTCGTCACCCTGGGGTGCGCATGTTCTCTTTGTGAAGAATAAAGATGGGTTGATGCGCCTTTGCATCGACTACAGAGAGCTGAACAAAGTCACCATCAAGAACAGGTATCCCCTGCCCAGAATCGACGACTTATTCGATCAGTTGCGTGGTAGCTCTGTGTTCTCCAAGATTGACCTTCGATCAGGATATCATCAGCTCAGGATCCGGGAGTCGGACATTCCACGGACGGCTTTCCGATCGAGGCATGGACATTTCAAGTTCCTTGTTATGTCTTTTGGGTTGACCAACGCGCCATCAGCATTCATGGACATGATGAACCGGGTGTTCAAAGATTTTCTGGACAAGTTTGTGGTCGTATTCATAGACGACGTTCTGATTTATTCTCGGAATGCTGCGGAGCATGATCAGCACTTGCGGTTGGTGTTATCTTCCTTGAGAGATCATCAGTTGTACGCCAAGCTGAGTAAATGTGAATTCTGGTTGCCTCAGGTTTCCTTCCTGGGTCATGTGGTGAATAAGGATGGCATTTCAGTGGACCCGGAGAAGATTTCTGCAGTGATGGATTGGCATAGGCCGAGCACACCCAAGGAGATTAGGAGCTTCTTGGGGTTGGCCGACTATTATAGAAGGTTTGTTGCAGGCTTTTCTACCATGGCAGCGCCCCTGACTAAGCTGACGCAGAAGCATGCAGCATTTATTTGGAGCGAGAAATGCGAGGAGGATTTTCTGGAGCTGAAAAGCAGGTTGTGTTCTGCCCCTGTGATGTCGTTGCCTATAGAGGACCAGGACTATGATGTATATGTGGATGCCTCGCATGTTGGGCTCGGAGGTGTGTTGATGCAAGAGGGGAAGGTGATCGCGTATGGGTCGCGATAGTTGAAGACTCATGAGCGGAATTACCCTACGCATGACCTCAAGTTTGCGGCGGTGATTTTTGCATTGAAGATGTGGAGGCATCTACTCTATGGGGCCCAGTGCAAGATTTTCACAGATCATAAGAGCCTGAAGTACGTGTTTACTCAGAAGGATCTGAATCTGCGCTAGCGGCGGTGGCTAGAGTTTGTGGCCGATTATGACGTGGAGAACCAGTACCATCCAGGCAAGGCCAATGTGGTGGCCGACGCCCTGAGCCGCAAGACAAGGAAGATTTTCAACCTCACGGCAGACCGTTTAGTGGAAGAATTTTTGTTGATGGACATCTCCGTGGGATGCTGTGATTTGCAAAGCAGTTTGGCAGTGGCAGAGCCATCTTGGATTTCACTCACCAGGTTGCACCAGAGGGATGATCCAGATTTGTTACACCTGTACCTCAGGGCTGAGAGAGGGGAGTTGCCGGATTTCTCTATCGATGATTCGGGTACTTTGAAGTACCGCGGCAGGTTTTGCATCCCCGCGGTTGGAGACATCAGGAGTATGGTATGCAAAGAGGCTCATGGATCCAGTGTTGCCTACCACCCAGGATCCACCAAGATGTATCATGATTTGAAGCAGATCGCCTGGTGGTATGGTATGAAGGGGGATATAGCTCGGTATGTTTCTGAATGTTACACTTGCAAGCAGGTGAAGGCCGACCATGGGAGGCCTGGTGGCAAGTTGACTCCTTTGGAGATCCCGACTTGGAAGTGGGAAAGTATCTCTATGGACTTCATTACGGGCTTACCAAGATCTCCAAGGGGATTTGATTCAGTTTGGGTGATCGTGGACCGATTGACGAAGTGTGCGCACTTCGTACCTTATAAGATCGACTACCCGATGAAGAACATAGCAGAGTTGTATTTGAACGAGGTCATCAGATTGCACGGTGTGCCTGTTAGCATCATTTCTGATCGAGACTCTCGTTTTACATCCCGCTTCTGGAGGAGTCTGCAAGAGGGTCTGGGTACAGATTTGAGGTATTCTACCGCTTACCACCCACAGACAAATGGGCAGACAGAGCGTGTGAACCGGATTGTGGAGGATATGATCAGGTGCTACATTCTAGACCACGGTGGAGCGTGGGATGAGCGTTTGCGGCTCATGGAGTTTGCCTACAATAACAGTTACCAAGAGAGCTTGCAAATGGCTCCCTTCGAGGCATTGTATGGGAGGCGCTGCAGAACTCCGTTGTTTTGGACTGAGGCTAGTGAGAGGCCTTTGTTGGGTCCTGATGCTCTCGAGGAAATGGAGGTTGCTGTGAAGCTCATTCGGGAAAAGCTTCGGTTAGCTCAGGAGAGATATGAGAAGAACGACAACCGGCGTAGGTCCGATTTGGAATTTTCGGTGGAGGATTTGGTCTTCTTGAAGGTGTCTCCGATGGTTGGAGTGAAGAGGTTCGGCAAGAACCATAAGCTAGATCCGAGGTATGTGGGCCCATTCAGAATTTTGGAGCGTATTGGTGTGGCATCATATAGGTTGGATCTACCAGCCAACTTGTCGGGCGTACATAATGTTTTTCATGTAAGCCAGCTGCGGAAGTGTGTGCGGAGCAGTGGGCAAGTCTTGGATACCGTGCCCCAGTTGGAGCCCAACCTCTCATATGTTGAGGTGCCGGTCCGCATCTTGGATACTCAGGATCGGATGTTGCGGACAAAGTCTATCCCGATGGTGAAGGTTCTTTGGAAGAATCAAGGTTTGGAAAGTGCGACTTGGGAGCTAGAGTCGGCTATGAGGGAGGCTCACCCTCGCCTGTTCTCCTGATTTGTTGGGTATGTTTTCTTTCTAGTAATTTTTGTTTGTTACTTTCCTTCTATAGTAGAAGTAGTATACGTAAAGTTTCGGGACGAAACTTTCTTTTAGGGGGAGTGACTGTAACGCTCCCGATTTTTCGGCAATTGTTTAAATCCTCGTTTGGCATTACGTTGGCGCATTTCCGGCTCGTGCCGTTGTTAGAGTACCTCGTTAGGTGTTCTTAGAGGTTATAGCCTGTTGTATGGATTCCCCAGCTAGCCGGCTTCTATTTTGGAGGCCCGGCTGAGCCTCTTAGGGAATCCTTGTGCTTTGGCTTCGGGTGAGGTTAGCCCGAGTGTGTGGTCGTCGGAGGTTGTGTCCGACTTCGCCGATGTTTTCGTAGCCCGAGTGTTTAGCTACGGTGCGGATTTGTTCGGAATCCGAGAGCATTAATTTTTGCGTCATTTCGACGGTTGCTAGTTAGCGAGTCGTCATTTATGTGAGCGTATTTACATGTTTACACATTTAGGACATAGCGCGTGATTTAGACGTGCAAGGTTTTAATAATTTACGTGTGCGTGTCTATGTTTATGTGTTAGTATGTATATATATATATATATATATATAGATGTGTGTTGGTATGTATATATGTATATATATATATATATGTAAGTAAATGTATTAATGTACATATAGGTGTTAATTTATATGAGATGATATATATATAGTGGATTAGTTAGTGTTTAGTTAATAGGATCAATTAGGGGCTGCCTTTATGCTTAAGCCAATTAAAATTAGGTTAGGGTATTGTTAATTAGGATATATATATATATATATATATATATATAAGGGTTTCATTAGGTTTAAAGTTCTTTTCCCCAAACCCGACGGCTACCCTGCAGCAGACCGAGCGGAGGAGAAGCAGTGAGGCGGAAGTCCAGGAGCTCTCCGGCAGCCGTCTCCTGGCCTTGTGGAGCTCAAAACCCTTATTTGAGGCCGGATCCGTGCTCCTCTAGCCAAGATCTCCATTCCAAAGTATCTATCTTGAGATTTCCTCCACGTTCTTCCCGATCGGATCGTAGATGTCTAGTTTTTTTCGAACTTTGATGGAGGATTTCCTTCCCTAAATTCTGTCCAGGTTTTTTTTCCTTTTATTGCTGCTTGCGGCTGGCGGTTGGGAAGACGGTGCTTGGCCGAATTTTTTTTCTTCAAAGGCAAACTAAGGCAAGTGCATCCTACCCCCCCCCCCCTTGTCAAAGTAATTTCAATATAGTTCCCTTGATTTTGTTTGATTGATTTCAGATCTACACTCCTAGTTTTCCTTGCTCACCCGAAATTTTGGGTGCTAATCCTCATTGCTTTAGGTTGCGGTTTCATGGTTAGGGGTGTTAGATCTGATTTTGTACCGAATGAGTTACTAGTTTAAATGTTGTATTTTGGGGACTTTGAGTCGTGCCCGGATTCCGTTAGGGGTTGTATCTTGGTTTTGTTCAAAATCTTTTGCTTGTTAATTTGCGGCCGAATTGAATCATTTGAAAGAAATTGTACCTAATCACCTAGAGGGGGTGAATATGTGACTAAATCTTTTTATACTTTTTAGGCAGAATTCAGATTATTTCACAGAGTTATAAGTACTTTAACACAGAAATCATTCAGCAATCACAGAATTACTCATGCACACAGTGGACACACAGATTTATAGTGGTTCCCCAAGGTTTGGGTACATCCACTTTCCCCCTTCGCCTATCTAGTAGTATACTAGATTCGGCCAAACTCCTCCACTATCTCAGATCCTCAGATCATACACTCAGAACCCCAAAACAGGTTCCTACAGCTCAGGCCCAAGGCCCTACAACTCAGTCTTCTCCAAAGACCTACACTCAGCTTCTTCACAAAGCCTACACTCAGCCACAGCAGGCCTACACTCAGCCACAACAGGCCTACACTCAGAGATACAAATCTCCTACACTCAGGCACACAGGACCTACCACTCAGCCTTTATAATTACAGGCTTACAACTCAGATCCCTAAGGATCCTACAAGAAAATATAGAATACAAATTGTATACCTACAACTCAGAAAATGAGAGATGAGTTGACAGGTTCTTGATGAGTTCTTGAATGAACTCTGCTGAGATCAATCTGACTTGGCTTTCTTCAAAGCTTCTTGAATGTAGAACACAATAGGATTGATCTTCTACAGCTGATCTTCAATCACTTCAACTTAACATTCAGAACTAGGTCTGAATCCTTTTTCACAGCCTGGTTCCAATGGCTATCTTCTTGGATGGAGCTCTCTCTCCAACTACTTAGATCTTCAGATCACTTCAACTGATTTGTGTTAATCTGTGTTGAATCTATGTTCAATCATCTCTTTCTGTTGTCAGTATAAGCCTATTTATAGGCCTTCTTCATGGTGACCGGCTGGTCCGGTTCCTAACTGATTTCTGATAACTCTGACAGGTGCAGTAGACCGGCTGGAATGGCAGCTGTCAAGTCATACAGTCAATTCTTGAAATAACTGTAACTGTCTGAAAGTGTCGAGACAGTCTGTCTTTAAGTGTCGACACTTATAGACCAAGTGTCGACACAAGTAGACTAAGTGTCGACACTAGCCTTCAAGGTGTCTACACAACTTCTTGTGTTGTAGAATTCACTTCTCAACACAGCTTCTTCATCATGTGTCGACACTGATATTGTGTGTCGACACAAGTCCTTATTCTTTAGTACATTGCTGAATTCTTGTAAGTGTCGACACAACTCCTTTGTGTCGACACATCTTCATGTGTTGAACTTGCTTTGTGTCGACACTTCTTCTTGGTGTCGACACATGCCTTCTGTGTTGATACTTTCTGAGTGTCGACACTTCTCCTTGTGTCGACACATCCTTCTTCTGTTGAGACTTTTGCTGAGTGTCGACACATCTCCTTTGTGTCGACACTTGTACTTAGAATTTTGTTGAACTTTGCTAAGTGTCGACACAGCTCCTTGTGTCGACACTTTCTTCATGTATTGAGTCTTCTGCTGAGTGTCAACACATTCTTTCTTGTGTCGACACTTTCTTCAAGTGCTGAGTCTTCTGCAGAGTGTCGACACATTCCTCATTATGTCGACACTTATACTTAGACTCTGCTGACTTTTGCTGAGTGTCGACACAGCCTCCAAGTGTCGACACTTTCTGATGTAGACACAGTTCTTCTGGGTGTCGACACAACTGCTAAGTGTCGTCACTGCTTCACTGCACTTTTCTTCATTGAGTGTCGACATAGCTCCTTGTGTCGACACTTTCTGTCTGGTGTCGACTCTGCATCCCTGGTGTCGACACAAGTACTCCAAGTGTCGACACTGCTTGCCTGGGTGTCGACACAAGTCTTCTTAAGTGTCGACACTTTCTCCCTGAGTGTCGACACATGGACTTAGAATCTTTTCTGCTTTCCCTGCAAATACTTAACCTGCACAAGGCAACTCAAAAATACATCAAATACATTTTGATGTATATCATTGAGTAGGGTGAGGCTTCTTCAAATCAGGTACATTTAAACCAATGTACCCAACAATCTCCCCCTATTTGGAGAAGTCATAACCCTTAGTCAATGATATACACCATACAGAATAAAATCATAGCATGATGTAAAGCAGGATTATATAACAGGGCAAATTTATAAACATGTATTAATCAAAACATGTAAACACAGATATCATCTCAGAACAATTATGAAATAGATTTATAACACATCACATTGTTCTAATCAACTTTGTCATATTCATTATACAAAAGTTTACAAAGTGTTTTAATACAAGTGATTACATAGTAAACTTAAGATAATGCAATTCTATTTCTGCTCAGCCTCCTTGATCACTATGCCCTTCCCAGACTTTATCTTTTCTTGCACAGGGGCTTCAGCATCTTCAGTAGCAGCAGGCTCTTTCCCTTTCAGCTCCTTCTTCTTTAGCTCTTCAGCTTTAATCTTTTGCCTCTCAAAGTAATGATAAGGCTTGGGAAAGTACTTGCTAGGCTCCTGGGCAGTAGGAGGTAGCTTTCCCATCTTTGCCTTTCTTCTATATTACACTATAGCTTCTTGCCTAGATTCATGCTTTCTCCACTCCAGTTCAGAAAACCATTTGTTTCTGTCTTGAACATTATCTTTGGCAGCCTTCCATGCAGTTAGAATGATATTCCTTGAAGTGGGGCTCCACTGTTCAAAATCAGGCCTTTGTTCAGCTTGCTCTCTGAACCTCTTCTTAGACAATCTAGCTTCTTGTTCAGCTTGTTATTTCAGTATAGCTTCCTGTAAAGCCTCTGATACTGGCTGAACCACCTTCTCTACGATGACATTTTGCTGACCCTCAGGTGGGTTATACATTGTCTGGATATCAGCTTGTATCATATCAAAATCTGGTGGAGGATAGATTACTTGAGCTACTTCAGCTTGTTCACCTCCAAGATAGGCAGGATTAACTCCAGATTCTGCTACATTATCATCATCACATAAAGGAGGATAACCAAGAGTGGCTCTGATGGAATCGGAAATCCATTTTGCATGGTCAGAGCCGGCTTTGACTAACACCATCTCCCCCTTTATGACTTCTCTTTCTATGTGATCTCTTAAATCATCTTTTTGAAATCTGATTTGAGCATTTAGATAATTGACTCCATCCTTGTAGAAAGGTTTTAACCTTTGGAGTTTTTCAGTGAGAAGCTTCTGGGAATCTTGAATGGCAGAAGTTACAGCAGTGAGGCTCTCTTGTAATTCCTTATCAAATTCCTCTTTGGCAGTAGTCAGGGCAGCATTCTGTGCAGTTGCTATATTCTTAAGCTCAGTGACAATAGCATTGTGAGAAGCTGTCAAGTTATCATTCATTCTGATTTGATTCTCAAGAACATACCCTTGCTTCAGTGCAATGTCATCTACTTGAGCTTTTATTTTCTCTTGATGTGTAGCTAAGTAGACTACTGCATTCCCTCCCATGTGGAAGCAGTCAGTCATTTCCTTTTTATTTTGATTCATCTCAAATCTTATGGACTTAATGTCCTGGGCCAGATCAAATTGTAGAGATTTTTGCCCTTCATCCACATACTTTTCAAGAGCTTTCCTTTGCTCATCAAGCTTGATTTGCATAGCAACCATCAAAGCACTGAAATCTACAGATGGTGCTGGCTGTGGTGTTGGCTGTGGTACTATAGTTTGCAGAGCTTTCTTATAAGTCTGGCTCCTCCTCTTGAATACTTGGAATTTCCTTTTCTTAGCTCTGGCGGCCTCCTCATCTTCAGAAGCTGATGTGCTTGCAATATCTACCCTCTCTCTAGGTAGCTCCTCAACAGCTTTTGGCTTCACTGGCTCTTGCCTTGCAGGTTCTTCATCAAGTATTACTTGCTCCCCCTCAACTTGGGACTTCTCCCCCTCAGCAGCAGCACTTACCTTGTCAAAGTCTGTCTGATCCAGATTAAGGAAGAGATCTTCCATTGTAAATTCTTGTTGAGGAAGAGATGGAGATTCTCTTGGCTCGTCAACAGCTTGATCATATACAACATGAGCTGCAACAGATGTGTCCTCCATGACAACATCTGAGGGTTGACTATCAATCTGAGGTTGCTGATTATCATTAGATAAGTTGTCAATTATAACTTCACTCTCAATAAGGAAATCTAATTGATTGATTTCTGAGATTACCTCAAGGATAGTGTGTGTTGCTTGCTCACTCCCTAGTGGAGTTGGCTCTTCCACTACTAGAGGCTCCCCCTGGATAGAATCCAGGTGAATGGGGATAGCTTGAGGTAGCTCCCCCTGCCTCTCTGCAACTTCTTGTTGAGCTGGAGACTTCCCAGCATCTCCAGTGTCTTCTTCATCAGGAGTGAAGACAACTTGTTCTTCTGAACTACTTGATGATTCTTGAGCTACTAGAGCTATCTTCTTCTTCTTCTTCTTGAGTGGGGTTTCCTTCTCAGGAGTTATTTTCTCTGGTGTTGGCATCTCCTTAGACAAAACCCTATCCCATCTGGAGAAGAGTCTCATGTCCATTTTTCTCATATGATTGATTTTAGATCCAGCAGCTTGACTCATAACCTCTGGTATACTACCAGCAAGGTATAAACTTAGTATCCTACCCAAATTGGGTTTCTTCAGACTTTCCTTAATCTTCTCAAAGACTACTACAGACCAATCAGTCTTCAATGTGAAGATAATTCTTGTCATAAGATTGAACATATGGGCTGATACCCTGTCATACCCTCCAAGCTTACTCAAGATCACTTTTCAAACAATTGCAGAGAGGAATTTTCCCTGGCTTTTCATGCCTTTCCTATTGAATACAGATCCAATTTTCAGCTTGGAATCTAGACCACACCAAGTTAATGCTTCTCTGGTCTTAGAAGCAGTAATTTCATCCTCTTCTTTTGTCCTAGGTAGGTTTAGGACCTTTCTTAAACTCTTTGGTGAGACCTTCACTTTTTCTCCATGAACCCTGGACTTTATCTTGAATCCTGAGTCGTCTAGGGTTACTCCATTCAGAAACTCTAGAACTTATTTCTTCCAAAACTTGGTTGGTTCTGACACAAGAAAATCTAACCCTGAATTAGCGACTAGGGTTACCACATTCTTGATCTCCGGATATGCATCATCAAATGCATGCCGCACCAGTTCATAGCCTTCATTCACGTTCTCCTCAAGCTTTGGCGCCATTAGGGTTTGAAGAATTTGAATAGAGAGAAGAGAGGTGTCGACACACAAGTTTGGTCTCGAAACTTTGGTGAGCGTGTCGACAGACAATGGAGAAATCCTATTTAGACCTTTCTAGGATTGAAGATGAAAGGGCGCGTCAAGCAACTTAAATTGTGTCGACACAGGTGATAAGTGTCGACACAGACTTATAATGTCTCGACACCTATGTGTCGACACAAGTATAGTCGACAGAATATATGTGTCGACACTTGTGTATGTGTCGACACCGCTTAACTCGACACTTAGTCGAGACTTTACTTGGATAATTCTGAGTAAATTCTAAGTGTCGACACCACCTTGGTTGTGTCGACACTGACCCTGTATGTGTCGACACTAATTTTCTGAAGTGTCGACACCAACTATCTAGATGTGTCGACACCTTTTCCCTGAAGTGTCGACACCACTTTTCTGTGTCGACACAGATAACTCTGTGTGTCGACACCTTTTTACTTAGCCATTTCTATAAACTTATTCTAAGTTTATCATACATAATTCAATTTTGAACCTATTGAATTTGGTTTCTTCTAGGGGCTTAGTATACATGTCAGCTAGTTGATTATCTGTATTTACATACTCTAGTGATATATCTTCTTTTTCTACATGTTCCCTTAGAAAATGATATTTTATCTCAATATGTTTAGTTCTACTATGGGAAACAGGATTGTTAGCAATAGATATAGCACTAGTAGAATCACAAAACAATGGTGTTCTACTTACTTGAATACCATAATCCTCAAGCTGATGTTGTATCCATAGAAGTTGAGCACAGCAACTTCCTGCAGCCACATATTCTGATTCTGCTGTGGAGATAGCCACACTTGTTTGCTTTTTGCTACTCCATGATATCAGTCTTCCACCTAGGAATTGACAGGTTCCAGTTGTACTTTTTCTGTCTTCTTTACAGCCTGCAAAATCTGCATCTGAATAACCTGTTAGTTCAAAGTCTCCATTCCTAGGGTACCAAAGGCCTAGATAAAGAGTGCCCTTTAGATATCTCAGTATTCTTTTGACTGCTGTCAAATGAGACTCTTTAGGGCATGTTGGGTACCTAGCACAGACACATGTAGCATACATGATATCTGGTCTACTTGCAGTCAAGTATAGAAGGGAGCCAATTATCCCTCTATACAAAGTCTCATCTACAGGTTTCCCTGCATCATCTTTGCTAAGAGACATACTTGACCCCATAGGAGTCTTCATGGTACTGGATGAATCCATACCATACTTCCTTATCAGTTCTAGGGTGAACTTAGACTGGCATATGGATAAACCATTCTCAGTCTGTCTAACTTGGAGACCCAAGAAGAACTTAAGTTCCCCCATACTGCTCATCTCAAACTGTCCTTGCATTAGTTTTGCAAACTTTTTGCAAAAACTACTTTCAGTAGACCCAAATATGATGTCATCTACATATATTTGGACTAGTATGATCTTGCCTCTGGATTCTCTAAGGAATAGAGTCTTGTCTATTTTCCCCCTTGTGAACTTTTTCTCAATAAGGAAACTAGACAGGGTTTCATACCAAGCCCTAGGGGCTTGTTTTAACCCATACAAAGCTTTCCTAAGTCTATAGACATAATTAGGTTGAGTTGAATCAACAAAACCTGATGGCTGTTCCACATAGACCTCTTCTTTCAGATTACCATTCAGAAAGGCTGATTTAACATCCATTTGGTAAACTTTAAATCCTTGAAAGGTTGCATAGGCCAGGAACATTCTTATGGCTTCCAGTCTGGCTACTGGAGCAAAGATTTGATCAAAGTCAATACCTTCTTCCTGCCTATATCCCTTAGCAACCAGTCTAGCTTTGTTCTTGACAATCACTCCATGTTCATCCATCTTGTTCCTAAAGATCCACTTGGTTCCAATTATATTATGGTCTTTTGGTTTAGGAACAAGCTCCCAGACTTTGCATCTCTTGAGCTGATTCAGCTCTTCTTGCATTACCTCAATCCAATGGGGGTCTAGGATGGCTTCTTCAAACTTCTTTGGCTCTACTTGGGATAGAAAACTGGAGTAGAGTACTGCATTCAGATTTCTACTCCTTGTTTGTACCCCTTGTCTTAGATCACCAATGATTTGATCTACTGGATGATCTCTTAAATGCCTATTAGCTGGAGGCATCCTGGCTTCAGGTTGAACTTCTTCAATTTCTTCATCTTGTTGCACTCCTTGGACTTCTTCTGCATTAGGTACATGTAGTACTCCCCCTGGACAGCAGCCACTATCATCTCCTTGCTGATTTGCAGCAGATTCTTCTTCAATAGTGAGCTTGTCCATCTTCTTAGTTATACCTGTGGAGCTGCAAATACTTCTAGACAACTCAAGGTTAATAAGTCTAGCTTCATCAAATATTACATGTACTGACTTCTCTACAACTTGAGTAGTCAACTTGTAGACCCTATAATCCTTACTGTAGTTGTTGTACCCAACAAAGATCCCCTCTTGGGATTTGACAGCAAACTTAGTTAAGTAAGACTTACCATTGTTAAGTATAAAGCATTTACAACCAAAGATCCTGAAATAGGATAGGTTTGGTTTTCTGCCTTTCACAATCTCATAGGGGGTCTTGTTGTGGCTTTTAGTAATGGTAGCCCTATTAATTACATGGCATGCAGTATTCACTGCCTCAGCCCAGAAATATTCTGGTAGTGATGTATCACTTAATAGGGTTCTACCAGCCTCAATCAAGGTTCTATTTTTCCTCTCAGCAATATCATTTTGCTGAGGTGTTCTTGGTGAAGAAAACTCCTGAAATATCCCAAATTCTTCACATAGTTTTGTCATGCTATCAGACTGGAATTCAGTACCATGGTCACTTCTTATCTTGACCATTGTACTGTCTAGTTCATTCTGAATTTGTTTGACAAAGCTATAGAAGATACTAGGTGTTTCAGATTTCTGTCTAAGGAAGAACACCCAGGAAAACCTTGAGTAGTCATCTACTACCATAAAGGTATAGACCTTCCTACCTAGGTTGTGAACTGGCATAGGACCAAAGAGATCCATATGCAAGAGGTATAAACACCTCACAGCATCTTTGTTTTCAATGCTATTAAAGGTGGATCTAGTCTACTTGCCCTTTTGACAAGCTGAGCATATTCCATCTTTAATACACTTAACTTGAGGACCATTCCTCACTAACTCTTTGTTATAGAGTTGTCCAATTGTCTTGTAGTTAAGATGGGCTAGCCTCTTGTGCCATTTGACACAATGAGAGACTTTCTCATCAGCTACAAGACACATTGGAGAACCATTGGTCTCACACATAATGTCTAGGCAATAGACATTCCTTTTTCTATAACCTGTCAAAATGATCTCTTGATCATTTGACCTCCTGATATGACAACCATCTTTGACAAATGAGATGTCATATCCTAGATCACTCAATTTACTTATACTAATAAGATTATGTTTCAAACCTTCAACATAAGCCACTTGAGTAATAGTAATATGGGTGCTAGAAATGTTACCAAAATCCTTGATGATTCCTTTTTCAGAACCACCAAAGGTGACTTTAGGACCATCCTTGGTGTGAAGTCCTTTAGCAATCCCCTAGTTCCAGTCATATGTCTGGAACAACCACTGTCCATGTACCATATTGGGGCATGGCCACTTGGACCCACCTGCAAAACAGATTAGTTGACCTTAGAACCCAAAGAATTCTTGGGTCCTTGGTGCTGGTTAGTTTGCCTCTTTACAAAGCTACCTGTAGATCTACCAACAGGCAGTTTGCTACTCACTTTGGCACTAGAATTGTGCCAACAGTCTATGGCATAGTGGCCTACCTTGCCACAGCACCAGCACTCAAACCTATTGTACCTTTGCTTAGGTACATCCCTAGCGGTTTTAACTACAGCTGGCTTGTTGAGAGCTGGGGCTTTGCCCTTAGACTTGGACTGAACAATCCTAGCAAGTTTAGTAAACCCTAATCCAGTTTTACTTTTATGATGAACAAATTCATCAATTAAGGGTAGAACAGACTTAGGTTTAGAAAACCTAGCAACAATGTCTCTCTGCTTCTGAAGACTAATCTCCAGACTCTTGATTTGATCATTCTTGAATGTTATAGTCCCCATCTGAATAACAGTTATGTTCTTCAGTCTGGCTATTTCATTCAACTTTTGATCAATCAGTTTATCAAAATCAGTTGCAGCCACTTTGAGACTTGCAATCTCCTTAGCCTGACTCTTGGCCTAGGATTTGCATTTCTTAAATGCTTGCAACAGAACTCTATATTCATCAATCAGCTGATGAATATCCTCTTTAGACTCAGATGCACTCTCATCACTTGATGATGATGAATCTGATTCTGAACTTGCACAAAAAATTGAACTTAAAGAACAATTTTGTACCTTACTAGGTCCAGGCTGCTCCTGGATTTTGTCACTTTCTGTCAATGCCATCAGTCCTTGGCACTGACTGTCCTCTTGTTCATATATAGAGTTCATGATCTGGATGAACTCTTCTTCCTCTTCTTTAGCAAATAGTCCTATGTAAGCTTCAGCTTCTGACTCAGTTTCTGAAGAAGACATGTCTGACAGGCCCTTGTCCTTCTTGGCAACAAAAGACCTTTCCTTCTTGCCCTTAAATTGAGTCTTTTTCTTATCATTAGACTCTTTCCTTTTCTCAGGACAGTCAGCAATAATATGTCCTTGTCTATTACAGCAATAGCAAACAATTTTTGATAAAGTGGTTTTGCTTGACTTGGTCTTTCTTGTGTCTTTCTTTGATGACTTCTTGTTCTGATAATAATCATCTTTACCCTATGATATGGATGGCTTTGACCTCCACTGTTTCTTCTTTAAGAACTTCTGAAAGTGTCTTGTGAAAGCTGTAAAGTCTTCATCACTTTCACTGCTCTCAGAATTTCTACTTGCTGTTTCATCAGACTCAGTCTCTGCTACTTTAGGAGGTGGAGTTGGAGACTTACTTTTGTATTTCCTAGTGGCTTCTGTCTTGAATGCCACTGTCCTTTCCTTGTGCTCACTTCTGGTAGTCTTCTCCTCTTCTTTCCTCACCATCAACTGCATCTCATAGGATAGCAGTTTTCCAAACAGTGTTGGTGGAAGGATATCTGCTAACTTTGTCATTTCCCTAATGGCACAGATCTTGGTATCCCAATCCTTTGTTAGGGACCTCAAGAATTTGTCATTCAGCTCATAATTACTGAACTCTCTTTCATAGGACATTAGCTCATTCACAATCCTATAGAACTTCTTATAGCATTCTGTTATGCTATCAGTCCTACCTTGCCTGAAACTTTCATATTCCTGATTTAGCAAAGACTTTCTGTCTTGCCTCACTTCTTCAGAACCCTCCATATACACTGTCAAGGTATCCTACATCTCCTTAGATGTCTTACAGTGTATTAAATTCTGAAAGGTAGCATCATCTATGGCACTCACAATGATATTCTGAGCCCTCTTGTCCATTGTGGCTAGAATTATCTCATCTTTTGTCATTTCAGAGAAGTCCTTAGGTGTTCTCTGATTTGCATCCAGGACTGACACCTTCATGGGCACATATGGCCGTTCTTTAACTGTGATATATATTCTAGGGTCTGAGGCTTCCATAAATAGTCTCACCCTTTCCTTCCAGATGCCAAAAATTTCTTTTCTGCAAATGGGTAACTTCATGGATCCAAGTTCCTTATGATTTTCTGTTGAACCCATGTTTCTTGATTTTCTTGATTTCACTTAATCTGCCAACAGGATCTACTCAGACAGTTAAGTCCTTTTTTATTTTTTGAGTAACCTCCCTCTGATACCACTTGAAAGAAATTGTATCTAATCACCTAGAGGGGGGGAGAATATGTGACTAAATCTTTTTATACTTTTTAGGCAGAATTCAGATTATTTCACAGAGTTATAAGTACTTTAACACAGAAATCATTCAGCAATCACAGAATTACTCATGCACACAGTGGACACACAGATTTATAGTGGTTCCCCAAGGTTTGGGTACGTCCACTTTCCCCCTTCGCCTATCTAGTAGTGTACTAGATTCGGCCAAACTCCTCCACTATCTCAGATCCTCAGATCTTACACTCAGAACCCCAAAACAGGTTCCTACAGCTCAGGCCCAAGGCCCTACAACTCAGTCTTCTCCAAAGACCTACACTCAGCTTCTTCACAAAGCCTACACTCAGCCACAGCAGGCCTACACTCAGCCACAATAGGCCTACACTCAGAGATACAAATCTCCTACACTCAGGCACACAGGCCCTACCACTCAGCCTTTATAATTACAGGCTTACAACTCAGATCCCTAAGGATCCTACAAGAAAATATAGAATACAAATTGTATACCTACAACTCAGAAAATGAGAGATGAGTTGACAGGTTCTTGATGAGTTCTTGAATGAACTCTGCTGAGATCAATCTGACTTGGCTTTCTTCAAAGCTTCTTGAATGTAGAACACAATAGGATTGATCTTCTGCAGCTGATCTTCAATCACTGCAACTTAAGATTTAGAACTAGGTCTGAATCCTTCTTCACAGCCTGGTTCCAATGGCTGTCTTCTTGGATGGAGCTCTCTCTCCAACTACTTAGATCTTCAGATCACTTCAACAGATTTGTGTTAATCTGTGTTGAATCTATGTTCAATCATCTCTTTCTGTTGTCAGTATAAGCCTATTTATAGGCCTTTTTCATGGTGACCGGCTGGTCCGGTTCCTAACTGATTTCTGACAACTCTGACAGGTGCAGTAGACCGGCTGGAATGACAGCTGTCAAGTCATCCAGTCAGTTCTTGAAATAACTGTAATTGTCTGAAAGTGTCGAGACAGTCTGTCTTTAAGTGTCGACACTTATAGACCAAGTGTCGACACAAGTAGACTAAGTGTCGACACTAGCCTTCAAGGTGTCGACACAATTCCTGGTGTTGTAGAATTCACTTCTCGACACAGCTTCTTCATCATGTGTCGACACTGATATTGTGTGTCGACACAAGTCCTTGTTCTTCAGTACATTGCTGAATTATTGTAAGTGTCGACACAACTCCTTTGTGTCGACACATCTTCATGTGTTGAACTTGCTCTGTGTCGACACTTCTTCTTGGTGTCGACACATGCCTTCTGTGTTGATACTTTCTGAGTGTCGACACTTCTCCTTGTGTCGACACATCCTTCTTCTGTTGAGACTTTTGCTGAGTGTCGACACATCTCCTTTGTGTCGACACTTGTACTTAGAATTTTGTTGAACTTTGCTAAGTGTCGACACAGCTCCTTGTGTCGACACTTTCTTCATGTATTGAGTCTTCTGCTGAGTGTCGACACATTCTTTCTTGTGTCGACACTTTCTTCAAGTGCTGAGTCTTCTGCAGAGTGTCGACACATTCCTCATTATGTCGACACTTATACTTAGACTCTGCTGACTTTTGCTGAGTGTCGACACAGCCTCCAAGTGTCGACACTTTCTGATGTAGACACAGTTCTTCTGGGTGTCGACACAACTGCTAAGTGTCATCACTGCTTCACTGCACTTTTCTTCATTGAGTGTCGACATAGCTCCTTGTGTCGACACTTTCTATCTGGTGTCGACTCTGCATCCCTGGTGTCGACACAAGTACTCCAAGTGTCGACACTGCTTGTCTGGGTGTCGACACAAGTCTTCTTAAGTGTCGACACTTTCTCCCTGAGTGTCGACACATGGACTTAGAATCTTTTCTGCTTTCCCTGCAAATACTTAACCTGCACAAGGCAACTTAAAAATACATCAAATATATTTTGATGTATATCATTGAGTAGGGTGAGGCTTCTTTAAATCAGGTACATTTAAACCAATGTACCCAACATCATTAGATTATTGTTCTTTCTTTTGTGTTGTTAGAACTTGTTCAATAATCGTCGTTAGAACGTGTCCAAAAGTTGGAGGTTATGGTTGCTAGAACTTGCTCATTTATTCAATAATTTCGGTCATGCTCACTTGCTAGAATCTTGTCCATTTCCATTTAACTTATAGCTTGTGGTTCCTCTCCTTGGGTGTGAACCAAGACCAGCTTGTTTTATTATGAAGTTAATTGTTTATGTTAGCGACAAATTAATCATTATGTTGGTATCAAATTAATCGTGCGTGGATATGTATCAAATTAATTATGTATGTCTTTGTATCAAATTAATTATGCCTGTCTCGGTGTCTAACCTACTTCTTTTGTTATGGTGACCAACTAATGGTACATGTTTAGTTGAGTGTCGTACTACTTGCATAATTACAGTATCGTTCTGCTCTCAATTTATTTGTGTCAAACTACTTGCTTGGACAAACTCGATGTTTAGTCCATTGGTATGTATATAAGGCTCTTAGGTGGGTTGCTCTAGAGTGTTTAGGGTTCAGTGTGACTTCTTGGTGGTTCATGGAACCACTAGTAAGGGTTTTTCCGAGTCACTTAGTGCTGGAGTAGGATGTGATTTTGAGGTGGATCGGACCGATGCCGCCACCCTTGTTTTACTTCTTGTCTTATTAAGACAATATAGGTTGTTTGGTTGAGTTGGACTGATGCCACCACCACAACACCTTGAGATATTTAGGCATGTTAGACTTGGTTGGACCGTTGTCACCAGCCTAGGCCCTTGTTACTGATTTTGTCCATCTCCAGTATTAGGTGACTCTTTCTGCTCTAGCTTTATGCTAGGATTTATTTATTTTTGCTAATCCTTTTTGCGGAGATAGTTGAAGTTCGGCTTCATTTGTGCTCTTGATGTACTCCCTTTCCACTTACCTTTGTGGGAATCAGCTTTACCTGCTTTACTTACCTTCTTTTACATGTACCTGTTTTACTTCACCTTCACTTACTTCTGACCTGATTTTAAATCCTGTATAAATCTATTGTACCTTTGTTTTCCTTTTGATAGTTGCTTTGCTGAGGTGTTCGTTTTTTTCTGAATACCTCAGGTACAGGTATTTAGCCGACTGTGCGGCTAGTTTGCTCCTGGAGATTTTTTTTCTAGCATTTCAGCTGCTACTGTGGTTCTCAGTTCCTCTTGTTCGGGAGGGAGCTTTTCTTTAGACTTGTAGTATAGACATACCTACTCACCAGTGGGTTCGTGTCAGTTGGTGACGCCCACTGGTGGTTTCTCTTTTAGATACTTTGCGCTTGCTTACACTGTTAGTTTTTTCTGTTTTTGAGATTTATTAAACTTGCCCCTGGGATGATTTATGTTAGGCTGCTAGTTACTTTAAAACCTATAAAAAAACAATTATTATATCTAAAACATAGACATCATATTTTCTTTTCTAAAAAGCTTAAACACTACTTTCAAACGACGTAAAAGGTCATTTTCTATATATATAATGTAAGTTAAATCTAGAGTTTGGCTTAGTCTAAGGTGTCCCCTGGGGATGCTTATGCATTCTCTTAGGTTGTTAAAAAGTGAATAAAGTATTTTCCGCTACGTATAAGTATAATTTTGAAGGGTGGATTAGTTGATCCACGAAGCCGAGGGATACGGCCTCTAAAACACAATTGATTTTCACATCATTAAAGCTTATGAATTTTCATAGTCTTAGTAGTTGGTGGTTGCCTGAGCGTCGACAGTTGTCCCCTGCCCGACGTGGCATCACAACGCGCATTTTCTTCTACTCTGATACTTCTAAATTTTTGGAGAAAATGCGGGTTGTGACAGTAGCCCAAGGCGCAGGCCTCACCGATGACCTCATCTCGCTCCGCCCAACTAGGCAGGAGAGACGAGATTGAGACCCTATTGATGTCAGGGTCCCACTGAAGCAACGGCTTATTTTCCGCATCCAGACACTTCATGCCGAGACAGAAGTTGCGGTGACCCCGCGGCACCGCTCCAGGCGGAGGCTGGGCGGAGGTCTCGGCGGCGGCTCCCGCGCCATCTGCCCCACTAGGGGCCGGGGGGTTCTCGGCAGGCGTCTCAGCGCCAGTCCTTGTAGCTGCGATCTCGCTCGCGGCCTGCAAGAGCTCATCAAAGGAGCGGCCTGCAGCGGGAGGCTGAGAGGGCGGCACCGCTGCAGCTTTGCCCTTCTCGGCGGCAGTTATCTTGGGCCTCTTGAGCGGCGGGGGCAGGGGGCGCCGGATTTTCGTTTAACGATGCCGGTCGAAGGAAGCCGGGCCGGCTCATCCCGACAAGCTTGGGTCGCGGCTTTCGAGAGAGCCAGCGGGTCTCTCACAGATTGGCTCTCGGTAGGACGAGCCTCTTCGAAGGGTTGGTGTAGGGGGATCTCGCGCTCTCCTGCGAAAGCGACAGCACTTAGTTCTAACCTTAAAAAGGAAGGGAATAGCAAGACAAATGCGAGACCTTACCTTCGCCCGGAGGCACGGGGAGGAGTGAGTCGACGTCCCGCCGGAGGAATTGGATGTCGAAGTCCTTGGTTCCGAAGAACTCAAGGAGGGCGCTCTCGCGCGAGCCCAAGGAGGGGGGCTTGTAAGCAGCATCCCCATATTGAATGGGCGCGAGAGGCAAGTTCCTGAAGTCGCCGGAAACGAAGATGAACCTCTCTCCCCAGTGGTGGTGCTTGTTGGCGAGACCGGTGGTCTTGAGCAGCTGTCCTGAAAAGAAGACCACCCCTCCCTTGGAGCGGAAGGTGAAAAGCTTTCGGAAGATTGGAAGGCTGAACTCGATCCTCTCGGACCGCATGTAGCAGATAAAGGCCACCAGAATCGCGACCGAGTTTGGATTCAGTTGCGCGGGAACCACTTCGTAGTACCGGAGGGCCTGACGCATCTCGGGCCACAGCGGGAGGCGGAAGCCCCCCTCAAAGTGCTCAAGAGGGATGGCGAGCTCCCCCTCCCCGCGCTGTTTACCATATCGTGGTTGTTGGGGTTCCGCGCGATGAAGCCGGCGGGAACATATCGAGTTTGGGTCAGTTGGAACTCGTCCATGGTCAGGGTGTAGGAAGGAAACAGGTGCTTCTTGAAGGCTTCCACGCAATTCGAATGTCCTCTCAGTTGGAAAGCTTTTGGCAAACCGCGAAAGCGACAAGAGGAAAGAGAGGAGTCGGATCGGAGAAATAAATGTAGTAGGTGGACCCTCTATTTATAGAAAGTCGTGATCATCATGATTGTTTTCAAAAAGGCGGCGGGGGTACAGCCGTCACACCATAAGTCGGCGGCGCTTCATTTTCCCGACCGAGTCTGACAGTGACTGACTGACAGATGATTAGTGCCAGCATAACGAGATGACGCGCGACAAGTAAAACAAGCGGAAGCAGGGTTACTCTCGCCGTGCGAGAGCTGAGTAAAAATAATAATAATAATAATAATACATTCAGAAATTACTCCCGCAAAGCGAGAACTGAACAAAAGATAACAGTAATAATAGCAGAAGTTATTGACTACAGACTGACGAGAATAAATAAGGGTACATTGGTGAAGGGGAAGGCCGGGAGCAAGAAAGGAGAGGTCTCGCGAATCAATAGGGCTCCCACCGCCATCGTCCTCGCTCCCGCTGCCTGGTTCTCGGTGGCGCTTGCGGGTTGAAGTAGGACGATAGGACGGTGCATCCTATGTTGATCCGACGAGACAGGTCTCGGATCCGCGCAATCCACCTTTCGGGAGAGGACCCGGCGGAAGGCCCGCCTGGCCGATCCGTCTCGCCGATGAAGTAGTCCCGCTCCAGAGCCTCCAGCCTCTTCTCCACCGACTGGCGGAACACTCTTGCCGCGGAATCGTGGACCCGCTCTCGCCGGATAAGCTTTGACAGGACGGCGGCAACCTTCTTTCCCCGTCTTCTAGCGCTCCCAGCACTGGTCAAGATCTCCTCCATCTCGTCAGATGAATGGAAGGGAGAGCTCTCGCCATCCTCCCCCTCTCTGTCTTCGTCTTCTTCATCTTCTTCATCCTCCCCGTCGGCTCCCGACCGCGAGCCCGGATCCCCTGACAAAAGAATTTCACGGTTATGGCAAGAGCTAACCGACATTTGTGATAAGCATACTGCATACCTGCAGTATGGCAAGAACCACCGGCCGGCGGCAAGCGAGAAGGCCCAGCCCCCCCCCCCCCCCCAGTTCCAAAGAGGAGGTGGATTGGCTTTCCTTTTCCCGGGGGGAAGATTGTGCGGGAGGTGATCCCGGCTTGGCCGGAAGCAGGGGGAGTTATCCACTCCCGCGGGATGGCTGACATCCTGGGGAGCTGCAGAAGATTCGGCAGCCATTCCTCCCGCCGGTAGGGAGGAATCAACCACGTGGGCTGGCCGATTTGCGACCCTTACTTTGTTCTCCCGGGTAGCGAGACCCGGCTGGGCGGAAGCTGGCGCTGCGGGAAGACATTTCAGCATTCTGAGATATGAGTTAAGAGCGAGAATAGAGAAGTTACCTGCAGTTCTCGGGTCAGGCGGAGGATCCACCTCCGAGACCCGCGGTTGGTCCTCAAGGGGGCGAGATGATGGGTCCAAGGGTTCCCGCGAGGACCTGATGACGTCGGGAACCGTTTCCTGCGAGAAGTATCACGTCAGCTGTGAATCCCCCCGCATAAGCAACTAGTGATTTCAATGACTAGCGAATCAGACAAACCTTCTGCGGAGAGGGATCATCCGCACGGCTTGGAGTCGGGGTAGGCGGGCTCCTGTTCTCATGAGGCAGGTCTCGCTGGACCGCCTTCGCCTTCTTCTTCTTCTTGGGCTGAGAAGGCTCAGCGGCTGACGACTTTCTCGCCAGCCAGGGGGCCACTAAGGCGCTGTTGGCCTTGGCTCGCGCATGTGCCGCATCGATGCGGTCTTGAAGATCATGCAGAAGCGGTTTGTCGGCGCGCTTGGAAGGCATGGCGAGAGTAGGCGAGAACTCAAGCAAAGAACGACGATTCAAGGGGAGATTTATGACCGTCTATCGGCACATGTATTTATAGCCACGGTACGGCCCACCAAAAGATTCCCTGATGTTGACACGTGCTCAGCGAATATTTACGGGTTGGACATGTCTTTTCGAGCGCAGAGCTAGCTCAAAAAGAGCGGGGATTGTGTACGACCTCATATTCGCTGAGCCAGACCAGGAGGCACAAGCGGTCACAATTAGGCTAGCCAGAAGAGTTCTCGCCCTAGAGAAGTTCTCGCCCAAGTAGGCGGGAACGCTTGCGCTAGCGCCAAGCGCCTGTCTTGAAGGAGCTCTCGCCTATAAGCAGGCGAGACCGCTTGCGCCGGGCTCTGGACAGAAGGCTCTCGGCTCAGAGCTCTCGCCAAGTGGGGCCCAGGGCCTTGGGTAAAATAACCTAATTGCCCTCAGGTAAAATTACCTCTATACCCTCAGGATAAACAGCGGGATTTGGCTATTGGCAGACCAACCAAAGGTTTTTCAGTAATCTCAGGTCAGCAAAGGCTATAAATAGACCCATAAGGGCTCCTTAGAAGGCAAGCTTTCACTATCTTCCAACTTCTAGTGCTTTCTGAGGAGCTCCTAGCCCATCTTTTGGCTTTGGAGGGGAAGCTCTCAGAGATCTTCCGGGTGTGAGGTGGGACCTCCCAACTGAGGCTTTGGGTCAGTCTTAGGTCCTTTGACTCTAGTCGAGGGTTGAGGCTTGAGAGAAGTAGGTGTTGGTTGCACCCCTGTTTTGAACTCCCGTTGAGGTCATTTTTGGCTTCAACAATACACCCCATATGTAACGACTCCATCCGTTCGTATAGCATATAATAGAAGGTCCGGTCGGGGCCTCACACCATATACTACAAAACAGGAGGGGAAGTCACGGGTTGATATCATAGTTGCGCATCTTAACTCATAGCATTCTAACGGAAGCTTGTAACATAAAACTGAACTTCAACCATGAATGTCCATATATATATATATATATATATATATATCGGAATGTCCACCAAATACAGGAGCGTTTGGCCTTATGGTATTACATTTATCACTACAAAAATGGCTTCCAAACATCGGCGTGCAGGTCGGCCACATATGAACAAAACACAATATTTTCATTTTAGCCTTCAAGGGCTAGCAGTAGTAGGGACTTCAGCCTTTAAATGTCCCGCTCGGTTCTCCAGCACCTGTACAAAGACAGCCCACCCAACGGTGGCAAACAAGGCAACGGTCAGCATTCAGCTGACCAATTTATAACGACCCTACCCCTTTCCTGGGGCAATGGTATTCCTTCCCTGCAGGCATAACAATTCATATGCAGATATATACATATCACACATTGTGCTCGCACGCACAAACATTTCATCACAACCGTGTAAGACCCCCTTTTTTTCTCGTTCAAACCCTGGGGTCTTATGCCCAGAACCGCTGCTTTGCGGTGACACCTTCGCGCCCGGGAAGATCGTCACTACAAAACGCTGATTCTGTCGGCCTTATTGATCACAAAAGTAGCAGTACAAGAGAATAGACATGTAAGTCCACAGAAAATCACATATCATATAAATAATCTCCACGAAGGGAGTGTCCACAGAAAAATATATCAGAGTACTAAAATACGGGCTTGTGCCTGAAACATCATGTCCTCACTACAAATCACTCATGCGGAAGCAAAAACAGAACATCTACTCAAGGTCGAGACTCACGGTCCCGGCTGTATGAACTCCGGAGCTAGACTGCCCCATCTCCAAGCACACCGGTCTCTGGTGCTGCTCCCCCATGCTGGGCTCCACGATTCCCTAAAATGATGCGGTTCGAAAACCATTAGTCATAAAGACTAAGCCCTATCATCCCCTACCCCTTCCCCCATGGCTTATAAGTACCGAGCGGAGAGGAATAAAGGGAAGGACATGAAGGTGGAGAATAAATCAAAAGAAACAGGTGGCAGCGGAACTAATCTAGTAATTCTATAATAAATAATGACAATAAGATGAAATATGAAAAGTAACCTTCACTTATGTGAGAACTCATAAGCCAAGGGGTCTTCTGCAAGGCTCTCATCGTATAAAAAGTCTCATACCAATTTATATGTTGGGGTGTCGGTTATCAAACAGCAATATATATATAAAGAATTTAACTTAATTTATAAACTTGCCCACATAAGCTTATAGACCAAGGGGTCGTTTTGCAGGGCCTATTGTATAAGCGTCTCATACCACTTATACAATAGGTGACAGGGTTAAATGAATCGATTATGCTATGACATGCAAGTGGGTATGATGGAACATGCAAGTACAACACACACACCCGACTCTGTGCACACAGACCTTTAGTTCCCCCTTTCTGGAGCCGAACCTCCCAGGATACCTCCGTAGTGGCAGACGGAAGCGGTGGGTTGGGCCTCGCCCACCTCTAAATCAGTAAAGCACTATCGGTCAGACCTATCTTACGCCTCAACGCTGGTGCACTAAGCGGAGCTCCTGCGTACTCTTGCCGTCTGGCGCACCGGACTTTTGTTGGCGAAGTGCTAGCCACACTTGCCGAGTCAACGTATTGGCGTCGGTGCATCGACCCTCCAATACCGAAGACCCACCGCCTTAATTTTCTTTCCTTTTATGCACATGCAAATTTAACGTATTCAAAAACCGAGTCGAAGCTCCCCGTACTAAAATGTCCGTCTCAAGCAATCGAGCCTAAACTCCCCGGACCAAAACGTCAGTCTCTTAACTATCCAAGCCGAAGCTCCCAACTATCTTCTTGTGATATCTGTGTTCATGAAATGTGCAACCCTAATTACTAAGTTACTCTTTTCAGCTTGTTAATACAGTTTACGTTAACCCAGGACTGCCCCCGGTATTCCCTGTGAAGGGCTCTCAAGGGGCACTAGGAACTATGATGGGATTACGCTCATCGTTCCCTTTCGCAAGGTACTTATTATTATTATTGGTTGATTCCCTTACCCATTACCTTCTTGTGTTACGATAGACTAACCTAGTGTAACACCTCCCCTGTAATGACCGTATAATATGGGTTCGGCCGGGGCCCCACAACATACAGACGCCACAGCTTCAGTATTATAAGATGATATAGCTACCCAATCTCAAAACTCATAACACAACACAGCGGAAACAACAAGCAAGACTAGAAGTTATCCACGCCTACAAGAGTAACAAGATGGCCTTATGGCCTTACAACAAGAGTGAATCCAAACTCAAATAATACATCAGTCATGAAAGCGCATAAGCATACCTAGTCTACATCGGCATGCAAGTCGGTCAACATGGGCATCAAAACATACAATGTCATAAAGAGTAGAGCTACAGCAAAAGTTAACACTTCATGAGGCTTAGGCCTTTCTAGCCGGCGAGCTAGCTCCTGCTTGCGGTCCTTGCCCTGTAAAAATTATTAGTAACATGGGTCAGCAAAGGCTGACCTCAAACTGTATAACAAACACATCTCCTCCCGGCCGCCCCTAACGGACACCGGGGTACTCCTCCAACCTGCAGGTTAGCACTTCCTATGCAATAATCATAAGCAAGAAAAATAACTAAGGAAACAGGCTTGGATGTCTCAAACATCATACATGTTCTCTATTGTTGAGCATATAATAATAGGGTCTACCATGCAACATGAATGCAACACCCGGGCTTCACCCAAGGCACTCTATAGCGTATGCATCTAGCACAACATCACATCATTTGGGTACTCATCATTTCCCCATTGGCATAAAGCCTCAAACAAAAAGGGAAACCACAATCCCCCAACGACATACAAGCCGCCGCACGGAACTCTTGCCAAGGCCCCACCCGCTCACGGTCGTAGACCCGGGCTTGCCGGCAAACTCTGACTTCTCATGCCAGGATTCCATCCAACACACTGACCGATTCTAAGAACCCTTGCTGGACCCCACCCGCTCATGGCCTCATTGCCCGGGCTTGCCCCATGCTCGGCGTTCTCGTCAGTCTCACAAAAGGGGACTAGTCTCGCCGGGACACTTTCCACACATGACTTGCACGTCACGGGATAGCCAGCCGACCACGGAGACACAGCCACGCCTTGGCACATCACAATCCAAGACAATCCCACCCCAATCCCTCATTCGTATTGCAGCATTCCCGTGCACCAAGGAAACCATCTACCACTCATGCGGAGCTAACTTTGTCCACTAAGGAAACCATCTACCGCCAATGAGGAGCTAACCTTGTCTGGTAGCGGCCACAACTACTCATGCAAGATAACGGGAAGAATATCACAAACATCACACATCACAAACGGCCTCTTGCAGCAACGGATCTCTACGAATCCTTAAACCTCGTATGCAACATCACCGAGTCGGACTAATGGCACGACTACGGCTTCACCCACCATGCCTAATCCACT
The DNA here is from genome assembly GCA_039583875.1 of Platanthera guangdongensis. Lineage (NCBI taxonomy): Eukaryota > Viridiplantae > Streptophyta > Magnoliopsida > Asparagales > Orchidaceae > Platanthera > Platanthera guangdongensis. The sequence continues at coordinate 33,047,528 of CM077156.1, forward strand.
AACAAAGCGGTTCTCTAATGCAAAAAATAAATATGTCGGGGACGGACTCAATCGACCTGGAGGTTCCTCTTGAACCTTGGCGACCCAAACCCCTCTCATTTGAGAGTTTGGTGCCCAAAAACTAGAAAAGAAAAGATGCTAAAACATGCATCCTAAAACCAAGAGGAGAAGTGTCGTTACCCTCCGACTCCGCTTCCTAGCCATGGAAAAATATCCTGATGAAAAGCACCGAAGACTCTTCTTCCTCCTTCGCTCTCCCTTCTCTCCAGAACTCAGATAGAGAACCAGCGGCAGAAAATATAAGGGTGTTGAAACCCTATACACAGGTATATCCCAATTGGATTAACCACCAGCCGTCGATTCCCACAAAAGGGAAATGCACTGCTACCATCCAGGTCTGACCTGGACAAAAGGGCTGGACACCGCACAGTTCACCAATCTGGAGCAGGACACGTTCGCGACCAATCAAATCGTGTCGGGACATTAGTCAAGATCCCGCCAAAAACCCTATGTCGACACTCCGCGTCGACAGGCAAACACGCCACAAAACACCCCGCGCTCGACGATCGTCGAGCCAAGATCGTCGAGCCAAGATCGTCGAATGCTTCCAAATCGTCGACCGGAGATCCAGATCATCGAACGCAGCTTACTGGGGAAAATCGTCGACCGCAGATCCAAATCGTCGAACGGAGATCCAGATCGTCGAACGCAGCTTGCTGGGGAAAATCGGCGACTGCAGATCCAAATCGTCGAACGGAGATCCAGATCGTCGGACGCAGCTTGGCACAGAGGGACACGCCCTGTGACACGCCCGTGTCACAGGCCGTGTACCCCTGCCCGACGATCGCCACCCGACGATCGACGATCGACACTCGACGATCGTCGAACCGAGGGGACACGCCCCCCGTCACGCCCGTGTTGACACCTCCTCTGTGTCAACACAATTGTATCGACACAACTGTATCGACACCACCGTGTCGACACCTCAGTGTCGACACCACCTCTGTGTCGACACAACTATGTCGACACAACTATGTCGACACCACCGTGTCGACACCTCCGTGTCGACACCACCGTGTCGACACCACCGTGTCGACACCACCGTGTCGACACCACCGTGTCGACACCACCGTGTCGACACCACCGTGTCGACACCACCGTGTCGACACTCAGAGAACACGCCTGGGACACGAGCTCCGACACGGGCGTGTCGGAGGGCGTGTCCCCCACTAGTCGACGAATGAGCGAAAAAATGTCGACTTCCCCAGGCTCTCGACGAACCCATTTCGACATGCCCGTGTCCTTGGCCATGTGACCCTCAACTAAGACCCAATCTTGGCCAAAAACGCTGATCGTCCCTCTACAAATTTTTGGGCGTTACACCTAGCGTGATTTTTAACCTTCCTCTCTTCGGGAAAGACGATCTTTCGTCGAACCCGAGCACCTCTTAACTCTAGCCAACACCACTTCTCACCAACCTTCCCATCCTTATATGTTGAACACTTTCACATCCATCCAATTTAGCAGATTAACTAACTCCAACGCTGTGCCCCATCATATCTTATGACTGTTAGCTCAAATTGCTAATCGCAGACTATCCTATGTTATATGTCGAACCGGATAGGAAATGATCCAATACTCATCCAAATGCCCTAACTTATTTACTGGAGGTATATCATGATATAATTAGCCTATAATCAGAAAATTATAATTTTTCCTAATTTATCCGGCATTTAATTAATTCCCTCAAAAATTCCAAGGGCTACCGGTTTGAACATGAACTACCCTAAGTACTCATGAAAGATGTCCAACAAAATTATTATAAATATTATGTTATCTCAATATGGTAAATCCAAAGTATCACACTTTTTCTATCATAAAAAGGGCACTAAAACTATTTTAGCAATATTTTCTATCTTTCATTATTTATGAATCAAGTTTAGAAAATATCCATCCACAAATTATAAATTAATTATATTGTGCAGATACAAGCTTAAAAATAGCATTGGCCAAGTTTCATAATTTTTCAGCAAGTATTAATCTCTGAATAAATTAATTATCAAAAATCTCCATAAGGTGAACTTGTAAAGAAAGTGCCGTAACTAAGATTCTAAAAATCATGAATAAATTTCTACAAGCATATAATGGCATGAAAATCTTAATTCCTAAGTCTCTTAATTTTTCAACAGCAATATCATCCATACTTAATTTTTAAACCATAAAACCCTTTTTTAATATTTGTGAATAAAGTACTAGATTTACTCAACTAAAAATTATACAAAACTTCAGGAGCAACCATTCTGACCTAAAACACTTACTACCATGATTTCATGGGGTTTCAATGATCAGAAAGATCTAAATAATTAAAATATCAGTTAGGGCTATAGCAAACTTTACAAATGAAGTGCTAGAAATATACATCATAAAATTCCGGTAAAATTGCTATAGGTTCTGCCCATTCCAAAACTCACTCTACCCGAGTTTCACAGCTTTTAAATAATGTTTAGTGACTGATTTTACTCATTTGAGATTTTACTCTAAAACTAAGGTTAGGGTTTTGAGATCTCTACCTATCTCCAAATCCTCCTAGATTCCATCCAGATGATTTATATTATGCTAACGTCGACTCTACTGAGTTCCAAGGCAATACGAGGGCATTTGCCCCCATGTCCTTCACAACCCTCAAAACCCTCCCTTTAGGGTTTGAGTTTGGATCCTAGGGTAAATCAACCCTAAACCACACCATTTTCTCCAAGTGGGTTATAATAACCCTTATAAGTCAGTGGTCAAAATATCAGTCTCTGTTGAGGTGATTTGGCCGTTCCAAACTCTTAGTGCACTTTTTACTCAAAAATGCCTCATTAATGTCTAGTTAAGGATAGGTGATTTCCTACCCAAAACTCATCCAAATGAGTTGGAATTTTGTACAGAGCTAGGTTTTATAGCCAGAGACCGCTCACCAAAATTTGGGAGAGTTTGGAGGTCATTTGATCACTTAAATAAATTACTCTAACTTTATTAAATTAAAACAAAACCCTTAGGCAAAGTATCTCCAAAAATTCCCATTTTTGGACAGCCTCTAGGTATGGCTAAGGGTAACTTCCTGCCCAAATTTCAGGTCATTTGGACAAGTGACGAAGAGTGGGCATTCATTTTAGTTTCTGCCAAACTCTAGGTACAGCCCCCACTAAAACGGGTGCTGCGGTCAAACCACTTACCCAAACGAGTTACAATTAATTTTAAATTAATCTAGACTTGAAGGGCTACAACTTTCGTGACTGGCCATTTGTCCTAAATCGGCTTCTAAGTGCCTCGTTGTGCAGCATCAAAATGTGTTTATTTAATGTATCTTTTTCTTATATATTATATACATAATTTTTATATTATAAAAGATGTTTTTACTGTTCATCTTCTACAGAACCCGAAAACCTGAACTCAGAAAACTTATATTTCTTGTAGCTCTTCCGCGATCCGTCGCCGGCCGTCCAGTCACTTCCCTGGCCAGCCACCACCACCACCACCTCCGTCGAGGCGATGGCTATCGGTCGGCGGTGGTTTGGCCATCGGAGGTGGCGGTTTCTGGCGAGCCCGAAAATATATTTTTCATGATTTTTTTTCATGAAAATGCGAGACAGGTCCGGCTCCGTTGAGCACGAACTTCCTTTCTAAGATCCTAAGATCTACCCATAAAAGAAGTACTAGAGGAGGACCTTGTTCGTGGTTTGGAGGCGAGATGAACATCGGGTTGTCATGGCGCGGTGGTGGCGTTGCCGAACTTCTCCTATAGCAAGAACAACAAACTGTAATCCGTTTGGTCAAGAGTGTAAACTTCTCATCTTGCTCTAAGGGGGCTTTTATAGATCATCAAGTGGGGAGGGGAAAGGGTAAAGCATTTATGGTCATGAAGGCTCACCTCTTAATAATATTTCGGTTATGGTGGAGGGAGAGGAAAAGGTGGAAGATGAAAAGATGTGTCCAGGTGGCGATTTCTCATTGGTCAACACTTCCTCATTTTATTAAGTAATTAGATAAGGAAACGGCTCATAAATACTCCTGGTGTAACTTCCCATAATCAGAGTTAATTATGGCATGTGTTAAAGTAATTTCCATCCTAGCTGACGTTTCGGCCTTTGTCACGGGCGTGACACGTAGGTCACGGGCGTGACCTTAGTCCATTCGTCGTTCTCAAATTCTCTAGCAAAATGGTGCCCAAAAGTCAAGATTTCATATTCGAGGGTTCGGAATTGGTGAGAAATGGATTCAAAGATGCTCCCGAAGAGGTACAGTATGTCTTCATCTTCTCCGAACATTTGACCTAGAGTTCATCTTGTCGGAACCCTGTTTACTATGGAAACGGGAGGTTCTTAAATTATTCTCCAATGTCATGGAAGACGCTACAGCTGAGAAAATCAAGACGACTGTAAGTGGAACAAAAGTCAAGATAACACCATGAAGGCTGGCCAAAGCCCTAAATCTGACGACCCCATGTCACGGGCGTGACACGTTTGTCACGGGCGTGACAGGTGTTCTTCGGTCGACGTTCGTCGAGCTGAGGTCGACGGTCGGTGGGGGCGTGACGGGCCTGTCACGGGCGTGACGGGCCTGTCACTCAAACAACGTTCGACGATCGTCGTGTGCCAATCGTCGAACAGAGAGAGCCACGCCCCGTGGCACGCCCGTGTCAGATACGACATGCCCGTGACACGCCCGTGTACTCACTCAAACACCGCTCGACGATCGTCGATCGCCGATCGCCAAACAGAGAGAAACACGCCTCGTGTCACGCCCGTGTCAGATACGACACGCCCGTGACACGGCCGTGTACTCACTCAAACACCGCTCGACGATCGTCGAGCGCCAATCGCCAAACAGAGAGAAACACGCCTCGTGTCACGCCCGTGTCAGATACGACACGCCCGTGACACGGCCGTGTACTCACTCAAACACCGCTCGACGATCGTCGAGCACCAATCGCCGAACAGAGAGAGACACGCCCCATGTCACGCCCGTGTCAGATACGACACGCCCGTGACACGGCCGTGTACTCACTCAAACACCGCTCGACGATCATCGAGCGCCGATCGTCGACGGTAGGTGGGGGCGTCACGCCCTAGGTCCCGGGCGTGACGGGCTTGGCACGGGCGTGACCACCCCGTGACATGAGTTCTGAGCTCGACGATCAACTTCCTGATTTCGTCGACCATCGAAGGAAGTCACGGGCGTGACGGGCCAGTCATGGGCGTGACCAACCTGTGATTCAGGATTTCGGTCGACGGACTTCGGAGGATTGCGACTTCGGCTAGCCGTCGTACCTGAACCTATTTTTAGATAGGTTACTGTCAATCTCTGGGGTTTACGGGGGTTCCGTCACGGCAGACCGACTCTTAGGGGTCTAGCCGAAAATGGGATGTTACAAACTGTCAGCCACGCGGCCCGACGATCCGTGCACTAAGGGCACATTCTTGGTGTACCGGCGAACCAGGGTCCCACCACCGTATCAAGGCCGAAACCCAACGGTAAAATTGAGCATTTAGTCTTTCCGGCGCGCGGGCCTAAGACTCTCATTATGCGCTCCAACTGACCGCACTATTTGGTCTTCGAGTCGGACGGACATAACACAGGTACGGATCAGCCACCCCCCCCCCCCCATTGCTCAAGTCGCCTTGCCATCACCGAGTACAGCGTACCCGAGGCTAAGTATAAGGCGCGGGTCGGTTTCACCTTTCCTGTTTGGCACGAGGCCTTTTCTGAGAGCTCATCAAGCTCACAATCACCACACTGTCCACCAAGGACTGGCGTCACAATAGCCACAATGTCCATTACGGACTGGCTTCACAATAATAGGTTAGTTAGGATCCACTCCCAGTAGCGACAGAACTCACTTTCCGTCCCTAGCCCAAACCTTAGCTGGTTCACTCGACCAGCCATCCCTGCATCCATCTGCAGTGCCAGACACTCTGGTCTTCAGTATACATCACAAACACTTGCGGGTATTTTCCTGGGCTCTCATACCAGTACTTCCTGCTACTACCCTTCACATGCATAACCCATCAAGCATCACAAGCATCACAAGGGTCTTTTCCTGGACTACCACTCCAGTACTTCCTGCTACTGCCCTTCACAGGTATAGCACCTCGACTCCATAAACTACACGGTTAACCACGGAGTCTTCTCCGGTGCGTATATGCATTATCACCAATCCAAACTAACCTGTCCAGATGGGCTTCACACAGCATGCCTATTTTGTACTCCATTTCCGGATCTATATGCCAAATGATTGGGGATTCCAAGAATCAACCCAAAGGAATCCCTCCTAATCCACCCTCTGGTGGGGTAATCTCATGCACATGCTAAAAAGGAAGCCTTCACATGGCTAAGAATGAAGATCGTTACCCTTGAAGATCGCTTCGGAGCCATGGATTTCTAACCGGCTGGAAAGCACCGCAGCGGCCTTGTCTTCACAATGCTAGCCTCGGATCTCGAAACGGAACTCCGCAGCTCCACCAGTGGCCGGCTCCCTTCCTCCTCCTCCTCCTTCCTCTCTCTAGTTTCTTAGAAAGAGTATGGCCAATATCCAAATGAGATTTTCATCTCAATTCTCCGCCATAAAGAAGGAGGAAGAAGTCTGGGCCATCAGATCCCAGCTGAAGAAAATGGACGGCCACGATTTTGCCACAAAAGTCTAAATTTTGGCTGACACGGCCAGTGACACGCCCGTGCCACAGGCCGTGTACCTTAAGCGGTACACAACTGACTCATCCAGACCAGTACACGGCCATGTGACAGGCCCGTGTCCCAGGTCGTGTGACCTGACATGCCTTCAGACAAGCCCGTGTCTGTGGTCGTGTACCTCAGGTGGTACACACCCATCTCAACCCGAGCAAGACACGGCCATGTTACACGTCCGTGTAACAACCCCATCCGTTCATATGGTATATTCTAGAAGGTCTGGCCGGGGCCCCATAGTATATATCACAAAACAGGCGGTGAAGGTACAGGATGATACCAGAGTAGCGCATCGCACCTATCACAAATCATTCTAGCAGAAGCCTAGACTACAACTTGAACTCCTCATGAATGTCCAAACATAAACTCCACATTTTATATACTATAGGAATGTCTGACAACAAGTCCAAAGAGTTGGCCTTAGGGCCTTACATGGCTTTCAAACAGTGGCCTAAACAAATTGGCACGCAGGCCGGCCACAATAAAAGAAAACACACAACAACACAGATAGCCTTCGAGGGCTAGCAGCAGTAGCAGCAACAACAGCAGGAACATCAACCTCTATGCGTCCCGCTCGGCTCTCCAGCACCTGTACAGGGACAATCCACCCAACGGTGGCAAACAAAAGCAACGGTCAGCGTTCAGCTGACCAAATTATAACGACCCTACCCCTTCTCTCGGGGCAGCGGTAATCTTCCATGCAGGCATAGCAAATCACAAGTATGGCAATATATATATATATATATATCATTAAAATGTGCTTTCACGCACACAAGCCATCACAACCGTTCGCCACCCGGCCCAACGGTCCGTGCACTCAGGGCACATTATTGGTGCTCCGGCAAATCTCTTGCCCACCACCATATCAGGGTCATAACCCAACGGTAAATCTCTTGAGCATTTACTCCATGGCGTGCAGCCGGAGTTAGTCTTCCTACACCGGGATGGCCCGTAGCCCCCCATTGTGTCATGGCGCGTAGGCCAAAGACTCTTGCTATGCGCTCCAACAGACCGCACCTTTTGGTCTCACGTCGGACGGACATAGCGCAGGTCGGATCCTCCACCCCCCGTTGCTCAAATCGCCTTGCCTTCTCCGAGTACAGCGTACTCATGGCTATATCAAAGGCGCGGGTCGGTCTCACCAATCCTGTTCTTGGCATTCAAGCCTGGGCATATCTCGATACCCATTTCCTTAGCACAACAGCGGGTCTTTCCTGGGCCTCCCAGTACTTCCTATGACTCTCTCCACAGGTGGACACCGCACAAGCACAAATGTCAGGGGTCTTTCCTGGCTATCCTGCCAGTACTTCCTGTTACTCGCTTCACAGGTGGACACCCTACGACATCAAGCATCACAAAGGGCATTTCCTGGTCACACCAGTACTTCATGTGCCTCAATCACAGGTTGGACCCAAAAACATCACATGGCTATTTTCCTGGGCTACCACCCCAGTACTTCCTGCTACTCCTTTTCGTAGGCATAACCAGTTGACTCCTTAAACTACACGTTATCACGGAGTCTTCTCCGGTTCGTATGCAACATCACCAATCTAGACCAACCTGTCCAGATGGGCTTCACACAGCATGCCTATTCCGTACTCCATTTCCGGATCTATATGCTAACAAAGGGGATTTCAAGCATCCACCCAAAGATTCCCAAAATCAGCCACCTCTTGGTGGGGGAAATCACAAAGCTATGCCAAAAAGAAGCCTTCACATGGCTAGGAAGAAAAGTCGTTACCCTTGACGACCGCTTTGGTGCCATGACCTCAAAGCTTGCTTGCAAGACTCGCAAGAGCGTTTCCTCCGCAACGACGGCTTCGGATTTCTCGTCGGTAACCAGCAGCAGCCCCCTTTCCTTCTTCCTCCTCCTTTCTCTCTCTCTTTCTCTCTTAACTTGAAGAAAGATCAAGGCCAAATCAAATGAGAATCACTTCTCAATTTTCGGCCTTTAAGAAAAAGAGGAAGAAGCTTCAGCCCTTGGATCCCAGCTGAAAGAATGGACGGCCACGATTTTGCCAAAAAATAGATTTTGACCCGACACGGCCTCTGACACGGCTGTGTGCCAGGCCGTGTGCCTCAAGCGGTGGGCAACCGACTTATCCAAACCAGTGACACGCCCATGGAACACGCCCGTGTCATGGGCCGTGTCACTAACACGCCTTCAGACACGCCCGTGTCTGTGGCCGTGTGCCTGGGCGAAAAAATCCCAAAACATCCCGAGACTTCACACGGCCTGTGACACGCCCGTGTCCCAGGCCGTGTGTGAAAGTCCACCTAGTGTCAACTAGCTTCACCTATGGGGGGGTAATAGGTGACGTGCAGCGTTTTTGCGGAATTAAAATTGTACCTGCACACAAAAAAAAAATAGCACAGCAAACAGAGTACACAAGCTATTTATAGTAGTTCCCCGATTTGGGTACATCCACTTTCCTCCTTCGACCTATCTCCCAACACGGGACGACTCGGTCTCTTCGCCAACAGGATTGAAATCCAATCATTGCACTATCGGAAGGAACCCTTCCACACGTAGGAGACAACACTCCCATAACACGGGTTGCACCCAACCCTTACAACTCGGAACCAACGTTCCTTTACAACAAAAATGAACTAGAATGTATAAGAAATACAAACTACTTTTGGAGACTAAGGTGTCCCTCTTCGTTGACGACGTGTTCTTGAAGTCCACGGAGAGTCCACAACCCTAGATCTCTCTTGGAGAGAATCTCCCCGGAACCGGCGGCGGCAAGAAGGGCGGCGGCTTGGTTCTCGGGATCGGCGGCGACAACGGTGTGCGGCTGCTGTACTTTGGAGATCCAAACTTCGTAGCAAAGCTAGCAAGGTCTTCCAACGGTCACACTAAGATCGGTCGTCTCGATTGATTCGGACGGGGAAGGTTTTCCCGATCAGCAAATCAAGAGACAAGGGATCTCTGGTTAGACACGTGAGACTATATGCTTGGCTATGCTTCTATCGATGGGAGATCTGGAAGAAATCATGATCAAGACCGGCGATCAACTTGCTCGAGCGGCGACGACGGCGGCGGCGGAGCGGAACTCGCGATCTAGGTCACGTCGCGGCTCGTCTTTTTCAAATCTTCTTCACTGCCCTACTGTTCAAAAATACGCGTGTATTTATACAGTAAAATACTCTTTTATGACCGTTATGGGTCCCACCTGAAGAAACCCTAAATCCGGTTCAAAACAGTGCCAGCGGCAAAGTCCGGTCCAGCGGTTTCCAGAAAATTGTCTAAGGCAAAATCGGCGAGAATCGAAGGTGATTCTCGTCGAATCGGCGAGAATCGAAGGTGATTCTCGTCGATTCGGCGAGAATCAACGGTGATTCTCGTCGATTATGACTTGATGACACGCTCTGATAAAGCCGGAAAGAAACAGCGAGAATCAGCCAGTGATTCTCGACGATTCGGCGAGAATCACTAGTGATTCTCGCCGAATCGGTGAGAATCACTTGGTGATTCTCGTCGATTATTACTTAGCATCAGAGTAGCTCGCTTTGAAGTAGATGGATCGAGTCGGTGAGAATCGGCCAATGATTCTCGACGATTTGGCGAGAATCACTAGTGATTCTCGCCGAATCGGCGAGAATCACTTGGTGATTATCGTCGATTTACACTTAGACGATTTTTCGTCTTTCCACCCATGATGTGCTCCTTGACCCATCCTTGCTCCTTGTCTGCTCTTGCAAGATCACAGCCCTGTACTTGAAAGTAAGTGCACTCCAATAGAGAGAGTACACGTAGGCCAACACACTGATCTGCTCAACGAGGGATTACGTCGTGCAGACCCGTGTATATTGACCTACTGCACCCTGACATTGGTGTGCACTTAGCGTGGAATAACTGCAAGCACAACTTAAGAGGTTTCATCAAATACATTGTGAATTCATCTTAACTTGACAGGAGGCTTCGTCAAATCCGGGTAATTGTGGATACATTACCCAACAATCTCCCCCTATTTGACGAAGACAAAATCCTACTAGCTAAGATGAATACCACCAACCAGATAATATATACAACATAGAGAATATAACGATACGGCACACGAAAATATAGGCAAACAGATCAAGGCTTGAGTCAATCATAAATTCATATACATATATATATATATATATATATATATATATATATATATATATATATATATATATATATATATATATAATCAGGATTGTTCATATAACAAAAAGAAAAGATAAAAGTGTTCAAGAGACAATGACAAGCTATAACTTTCTGTCTATTGATTTTTGGCTAGGTCATCCTTATGTTTCTGAGCCAAAAACTTCTTTCTTTGCCTTTCAACATACTCCTTGGGCTTTGGATAGTATTTGGGAGGAGGAGCTTTATCTGCCGCAGTGTTGGTCCTGAAGAAGATGTTCCGTTTATCTTCATATGTTTTGTGCAGCTCCCACTCATGCTGGCTGTATACATCATTCCGATTGATTTCCCCTTTTTCTTGTAGCCAGAATGTGTCCAAGATGATACTCTTTGATATCGGACTCCACTTTTCGTTTCTTACTTCCTCCTCCTTCAGTCTGATTCTCTTTTCAGCTTGTGTTTCCTTAGATGTCCCTTCTTGCGATTTTCTCTTGTCTCTGGCTTTTGCTAGGGCTCCTTGGTCAAACATTGCCATTAGTTTTACCTTGGAGGAGGCCCTAGCAGCCCTATGAGCATCAGCTTCACTTAAATGAACTTCTGCAGCACTTACTCCCTCATCAGCCGTAGTATTCTCAGGAGCATGAACACCCGCAGGATTTTCAGGCAAATCGACGCCTAACGCTTGTTGGAGCATCCACCAGCAACTGTCATAGACATATTGGTTTGACTGTTCAAAGTTTTTGATCATGACTTCCCGAAGCTCAGCCATCTTAGCTGTATATGCTTTCTCCCCCTTTTTGGCTTCGACTGCAATGGAGTTTGCATAAGAATGCAGTGACTCATCAATGTGCTTTGTCGTCCTAGAGAATTCAGTGACCAAGGCTTGTTGATTGGTGTTAAGAGTTACCATATTGTCATCAAACTTTTGAATGTTATTTGCGACGACATGAGCATTCTGATTTACGATTGCGAGAGTATCGGTGTTCCTTTTTAATCCGTCCATAAGAAGAGTGACAGCTTGGCCGGCCGCTGTATACTTATCTTCAAACTTCTTTTCCATCACGTCCAGTTTGTGATTGATCTCCACCATGTTCTTGAGCATGAGATTCTCAGATTTCTTAATCCTTTTTAACATTTTATTTTGAGCTTTCTCAAAAGATGCTTTAAGCTCATCCACTATACCTTGAATGACATTCACGGTGTGATTGGCTAGATCAGCTCGTAGTGGATGATCCTGAGGCACTCCTTGGCCTTGCTCTTCATCAGATGCACCTGTAGATCTGGACACGAGCACAGTCTCTAAGGGGGGAATACTTGCATCCTCTGTAGATTTCTTGGAAGTACTAGGCAGTCTCTGCTGAGAGGACTCCCCCTCCACTGTTGCACCAATGTTCTCAGGAACGATCTCAGGAGTGTGCTTGTCAGATGGAACTTCAGTGATATCCTGAGTCTCCAATGCTTCCTGTCCCTCATTGCCTTCTTCCTCATCTTCATCATCCATGAGATCATTCTCATCAGCATCATCTTTCAAACTTCCCTCATCATTTTCCTCTACATTAGCTTCGACTCCTTGATCATGCACGGTCAGGGCCGCCTCATTCTCCATCACAGCTTCACTTTCTTCTTGTATATCCGCCATTGCATCTCTGGCTATCTGAGAGATGTCAGATACCATATTAGCATGAGCGGGTAGAGGCTCCCCCTCAATTCCTGCAGTCAGTCCATCAGGAATTTCACTGGGGATTACTAAGGAATCAGCCACAGTTCCGTCCTCGGCTGGAGATACTTCTTGTTGTTCTACCACGGCAGCCTGCCCAATGCGTCTCTCCCATCTGTCAAAGACACTTGAGTCCATTTTCTTCAAGTAATGTAGAGGAACGCCTTTACTCATGTCATACTTATCTCTGTTTAACTGATTGAAATATAGACTGATGATTCGGCCAAAGCTAGGAGATCTGATAGTGTCCTTTATCTTCTCAAAAAGCAATGCCCCCCAGTTGAATCTTTTTCTGCAGACAATTGCCACAAGTATCTTGAACATGTCCGCAGAGATGTGGTCATGTGAACCCGGTTTGCATATGAGTACCTTCCCAATGATGTCTGACAGAAGTTTCCCCTCCTCATTCATATCCTTTCGCTTTATCGATTTAGTTCCTCAAGCGAGTCCACAGAATGATAAAGTCCTGTTTTTTATCCTGTTCCTCCAGATAATCCTCTTGCGCAGAGCTAGTGAGCTGCAAGTATTGGGTCAGCTTGCTTGCAGACATCTTGATCTTTGCCCCTGCTACCTTGCTCTTGATGAGAGAGTCTTCATTCCGGAGTTTGGCAGTTGCGAAGAACTCCATCACTTCCTTGTCCAAGATTTTACATGGGTGCTCCAGTATGAATGAGAGTCCAGCCTCTTCAAGCATGATAATAATATTTCTGAATTCATCAGAAGCATGTGATAACACTGTTCGAACTAACTCACAACCAGTGACTAGGCCGGTGGTTGTCCTTGGAGCCATTGCAAGACTGAAATCCTAAGACTACGCCTAATCAGGAATCAAGAGGGAAGCTACACTAACAGTAAGTCACTGTAAGGGTGAGAAAGTGGTTACCCAAGAGCGTAGAAGGTGAGAATCGACGAAAACGGCGGGAAACCGGAAGAAGATCGCGATTCTCTTTTCTGCTGTGAATAAACAGAGAGTTGCTTGCGGTTGTCGACGGAAGAAACGGCGAGTTGCCTGCGGTTGTCGACGGAAGAAACGGAGAGTTGCCTGCGGTTGTCGTCGGAAGGGGAAGAGGCGGGATTCATGCGGTTGTCGACGAAAAAGGCGGCTGCGGTTGTCGACGGAAGGGGAAGAGTCGGCGAGTTTGAAGGGAAGAATCGGTGAGTTTGAAGGAGGAAAAGGTGAGAATCCTTCGGTGAGCTTCCAGCGGAATATGAAGGGTCGGCGGGATATAGTGTGATATCGTGGTTTAAAGGGATACTGTGGGATATCAAGACAATTAAAAAGAAAATAATCTTCTAAATATATATATATATTTCTTAAAGCCAATATATTTAGGGTTTGAACCGTGCTTTTCCATACATTTCTTGATGTCAAGATTGCCAATGACGTATCTTCGTTGTCGAGATTTCCAATGACGTATCTTCGTTAGTTTTCAGTGAACTGATTGACGCTTGTAGATGTTAGTTCTCGAATCTACCAGTGGAATTTCCGATAAATCTTCATTGATGTGTCTAAGGTTTATGTTTACCGCGTTAACCTATCCTTAGGTGTACACACATATATGTGTATATATATATATAAATATATGTATATGTAAATGTCGATACAATACGACTCAAGTTTTGGGGCTGATCAAAAGTACCTGAGATTATGAGAGTTATCATTTAGCCCCTCTGGTTAAAACATACCAGGTGCTCAATGTGAGTATGCCCATGTACATATCACTTCTGTTATTCCAGATGCTTGTTCCAATTCAGTCTTGAAACATCTACTGTCTAGTTCCCATTATATTTACGGGAACCTAGACTGCCCTGCAAAAGAGAGTTACTTTACCTTAGGAACCCAATACATATTGGGTCCTAGGTTCTTGTTAGCATAAACACTCGACTGCCTTCCTTCAGAAATCCTGTCAGGAAGACTACCTCTGCCCAGAAGATGTGGATAGGCCCTTGCCCTTGACAAAGAGGGGTTGTGCCAACAGACTATGGCAAAGTGTCTCACCTTGCCACAGCACCAGCACGTGTGAATGTTGTATCTCCGCTTCTGACCTGATCTAGTGACTGAGGTAGTCATGAGCCTAGGTCCAAACGGAATAGACCTGGATCTGCTCCCAAAATTGCCTCTTCCACCGTAACACGTGGAAGGGTGGAAGGAATGCATGTAGCGAGCGTCATGAGGCCTGGGAGGTGGTGCCTTCCTTTAAGGCAGCCCCCTTCCTGAGGCCCCATAGGAACTTACTGCATGACTTCTAACCTCCCTTTCCTGTGTCCTCGGGTGGTGAGAAGCGTTCTGAGAGCTGATACCAGCAGATTCACGCCGAGTAGGGGCAGTGGCCGAGAATACAAAGGGCTCAGAATGAGCCTTAGGTATTCTCTCATGGGTGGCCATGACAGCCCTTGCACTATGGGTGTCTCCACATGAGGACAGATCACCCTTGCAGTGAGCACGATTGTTCCTGTGATCATACCTGAAGGCATGATGAATACCCTTCCTGCCTGGAGTGGGGGGTCGGAATACCGTTTCCCCATTTCTCCACGAATTGATAATTCGGGAGATCCACCCATTTTCTTCCTTTCTCTTTATAGCATCAACCTAGGAAAAGTTAGATACTATCCTTTTCTCATTCTCTAGACTACTCTCTAGATCAGAGATTTTAGAGTCCTTGACCTTGTTGGATGCCAATTGGAGAACCAACAAGATCTTCAGCCGAGCAATCTCCTGAGCTTGTTCTTCAACAAGTAGGTTGCTTTTTTGAAGGGCTCTCTTCAGAGAATCAGGATTTTATGAAGGGAAACAGTTCCTGTCTTCAGAAACTTCAAGAGAGACGGGGCAAGATGAAGAAGTTACCTGCTCTTCAGTGTTATTGTCATTAGAGCCAGTGACCGTTGTGTCATCCTCATCAGAACTGCTTTCCTCAATTTCTTCTTCAGTCTCTGACAATGACACTGGAACTCTGATGCTGTCCGATTGATCCTTGCCTTCATCTTCAGAGGCGAGGACCCCCACATACGCTTCATCCTCTAGTTGACAGCAGATCCCAGCTTTCTTTGATCCCCCCATCAGCTCTGAGATCATTACCCACATAGATTTGGCCGTCCCACATTTTTCCAATCTAGAGCAAGAAGGTCCAGACCAGACATCCATGATAATCTGACGAATCATCTTGTCCAGATTAAATAATGAGAGTTCTGTCTCCGACGTCTCAGCAATACACTTGGGCACTTGGATATTCTTTCCAGAGCCGGAGGTCTTCATAGGAATAAAAGGACCCTCTTCCAGGATGAAAGATGCTCGAGGATCGATAGCCTCCAAGTGATACGACACTCTCATCTTCCAGACGGGATAATACTCCTTTGTGCATGTGGGAAGTCTTAGTAGAGAGATCTCATGATCCAGCTCCATGCTTCTGACACTGGTGGCAGGATTCTACTCAAGGTGTTAACCTTTTTGATGAGTAACCTGCCTCTGATACCACTTGAAAGTCCACCTAGTGTCAACTAGCTTCACCTATGGGGGGGAATAGGTGACGTGCAGCGTTTTTGCGGAATTAAAATTGTACCTGCACACAAAAATAAAACAGCACAGCAAACAGAGTACACAAGCTATTTATAGTGGTTCCCCGATTTGGGTACATCCACTTTCCCCCTTCGACCTATCTCCTAACACGGGACGACTCGGTCTCTTCGCCAAAAGGATTGAAATCCAATCCTTGCACTATCGGAAGGAACCCTTCCACACGTAGGAGACAACACTCCCACAACACGGGTTGCACCCAACCCTTACAACTCGGAACCAACGTTCCTTTACAACAAAAATGAACTAGAATGTACAAGAAATACAAACTACTTTTGGAGACTAAGGTGTCCCTCTTCGTTGACGACGTGTTCTTGAAGTCTACGGAGAGTCCACAACCCTAGATCTCTCTTGGAGAGAATCTCCCCGGAACCGGCGGCGGCAAGAAGGGCGGCGGCTTGGTTCTCGGGATCGGCGGCGACAACGGTGTGCGGTTGCTGTTCTTTGGAGATCCAAACTTCGTAGCAAAGCTAGCAAGGTCTTCCAACGGTCACACTAGGATCGGTCGTCTCGATTGATTCGGACGGGGAAGGTTTTCCTGATCAACAAATCAAGAGACAAGGGATCTCTGGTTAGACACGTGAGACTCTATGCTTGGCTATGCTTCTATCGACGGGAGATCTGTAAGAAATCACGATCAAGACCGGCGATCAACTTGCTCGAGCGGCGACGGCGGCGGCGGCGGAGCGGAACTCGCGATCTAGGTCACGTCGCGGCTCGTCTTTTTCAAATCTTCTTCACTGCCCTACTGTTCAAAAATACGCGTGTATTTATACAGTAAAATACTCTTTTATGACCGTTATGGGTCCCACCTGAAGAAACCCTAAATCCGGTTCAAAACAGTGCCAGCGGCAAAGTCCGGTCCAGCGGTTTCCAGAAAATTGTCTAAGGCAAAATCGGCGAGAATCGAAGGTGATTCTCGTCGAATCGGCCAGAATCAAAGGTGATTCTCGTCGATTCGGCGAGAATCAACGGTGATTCTCGTCGATTATGACTTGATGACACGCTCTGATAAAGCCGGAAAGAAATGGCGAGAATCAGCCAGTGATTCTCGACGATTCGGCGAGAATCACTTGGTGATTCTCGTCGATTATTACTTAGCATCAGAGTAGCTCGCTTTGAAGTAGCTGGATCGAGTCGGCGAGAATCGGCCAATGATTCTCGACGATTCGGCGAGAATCACTTGGTGATTCTCGTCGATTTACACTTAGACGATTTTTCGTCTTTCCACCCATGATGTGCTCCTTGACCCATCCTTGCTCCTTGTCTGCTCTTGCAAGATCACAGCCCTGTACTTGAAAGTAAGTGCACTCCAATAGAGAGAGTACACGTAGGCCAACACACTGATCTGCTCAACGAGAGATTACGTCGTGCAGACCCGTGTATATTGACCTACTGCACCCTGACATTGGTGTGCACTTAGCGTGGAATAACTGCAAGCACAACTTAAGAGGTTTCATCAAATACATTGTGAATTCATCTTAGCTTGACAGGAGGCTTCGTCAAATCCGGGTAATTGTGGATACATTACCCAACAATTGGTATCAGAGGGATATGGCGCAACCAACTCGCCCAAAAGCCCGGACTGTTTGAGGACGGCGCTACCACTCCTTTATGGAGATGGCTACCCTAGGATCCACGGGGCGGCCAGTTAGGCCCCAGGGGACGCACCCTTCTGTATCGACTAGTGTGGGTCGTAGCGCATCACGCCGTTCCTCCCAACACCGGGGGCATTGATGGAACCCAACAATTCCCCCCCCCCCCAGCAACGACCCCGGGGTTTCGAACCCGTGACCTGCTTTGATACCACTTGTAGGGATATGGCGCAACCAACTCGCCCAAAAGCCCAGACTGTTTGAGGACGGCGCTACCACTCCTTTATGGAGCTGGCTACCCTAGGATCCACGGGGCGGCCAGTTAGGCCCCAGGGGACGCACCCTTCTGTATCGACTAGTGTGGGCCGTAGCGCATCACGCCGTTCCTCCCAACACCGGGGGCATTGATGGAACCCAACAGTGTGCCCTGACACGGCACAAAGACACGCCCTGTCGAAATCCTTCGGCAGGCTGAGTTCGTCGACCCGATTTAACACGCCCTGTGACACGCCCGTGTCACAGGCCATGTGCAACTTCTCGACACTCGATACCCACGTCTCGACACTCGACGATCGTCGAGCAAAAGTCGTCGAGCAAAAGTAGTCGAGCACACGACACGGCCTTGGACACGCCCATGTCCTAGGTCGTGTGCCTCCTCTCGACACATCGTCGAGCGAAAAATCGTCGACACAAAGCCCGATCGTCGACACAACCTCGACACGCCCTGCGACACGCCCGTGTCGCAGGCCGTGTCCTTTGACACGCCCTGGGACACGCCCGTGTCCCAGGCCGTGTCACCCAAAAATTTCCTATTTCAGAAATTTGGACTGTTACAATCCTCCACTCCTACAGGAAATTTCGTCCTCGAAATTCAGACACAGGAAGGCAACAGTAAACAGCAAGAAATATGTTACAACATACAAGAGTTTATGTTACAACATACTCTCTCTCGAGATTACAAAACAGCTCAGGGAACTCTTCGTGCATGGTTTGCTCTCGCTCCCATGACAGTTCTTCACGGCCACAATTGTCCCACCGGACTTTTACCATGGCGGCCGTCTTGTTCCGCAACTGTTTCTCGGCTCGATCTTCGATCTGAATGGGTCTAACTTTCCTTGTTAGCCCATACTCCACCGGCACACGATCATCCGCGATTACTTGAGCTGGATCTTTCACGGTCTTCCGAAGCACCGAGATGTGAAAGACATCATGCAACCCACCCAAGTCTGCCGACAGAGCTAGCCGATAAGCCGCTTCGCCAACTCGCTCAACCACTTCAAAAGGACCCAAATATCTTGGACTCAAATTTTTCATTCGTCGAATCCTGGAGACACCTTTGAAAGGCTTGATCTTCAAGTAGACCCAATCACCAACCGTAAATTCCACGTTCCGGTGCTTGGCGTTTTAGTACTTCGCTTGTCGATCTTGAGCAATAAGCAATCTCTCTCGAATCGTCCGTATGGTTGAGTTTGCTTCATCAACCTCATTTGGTTTAAAAATCCGAGCTTCGCCCGCTTCTACCCAAGCCAAGGGAGTACGACACTTCCTTCCATATAGAGCTTCATATGGTGCCATCCCAATGCTCGCCTGGTAGCTGTTATTATATGCAAACTCGACCATATAGAGATGATCTTCCCATCTCTTTCCGAAGTCAAGGGCGCACATTCGGAGCATGTCCTCCATTGTTCTGTTGGTACGTTCAGTTTGGCCATCCGTTTGGGGATGAAAGGCCGTACTGAAAGTCAACTTCGTGCCCAACAGTCGGTGAACTAGCCTCCAATCATTTGACGTGAATCGCCCATCTCGATCACTTACGATGCTCCGAGGAACACCGTGAAGCCGCACAATCTGGTCAACATATAACTTTGCTAAACTTTCAACTGAATCATCCCGCCTGTTCGGGAGAAAATGTGCTACTTTTGTTAGCCGGTCCACAATGACCCAAATGGAATCATTTCCTCGCTGCGATCTTGGCAACCCATGCACAAAATCCATGGAAATATCATCAAATTTCCACTCTGGGATCGGCAGTGACTTCAGATAACCGCCCGGTTTTTGGCATTCCGCTTTCACCATCGCACATATGTGACATTTGGCTACATAAAGGGCAACATCTTTCTTGAGCCCTGGCCACCAGAAAAGCTTCTTCATATCGTTGAACATCTTTGTGCTCCCGGGGTGAATGGAATACTTTGTATAATGCGCTTCATACATCAGTTCTTCCCTCAACTTCCCCACATTTGGGACGCACAAACGGCCCTCTTTTCGCAAAAGACCGTCAATCCAGGTGAATTTGCCCTCTGGCCCTTCATTCACATAGCGTAAGAGATCTTCATCCAACTCCGTTGCCCGTCGAACTCGGTCCGCAAGGTCACATTGCACCTCAGTCCAGTTCAAGCATGCAGTGGCAGTGGAACTCTTGTCAACACAATAGATCTCTAATGCTTCCAACTCTTGGATAAGACGTTCATCATGCCTTTGCAACCAATTCGCTCTAGCCGGAACCCGCCGACTCAAGGCATCCGCGACAACATTCCCCTTCCCGGGCGTATAGTGAATCTCGAAAGTGTAGTCCCCAAGGAACTCCAACCACCTTCGTTGTCGCATGTTCAAGTCTTTCTGCTCCAAAAGATACTTTAGGCTCTTATGATCGGTATAGATCTTCACCTTCACTCCATAAAGGTAGTGTCGCCACAACTTGAGTGCAAAAATCACCGCCGCTAGTTCCAAATCATGGACGGGATAATTTCGCTCGTGCACCTTCAGCTGGCGTGAGCCATAAGCAATAACTTTTCCATTCTGCAGAAGAACACAGCCTAAGCCGCTCCCTAAGGCATCACTATAAATCACAAATCCGTCGGTTCCACTGGGCGAAGACAACACCGGCGTCGTGGTCAACTGAATCTTCAGCTCTTCAAAAGCTCGTGCGCACTCTGACGTCCAAACGAACTTCTGATCTTTTCACGTCAAGGTGGTTAGTGGCAAAGCGATCCGCGAGAAATTTTCCACAAATCTTCTATAGTAGCCCGCCAGTCCAAGGAAACTTCGGACCTCGGCCACGGAAGACAAATCTGGCCACTCCTGTATGGCCCTTATCTTCGCTGGATCCACTGCAATGCCCGCTCCACTCACCACATGGCCCAAAAATGTCACTGACGATAGCCAAAACTCGCACTTCGAGAACTTGGCATATAGCTGATTTTGCCTCAACGTGTTCAACACCAACCGCAAGTGAATCTCATGCTCAGCTTTCGACTTCGAGTATACCAGGATGTCATCAATGAACACAATCACAAACAGATCCAGGTACTCACGAAAAATACGGTGCATCAGATCCATAAACACCGAGGGCGCATTGCACAGTCCAAATGGCATGACTGTGAACTCATAGTGCCCATAACGCGTTCCAAATGCGGTTTTGGGAATGTCACCTTCCCGAATTCTTAACTGGTAGTAACCAGACTTCAGGTCCAACTTCGAATAGACGGTCGAGTCCACCAGCTGATCGAATAACTCATCAATCCGAGGTATCGGATACTTATTCTTCTCGGTCAGCTTATTCAGTTCACGGTAATCAATACACAACCGCAACCCACCATCTTTCTTCTTTACAAAAAGCACAGGCGCGCTCCAAGGTGACATACTTGGGCGTATATAACCTTGCTCCAACATTTCTTGTAGTTGAACCTTCAATTCAGCCATCTCTTTTGGCGCAACGCGATATGGCGAGCGGGCCACAGGTTTCGCACCTGGCACCAACTCAATTGTGATGTCAATCTCCCGCTGGGGTGGTAGCCCAGGGAGATCCGTGGGAAACACATCTGTAAATTCTGCCACAATCAGAACCTCGCACACACTGGCCTTAGGCTCAACAGCCTGAATCAGTGCAAAATAACATTCTGCACCCTTCCGAACAGCCTTGACTACCTGGAGTGCAGACATCAATGTCCCGCCCACTCCTCGCATACCCGCGAACTTTGTCTCCTGTTCGGTATTCTGTCCCAACGTGATTTCTTTGGACTGGCAATCAATCATAGCATGCTGCTCCGCAAGTCAATCCATCCCAAAAATCACGTCGAATTCCGATATTGGCAAAACAAATGCAGTTAAACGAAAATCCCGACTTCCTAACTGAACCGCCACATCGCAAGCTTGATCCGCAAGCATCCAACAGCCATTCGGCAACACCACTCTGACGCTATCTGTCTTTCCACGACTGGGTATCCCAAGACGCGTAATAAACTCACGAGACAGAAAAGAATGCGATGCACTTGTATCAAACAGTGCTCGCGCCAGCGTGTGCCGAATCATCACAAAGCCTATGACAAACATGTCACACACACAAACCGCAAACATAGGGGTACTAAGCAAAGCATACAAACACTAGCATATGCAAAACTAAACTCATACCTGTGACCACGTCACTCTGCTTGATGGCCTCTTGCAGGCCAAGATTGTAGACCCGGGGTTGCGCCTGCGAGGCAGAGGAATCCACCACCGTCTTTCCTTTTTCCGCACAAGATGCTCCCGCCTTCTTTTCACTCTTTGGCGGCATCCGACAATCGCACGCAATATGCCCCATGCGGCCACAATTGAAGCAGACCCGAGTATCTGGCTTGGAGGTAGCCCCTGACGTTGCTCCCGTTGCAACGGATGAAGGAGCTTGTCCACTAGACTTGGATTTCTTGCCCCATCTCTTCTTATAAAATGGTTTCCCAGATCGGGGTGCCTTCCACTCCGGTTGCGACACAGCAAAAGCTCTCTTCCCTTGCACCCTTTTCATATCCTTCTCCAGCGCGCTCGCAGTGTCAACCAATGCTTGGAAACCTTGGTTCACCGAACTTGACACAAGGAACCTCAACTCGTCCCTCAGTCCTTTATAGAACCTGTTGGTCTTCCTCTGTTCATCAGCAAATATAGAACCCGCATACCGCCCAAGCGAGTAAATTCATGCAAGTAGGCGTCAACACTGCCATCATCTTGTGTTAACCGTTGGAATTCATTTTACATGGCTATCCGCTGAGCCGCAGGAAGGTACTTTGCTAGGAAGAGCTGGGAGAATTCTTCCATCGATACTTGGGTTAACGGACGACCCGCCAAATGATGCAACTCCATCTCATCCCACCACAATCGAGCTTCTCCTTCAAGCAAAAAGGTAACTAAGGTAACTTTCTGATGCTCCGCCGTTCTTATCGCCGTCATCACTCGCTTGACGCGCGATAGCCAATCCTCAGCCTGCGTCGGCGTTCCCGCTCCCGAAAACGTAGGCGGATGGAAACTCATAAACCGCGTTAGTTTCTTCTCAGCCGCTCGAGGAGCCAAATCCACAACAGGTTCAGGCCTTGCCGCCACCTGTTCTGGCCTCACAGCCGCTTCTCCTGCCTAAGGGGCTGGCCTTGGATCATGGTAAATAAGGCCTCCGCAACTAAACGCACATGTTCCGCATACGGTGTAGGTGTAGGCACCACGGCTGGTGTCGTACTTTCATCAGAACGCTGGGACTCAGACGGCCCAGCTCCACTTCGTGTCACCTAAAGGTGGACAAGACACACACATTAGCGGTCGTACCCAAGCAAACAGCACAAAATAAGAACACGCAGGTTCCGCAAACACACAAATGTGCATTCCTATCATGGACATTCAGGAGTTCATTCGTAGACTTTGGTTTGCACAAACACGTGCTCGCCACCCCACAAAAGAAGTCGGTCACGACTTCGAGAGGGAAAGACCAAGACAACCGATACCAAAAATGTAACAACCTCATCCGTTCATATGGTATATTCTAGAAGGTCCGGCCGGGGCCCCACAGTATATATCACAAAACAGACGGTGAAGGTACAGGATGATACCAGAGTAGCGCATCGCACCTATCACAAATCATTCTAGCGGAAGCCTAGACTACAACTTGAACTCCTCATGAATGTCCAAACATAAACTCCACATTTTATATACTATAGGAATGTCTGACAACAAGTCCAAAGAGTTGGCCTTAGGGCCTTACATGGCTTTCAAACAGTGACCTAAACAAATTGGCACACAGGCCGACCACAATAAAAGAAAACACACAACAACACAGATAGCCTTCGAGGGCTAGCAGCAACAATAGCAGGAACATCAACCTCTATGCGTCCCGCTCGGCTCTCCAGCACCTGTACAGGGACAATCCACCCAACGGTGGCAAACAAAAGCAACGGTCAGCATTCAGCTGACCAAATTATAACGACCCTACCCCTTCTCTCGGGGCAGCGGTAATCTTCCCTGCAGACATAGCAAATCACAAGTATGGCAATATATATATATATATCATTAAAATGTGCTTTCACGCACACAAGCCATCACAACCGTTCGCCACCCGGCCCAACGGTCCGTGCACTCAGGGCACATTCTTGGTGTTCCAGCAAATCTCTTGCCCACCACCGTATCAGGGTCATAACCCAACGGTAAATCTCTTGAGCATTTACTCCATGGCGTGCAGCCGGAGTTAGTCTTCCTACACCGGGATGGCCCGTAGCCCCCCATTGTGTCATGGCGCGCAGGCCGAAGACTCTTGCTATGCGCTCCAACAGACCGCACCTTTTGGTCTCACGTCGGACGAACATAGCGCAGGTCGGATCCTCCACCCCCCGTTGCTCAAATCGCCTTGCCTTCTCCGAGTACAGCGTACTCATGGCTATATCAAAGGCACGGGTCGGTCTCACCAATCCTGTTCTTGGCATTCAAGCCTGGGCATATCTCGATACCCATTTCCTTAGCACAACAGCGGGTCTTTCCTGGGCCTCCCAGTACTTCCTGTGACTCTCTCCACAGGTGGACACCGCACAAGCACAAATGTCAGGGGTCTTTCCTGGCTATCCTGCCAGTACTTCCTGTTACTCGCTTCACAGGTGGACACCCTACGACATCAAGCATCACAAAGGGCATTTCCTGGTCACACCAGTACTTCTTGTGCCTCAATCACAGGTTGGACCCAAAAACATCACATGGCTATTTTCCTGGGCTACCACCCCAGTACTTCCTGCTACTCCTTTTCGCAGGCATAACCCGTTGACTCCTTAAACTACACGTTATCACGGAGTCTTCTCCGGTTCGTATGCAACATCACCAATCTAGACCAACCTGTCCAGATGGGCTTCACACAGCATGCCTATTCCGTACTCCATTTCCGGATCTATATGCTAACAAAGGGGATTTCAAGCATCCACCCAAAGATTCCCAAAATCAGCCACCTCTTGGTGGGGGAAATCACAAAGCTATGCCAAAAAGAAGCCTTCACATGGCTAGGAAGAAAAGTCGTTACCCTTGACGACCGCTTCGGTGCCATGACCTCAAAGCTTGCTTGCAAGACTCGCAAGAGCGTTTCCTCCGCAACGACGGCTTCGGATTTCTCGTCGGTAACCAGCAGCACCACCACCACCAGCCCCCTTTCCTTCTTCCTCCTCCTTTCTCTCTCTCTCTTTCTCTCTTAACTTGAAGAAAGATCAAGGCCAAATCAAATGAGAATCACTTCTCAGTTTTCGGCCTTTAAGAAAAAGAGGAAGAAGCTTCAGCCCTTGGATCCCAGCTGAAAGAATGGACGGCCACGATTTTGCCAAAACACAGATTTTGACCCGACACGGCCTCTGACACGGCCGTGTGTCAGGCCGTGTGCCTCAGGCGGTGGGCAACCGACTTATCCAAACCAGTGACACGCCCATGGAACATGCCCGTGTTATGGGCCGTGTCACCAACACGCCTTCAGACACGCCCGTGTCTGTGGCCGTGTGCCTGGGCGAAAAAATCCCAAAACATCCCGAGACTTCACACGGCCTGTGACACGCCCGTGTCCCAGGCCGTGTGCCCTGACATGGCACAAAGACACGCCCTGTCGAAATCCTTCTGCGGGCTGAGTTCGTCGACCCGATTTGACACGCCCTGTGACACGCCCGTGTCACAGGCCGTGTGCAACTTCTCGACACTCGACACCCACGTCTCGACACTCGACGATCGTCGAGCAAAAGTCGTCGAGCACACGACACGGCCTTGGACACGCCCGTGTCCTGGGCCGTGTGCCTCCTCTCGACACATCATCGAGTGAAAAATCGTCGACACGAAGCCCGATCGTCGACATAACCTCGACACGCCCTGCGACACGCCCGTGTCGCAGGCCGTGTCCTTTGACACGCCCTGGGACACGCCCGTGTCCCAGGTCGTGTCACCCAAAAATTTCCTGTTTCAGAAATTTGGACTGTTACATCCGTGTCACCGGCCGTATGCCCAGAGACACACTCGTGTCCTGCCCTGGCCAAATCCAGAATAGGACACGGCCTATGACACGCCCGCGTCACAGGTTATGTGCCCTTACACGGCTGCAGACACGCCTCTGCCTGGTTTTTCGTCGAGCGAAATTTGTCGACCAGAGGAGGGCATGCCCACTGACATGCCCGTGTTGCAGGGCGTGTTCCCTCTCGAAAACTCGGCAAGCGCAAGTCGTCGACCACTCGACAGACTGCTCAACTATACCGAGCAGGACACGCCCTGGGACACGCCCGTGTCCCAGGCCGTGTCACCCAACTTGAACCCAACTTGGGATTTTGGGGTGTTATAACCCTCCCCTCCTTACAATAAATTTCGTCCCGAAATTTGCATAGAGTAAGGAAACCAGAAATAAGATGTTATAACTTCACCAAAGCTGAGTACACTTGGACACGCACTGCATAATAGTTTACACAAATAGCTCGGGAAATTCAGCTCTCATGGTCTGCTCTCGCTCCCATGTTAGCTTCTCACGGCCACAATTGTCCCACCGGACTTTGACCATCCCGATTATCTTGTTCTGCAACTGTTTATCGGTGCGATCCTCGATCCGAATGGGCCTAACCTTCGTCGTTAGCCCATACTCCATCGGCACACGATCATTCTCGATCACCTGAGTTGGATCTTTGACGGCTTTCCGAAGCACCGAGATGTGAAACACATCATGTAATCCACCCAAGTCTGCTGAAAGAGCTAGCCGATATGCAGCTTCCCTAATTCGCTCCACCACTTCAAATGGCCCAAGATATCTAGGACTCAAATTTTTCAGACGCCAAATCCTGGACACACCTTTGAAGGGTTTGATCTTCAATTATACCCAATCGCCCACCGTGAATTCCATGTTCCGGTGCTTGGCGTTGTAGTACTTTGCTTGTCGATCCTGGGCTATCAGTAGCCGCTCCTGAATAGCGCGTATCGTCGAGTTCGCTTCATCGACTTCTTTACGCCGATACAATTTGGATTCACCTGGTTCTGCCCAAGCTAACGGTGTACGACACTTCCAACCATACAAAGCTTAAACAGTGTCATACCAATGCTCGATTGGTAGCTGTTATTGTAGGCAAACTCCAACATATAGAGATGATCTTCTCATCTCTTCCCAAAGTTTAGAGCGCACATTTGGAGCATATCCTCCATTGTTCTGTTGGTCCTTTCAGTTTGGCCATCCGTTTGGGGATGAAACGCCGTACTGAACATCAATTTCGTACCCAACAGCTGATGGACTAGCATCCAATCAGTTGATGTAAATCGCCCATCACGATCGTTCACGATGCTACGAGGAACACCATGTAGCCGTAAGATCTGCTCCACATAGAGCTTTGCCAAACTTTCCACTGAATCGTCATGTTTGTTCGGAAGGAAGTGCGCCACTTTCGTCAACCGGTCTACAATCACCTAGATTGAATCATTCCCGCGTTGAGATCTCGGCAACCCGTGCACGAAATCCATTGAGATATCATCGAACTTCCATTCCGGAATCGACAACGACTTCAAGAAACCGCCAGGCTTCTGGCATTCTGCTTTCACCAAAGCACACGTTTGGCATTTAGCCACATAATGAGCGATATCTTTCTTTAGTCCTGACCACCAGAACAGCTTCTTCAAGTCCCTGAACATCTTTGTGCTCCCAGGGTGAATTGAGTACTTGGTAAAATGCGCTTCATACATCAACTCTTCTCGTAATTTACCCATGCTCGGGATGCACAACCGGCCCTCTTTCCACAGAAGGCCGTCATCCCAGGAGAATTTGTCATCTGGCCCGTCATTTGGGTAGCGTTGGAGACTTCCATCCAGCTCCATTGCTCGTCAAATTCTGTCTGCAAGGTCATATTGCACCTTCGTCCAGTTCAGACATGCATTGGATGTGGAATTCTTATCAACACAAGAAATCTCTAACGCTTCTAACTCTTGGATTAGACGTTCATCGTGCCTCTGCAAGCAACTTGCCCTTGCTGGAACCCTCCGACTCAAGGCATCAGCGACCACATTTCCCTTCCCGGGAGTATAATGAATCGCAAAGGTGTAGTCCCCAAGGAACTCCAGCCACCTTCGTTGTCGCATATTCAGCTCTTTCTGCTCCAACAAGTACTTTAGGCTCTTGTGGTCCGTATAGATATCCACTTTTACGCCATAAAGATAATGTTGGCATAACTTCAGTGCAAAGATCACCGCTGCCAACTCTAAGTCGTGGACGGGATAATTTCGCTCATGAACTTTCAACTGGCGTGAGCCATAAGCAATCACTTTCCCATTTTGCAAAAGAACGCAGCATAAGCCGCTCCCTGAAGCATCACTATAAATCTCATATCCATCGGTACCACATGGTGACGTCAACACAGGCGTCGTGGTCAACCGATTCTTTAGCTCTTCAAAAGCTCGTGCATACTATGGCGACCAAACGAACTTCTGATCCTTTCGAGTCAGTGTGGTCAGAGGCAAAGCGATCCGCGAGAAGTTTTCTACAAACCGTCGATAGTAGCCTGCCAGTCCAAGGAAGCTCCTGACTTCGGCCACCGTAGACAATACTGGCCACTCCTGTATGGCTCTGATCTTTGACGGATCCACCGATATGCCCTCTCCACTCACCACATGGCCAAGAAAAGCCACTGACGATAGCCAAAACTCGCACTTCGAGAATTTGGCATAGAGCTTATTCCTTCGCAAGATGTGCAACACCAACTGCAAGTGGTTTGCATGATCAGCTTCAAATTGAGAGTACACCAAAATATCATCAATGAACACAATCACAAACAGGTCTAAGTACTCTTGGAACATTCGGTGCATCAAGTCCATGAACACCGAGGGCGTATTGCATAGCCCAAACGACATTACCGTGAACTCACAATGCTCGTATCGTGTTCCAAATGCGGTCTTGGGAATGTCACCTTCCCGAATCCTCAACTGGTAATACCCAGACTTCAAATCCAATTTAGAGTAGACGGTTGATCCCACCAGCTGATCGAACAATTCGTCTATCCGTGGAATCGGATACTTGTTCTTCTCCGTCAGCTTATTCAATTCGCGGTAGTCAATACATAACTGCAAACCACCATCCTTCTTTTTCACAAATAGAACAGGTGCGCTCCAAGGTGACATGCTTGGGCGTATATATCCCTGCTCCAGCAATTCTTGCACTTGGACTTTCAATTCCGCCATTTCCTTTGGCGCAACGCGATATGGCGAGCGGGCCACATGTTTCGCACATGGCACCAGCTCAATCGTGAAGTCGATCTCCCGCTGGGGTGGTAGCCCAGGAAGATCCTTATGAAACACATCTGCAAACTCCGAGACAACCAGAACATCACTCACACTAGCCTTTGGCTCAACAGCCTGAATTAGCGTGAAGAATAACTCCACGCCCTTCCGAACAGCCTTGACGACTTGGAGTGCAAATAGCAAGGTCCCACCCAATCCTCGCATACCGGCGAACTTAGTCTCATTCTCGGTATTCGGTCCCAGTGTGACCTCTTTGTCATTACAATCAATAAAGGCATGCTGCTCGGTGAGCCAGTCCATACCAAAGATCACATCGAATTCCGATATCGGCAGTACAGATGCAGTCAAATAGAAATCCCGACTTCCAATTTGAACCGCCACATCGCAAGCTCGATCCGCAAGCATCAAACAACCATTCGGTAGTAATACCCTCATGCTCTCTGTCTTCACGTGGCTCGGCACTCTAATTCGAGTTATGAAGTCCTTAGACAGAAATGACTGCGAAGCACCCATCAAAAAGTGCTCTCGCTAGCGTGTTCTGAATCATAACAAAGCCTATGGCGCACACATCACACACAAGCCACATACAATATATGCAATAAGCAAAGCAATCAATAACTTAACTCGTACCTGTGATGACGTCACTCTGCTTGATGGCCTCCTGCAGGCCAAGATTGTAGACTTGGGGCTGCGCCTGGGATGCAGAGGACTCCACTATCTTTCCCTTCTCAGCATAAGACGCTCCCGCCTTCTTTTCTCCCTTCGGCGGAACAACCCAACAGTCACGGGCTATATTCCCCACTCGCACACAAGTAAAGCACGTACGAGTCTCCGGCCTCGAAATGGCCCCCGAAGTTGCACCCGATGCAACCGTAGAAGGAGATTGTCCATAAGACTTGGACCACTTGCCCCATTTCTTTTTATAATATGATTTCCCAGGTCGGGCGCCTTGAATTCTTGCTTTGTCATAGCCAAGGCCCGCTTTCCTTGCACCCTCTTCATGTCCTTCTCCAGCGCACACGCAGTGTCAACCAATGCCTGAAATCCTTGGTTCACTGAACTCGAAAGCCGGAATCGCAACTCGTCCCACAATCCTTCATAGAACCTATTAGTTTTTCGCTGCTCGTCGGTGAAGATCGAACCCGGATACCATCCCAACCTCGTGAACTCATGCAGGTAAGTTTCAACACTGTCTTCTCCTTGTGTCAGTTGTTGGAACTCATTTTCCATGGCAATGCGTTGTGCCGCTGGTAGGTGCTTTGCCAAGAAGAGTCGGGAGAACTCCTCAATCGACACATGTGTTAACTGTCTGCCCTCTAAGTGGTGTATTTCCATCTCATCCTACCATAAACGAGCCTTTCCTTCCAGTAAGAAGGTGGTCAAGGTGACCTTCTGATCTTCCTCCGTCCTGATCGTCATCATTATCCGCTTGACGCGCAACAACCAATCATCTGCCAGCGTAGGGGATCCCACACCCATAAACGTAGGCGGATTGAAGCTCATGAATTGCTTCAACTGCCTCTCAGCTGCTCGAGGGTCCACAGCCGCAACAGGTTCTGGCCTCGCCGCAACCTGTTCTGGCCTCAATACCGGCTGCGCCTGCCCTTGTGCCTGTCCAGTAGGTTGTTCTTGAATCATCGCAAACAAGGCCTCAGCAACTAGGCGAATAGTTTTCGCATAAGGGTGAGGTGTCGGCACCTCAGCTAGTGTCGTACTTTCATCAGAATGCTGGGGCTCCGACTGCCCAGCACCACTCCGCGTCACCTATAGGTGAACAAGACACACACATTAGCGATCTCTCACAAGCAATAACAATAAGATAGGAATGCGCAGGTTCCTCAAACAAATGTATTTGCATTCTTAAGTGGACATTCAAGAGTTCACTAGCGTTAACGTGGTTCGCACATACACGTGCTCGCCACCCCCAGAAAAGAATTTGACCACGAATTTCGAAAGGGAAAGACCGAGACAGCTGATGCCAAAAATGTAACGACTTCATCCGTTCATATATCATATAATAGAAGGTGACCGGGCCCCACACCATATACTACAAAACAGGCGGGGAAGTCACGGGTTGATATCAGAGTTGCGCATCCTAACTCATAGCATTCTAGCAGAAGCTTGTAACATAAAACTGAACTCCAACCATGAATTTCCACTGCTATAAACAAGCATATATCATATATATATATATATATATATATATATATATATATATATATATATATATATATATCGGAATGTCCACCAAATGCAAGAGCGTTTGACCTTATGTCCTTACATTTATCGTTACAAAAGTGGCTTCCAAACATCGGCGCGCAGGCCGGCCACATATGAACAAAACACAATATTTTCATTTTAAACTTCAAGGGCTAGCGGCAGCAGCAGCAGGGACTTCAGACTTTAAATATCTCGCTCGGTTCTCCAGCACCTGTACAAGGACAGCCCACCCAACTGGGGCAAACAAGGCAACGGTCAGCATTCAGCTGACCAATTTATAATAACCCTACCCTTTTCTCAGGGGCAGTGGTATTCCTTCCCTGCAGGCATAACAATTCATATGCAGATATATACATATCACACATTGTGCTCGTACGCACAAGCATTCCATCACAACCGTCAGCCACGCAGCCCAACGATCCGTGCACTCATGTCACATTCTTGGTGTACCGGCGAACCAGGGTCCCATCACCGTATCAGGGTTCGAAACCCAACTGTAAAATTGAGTATTTAGTCTTTTCTGACTCGCAGGCCTAATACTCTCATTATGCGCTCCAAACTGACCGCACTTTAAGGTCTTCGAGTCGAACAGACATAACACAGGTATGGATCAGCCACCCCCCGTTGCTCAAGTCACCTTGCCATCACCGAGTACAGCGCGGGTCAGTTTCACCTTTCCTGTTCGGCACGAGGCCTTTTCTGAGAGCTCATCAAGCTCACAATCACTACATTGTCCACCAAGGACTGGCATTACAATAGCCATAATGTCCATTACGGATTGGCTTCACAATAATAGGTTAGCTAGGAGCCACTCCCAGTAGTGATAGAACACACTTTCCATCCCTAGCCCAAACCTCTAGCTGGTTCACTCGACCAGCCATCCATGCAGCCATCTGCAGTGCCAGACACTCTGGTCTTCAGTATACATCACAAACACTTGCGGGTATTTTCCTGGGTTCCCATACCAGTACTTCCTAACTACTACCCTTCACAAGTCATAACTCATCAAGCATCACAAGCATCACAAGGAGTCTTTTCCTGGACTACCACTCCAATACTTCTTACTACTTGCCCTTCACAGGTCTAGCCCCTCGATCCCTATAAACTACACGGTTAACCACGGAGACTTCTCCGATGCGTATATGCAACATCACGAATGCAGACCAACCTTGTCCAGATAGGCTTCACACAGCATGTCTATTCTGTATTCCATTTCCGGATCTATATGCCAAATGATTGGGGATTCCAAGAATCAACCCAAAGGAATCCCTCATAATCCACCCTCTAGTGAGGGAATCCCATGCACATGCCAAAAAGGAAGTCTTCACATGGCTAAGAAGGAAGATCGTTACACTTGAAGATCGTTTCGGAGCCATGGATGTCTAACCGGCTGGAAAGCACCGCAGCGGCCTTGTCTTCACAACGCTAGCCTCGGATCTCGAAACGGAACACCGCAGCTCCACTAGTGGCCAGCTCCCTTCCTCCTCCTCCTCCTTCCTCTCTCTTTCTCTAGTTTCTTAGAAAGAGTATGGACAACATCCAAATGAGATTTTCATCTCAATTCTCGGCCATAAAGAAGGGGAAAGAAGTCTGGGCCATCAGATCCCAGTTGAAGAAAATGGACGGCCACGATTTTGCCACAAAAGTCTGAATTTTGGCTGACACGCCCGTGTCACAGTCCGTATACCTTAAGCGGTACACAACCGACTCATCCAGACCAGTACACGGCCATGTGACACGCCTGTGTCCCAGGCCGTGTGACCTGACACGCCTTCAGACACGCCCGTGTCTATGGCCGTGTACCTCAGGTGGTACACACTCATCTCAACCCGAGCAAGACACGACCATGTGACACGTCTGTATCACAGGCCGTGTGTCCAGAGACACACTCGTGTCCTGCCCTGGCCAAATCCAGAATAGGACACGGCCTGTGACACGCCCGTATCACAGGCCGTGTGCCCTTACACGGCTGCAGACACGCCTCTGCCTGGTTTTTCGTCGAGCGAAATTCGTCGACCAGAGGAGGACATGCCTACTGACATGCCCGTGTCGCAGGGCGTGTTCCCTCTTGAAAACTCGACGAGCATAAGTCGTCGATCACTCGACGGACTGCTCAACTATACCGAGCAGGACACGCTCGTGTCCCAGGCCGTGTCACCCAACTTGAACCCAACTTAGGATTTTGGGGTGTTACACCATAGTGGTTTTCTTTCTAAGATGATTTGTTATTATTAAAAGGGAGAGATTGTTGGAGCATGTGTTTCGCACTCCTTGGTTTGAAAATAACAAATCTAAAATGTATTTGATCATAGTGTATTTTGTGATGTGCAAATATAACAGGTCTAACACTCTGATAATTTTGGATGGGCGACGTACATTAGATTTTGCAAAGTTAAGCTATCTCATGAGATAGTCACTACCGCCCTGCGTTAGAGTGATAATGTCAGCCATGACATAGGTCACAATTCAGAACGGTTGCCACGATGCACATTATCGGAGATACCGCGTGGCGATATCGAGTTATTGCGGCGCGATAGTCCCACGACCGTACACGACCGTACACATCCTACAGCACTGCGACGCAGTTATTGCAGAGTGGGACACATGTCAACCTTTGGAGTTATCGCAGGTGATATCGCGCTACCGCCGTGCGATAGTGGAAAAACTATAAATGGGTTGAATTTCGAGAATTTGATGGTACACACCTCCAGGAGCCTTGATTTCGTGCATCTTCGGCTAGATAACTCCGTGCAACCAAAAAACTTTCTAAGTGTTCGTGAAATCTCAAGAGGGAAGAAGGGACCGTTCGTGATTCTCATCTCCAGAGATCGTCGTAAGGATTTTTCAGTCTCTTCAGTGCTCAAGACCTGAGGGAGTTTTTATTATCAGATTATTTTTCTTTTTTCATTCTTTTTGTAATCTATAGAGAATTTGTCGCCTTGTGAGTGGCGACTAGGCTCGTGTGTGGTGTAGGGGAAAATCGTTGTCGTGTGTGCAGCGACTTGGTCGTGGTGAGATCTAAGGGATGCTAGTTGTTGTATCTAGGAAGAGATATGTTTTAGCTGGTCGGTCCTTGGGAGAAAGACCGGTAAATTCAAAAAAAAAAGATTTTAGTTTTTTCATCACAACCTCTATTTCAAGCTTTATTGAAATATTTTGTTTGTAATTTTCTTACCACTTTTGAAATAAACTTGCATTTCATTTTATCATAAATCTCAAAATGATTTGTAATAAATATTTGGTTGTGACTAATCTTTCTTGATTCTAGAACAATTTGGCTAAATATTTTGTTAATTTGAAAAAGTGGAGTTTGTCCTTATTCCACCTCCTCCTCTCCTTTCCTCTCTAAGGAAACCCAACCTCTTCCTCTTCATAACCGACCCCCCCTATCTCCCTAAATCCGACCACCAACAAAGAAGACCAAGCAGCCCTCATTCTTGAAGAAATCGGCCAAGGTGCAAAGATCTTCCTTGTGAGTGTCAACTCTGGCGTGAAACGACGAAGGCGGACAAGTTCCTCTCCTTCCAACGTGACTCCGGCGGAGCCGTTGAAGAATGATCCAAGTAGAGAAAATCGGAATCATCCATTCCGATTGGGTAACGAAAATATTTCTACTTTGTGTGATTTTTCCCTCTTAGATTAATTCCTGTGGTGGTTTACTTTAGCGTAATTTTGTGGTTTTCTCTCGATTGATCTTTGTTTTTCATCTAATTTTCATTTATATTCGAGAGGTTTGGCGAACCATCGTTTTCTTTTATTGGGAGAGGTTTACCGTTTCCGAATCGTTATTTTTGGTAGATCTCTTTTGGTACAGCCTTCGCTCGATCGGAGCGGATTTCTCCTTTTAGCCGGAAAGAATATTGGCATATCGCCCCTATTCGATCCTAATCGGTTTGGCTACCCGTACATTAGCATATAATTGATAGAATTAATTAACATGGTGATGCGTAGAACGATTGTGCAAGTATAGGATTTGTATCGAAGAGAGGTATACGTGCTAGTCCGTGGATTTATTCGTTGTCAAACGTGCAAGCCTGCATCAATTTGGTATCAAAGGGAGGTTCACGTCAATTTCCTAATTAGCCCCTCCCCCTTTTGCTTTGAGCACCGACACGCACTTGCCCGTTTCATTGCACAACATATAAATCAATTTTAAAATTTTGGGTCTGCAAATAGTGGCCTAAAATTTTCAGTTTTTCTCAAAATTCAAAAAAATAAAATTCTGGAAATTCTCCATCATCTTCTTAGTAAGAAATCCAAAATAATTTTATTTTTTTATTAAGTCATTATTTTTATTAAGTCGTAATAAAATTTAATTGTTGGTCTGCAAATAGCGGCCTATATTTTTATTATTTCAGCAAAAAAATCAAAAAAAAAATTTAATAATCTTCATATTATTTACAACAAGAAATATATATATATATATATATATATATATATATATATATATATATATATATATATATATATATATATATATATATATTACCTTAAGTAATTTGCGGGAACAATTACATCTTTGAAAATTAAATAGGGTCAGGTTATTTATTCATTGCATGTGCACCAGTTCCGGGTGAGTTTTTCCCTCCGGTTCTCACTGAACATGGCATTTGATGTTAATGTTCCTCTTTTAGACTATTGGTATGATAAAGTCATGTTTAAACACAGCCCAGCCTTGCTTTCCAACCGTCCACAAACGTATTCTCACACTGAGAATGAGATACCAACGTATGATGGTTATGGAAATTCGCAAAAATTTAGGGACTGACTTAAGTGGGTAAATATTTACTTTGATTGTCATGAATGGGATGACCACCAACAGGTGAGCATCGTCCGTGTATGATTAATAGGTCAAGCCCGCGTATTCTGGTACAACGAAGAGCTTCGTGTTGGTAGCAAAACAAATTCTTGGACGCAAATGTGTAGCCTGCTCTCGGATCGATTTGATTCCGCCTACCTTCGCCCTACTGACACCAAGCCTATGAGTGAGTATCATTAAGGCACTAGATCCATACCTGCATTTAGGAATGATTATAAACCAAATGCCCAGACTAAGCCACAGATAACTGATGATTTGACTAACCCTAAACAAGGGAACAAGTCGGTCTCGGATTATATGCTTCTTTTTAAGGATATGATGGTTAGAAGTGGTGTGAAGGAGTTGCCAGAGATCACCCTCTCTAGGTTTCATAAGGGGTTAAACCCCTACATCCAGGGTAAATTACTGAGTTATTGTCATACCGATCTAGACACCACTTTTAATACGGCATTAGAAATTGAGAAGCACCACCTTCCTAGGAATAAAGCTCACTCGTGTCAGACCGGAAAGGCCGTATTAGGACCACCACCTCCCGTTAGGGAAACCTCTCCTAATAGGTCTTTTGTTGTGGACCTGATAGCTGTTACCACTAGGGTTATGCCTTTGTTAGCCTCGACATCTAACCCCCTAGAGATAGTGACTGATACCCATGAGGATGCTTATGTTGATATATTATCTCTGGATTTTGAGGATGAACTCGTAGGTGAGAGTATTTTGACATGTTCGTTAGTGCCCGACGATTCTGATTCGTCTGAATCTGAGGGAATCCCTAGTGATCTAGAAGACGATGTATGGGATGATAATGATAGTCCAAGCTGTGAGAGTATCTCTTTGCCTACTACGTGCCCTACTAGCATTGTGTATGTGCACCCTAGTATTGAGTGCCCTCTCCCGGATACGATTCACATCGCGTTAGAGCCTACGATTATACAAAATGAGACTATTCCTGAGGAGCCTGTGAGTGAGGATTTTTCCATTGTCATTGACGACCCTGACTTAGTGGATGTTCCAACTGATTGGGAAGACTCACCTTTTGTGAGAAGTTTATGTTTGAATGATTTTAGCGTTGTGAATCTGAACGATAGCTCTTTGTTGTTATCTCCATTATCTGAAGTTCAATCTGAATTAAAATTTTTGTCATGTTCGATTTTATCCATTTCTAAGAACTTTACTGATTCTGAATTAAACGACTTGCCTAGTGTGTTGGAAGAAATTGCAAGCGAGGAAGTGGTATTTTTGGATGATTCTTTGGTTTTACCCCCGGATGAGAGTTCATTGATGTTATCACCGATCGGTGAAATTTATTCTGATTTGGATATTATCCCGGATTTGATTCAACCGACCCTTCCTCCTATGTTTGTGCCCATATTAGTTGACATTTTAGGTCGTGTAATTGGTAGCCCTAGACTGAGTTGTTGTGACACACCCACTCTGTTAGTTCCTGCATTGGCGTTGTCCCAACGCTTAGATATTAGAAAGTTAAGCGCGCTAGTATTTGGTTTGTTCATCGCACCGCATAGATCTGACTACACGTCACATTTGATTATTCATTTCCATGTGTGTCCGGCTACGGGTCTATCCTCATCTGTGTCTGATTCCTTGGCTATTGTGCCTCTGGAGGTGCCTCCTTCACATACTTATATACCACACCTGATCACACGTATTTACCCACCGCCTTATGATGACCCTCATTTCCATACGTTAGTTACCACGGTTAGGCCTCATGAGTTGTATTGCTCGCACATCTTTTCACACCCAGGAGCATCCAACTCTGTTATTCATGATGAGCAGTTCTCCTTGGCATATCT
Organism: Platanthera guangdongensis; assembly: GCA_039583875.1. Lineage (NCBI taxonomy): Eukaryota > Viridiplantae > Streptophyta > Magnoliopsida > Asparagales > Orchidaceae > Platanthera > Platanthera guangdongensis. The sequence goes on from CM077156.1 coordinate 33,085,606, forward strand.
TCATGTCAAGCATGAAAATGACAAATATCAAGTTAGAACTGCGACTTTGGAGCCATTGAAAGTCATCTTTGATGTTAAGGCTCTCGTGCCCCCTGACTTAACCATTATAGCCTTCGTATTGGAGTTGAGACATGTAGCACATGGGTTCACACCTTACGGTAGCAAGATATTTAGGCGCACTTTTAAGAAATTACTCAATCAAGTCGCGTCTTATTATTATTTATATGCTTGTTGCTCGTCGAATGAGATCGTGCACGGATTTAAAGCACAAGTGCCTTTTGACTTGATTTTGTTACCACTGTCTTATAAGACAAGTCAACTCGCACTAGTTTATGCATCTCTTGCTCAAAAATTATATAAGCACATTAGTGAAGCGCTAACCATACCAATTACATTTTATCAACTTCATGCTAGCTTACATAAAAGAGCGTCTCACTATATTGTTGGCGATTTAGTTTTGGTGTGTCTCGTCCCTTAACGGTTGCCTTCGGGCACTATAGAAAGTTGGCGAGATGGCGAGCTGGACCTTTTTCGGATATTAAAGAAATTAGGAGAATACGCATATCATTTGAAGTTTTCCACTGATTGGGGTATTACCCCTATTTTTAATGTTTCTAATTTAACGTCATATGTTTCTCCACCACTTGAATTATCTGCCTGTCTGTTTGGGTCCACTTTGTTTTCTTATGGTTTGGGTAGTGAGCTTGTGCTTGGATCACTCTCTTCATCGGTCTTCACTGGAGGTACGTTGGTTGTTGATGTAGAAACTTGTTTTCCTTTATTGCCTATTGCTTTTCCAAGGTTCTCCAGGACCACCTTTTTGCATGACAGGATACTCGAAGATGATGTGCTCTCCTCGCCAAGTGGCGTTGTTTGCTACTACATGGCTCTTTTGGATGTTGCTCTCCCGCACTGGTGCATTCAGACCAACTCATCGGTGATGAGTACTTATGAGCATGGGAGGATTGATGGAGATGTTGCTCACACGGCTGTCATTGATCCCCGTCTGAGAGAGTTCGTCGATTGGGACGATCGCTGCCGCAAGCTCAAGGATGGGATCGACGTCCGCCGCCATTATATAAAAATATATAATTATAAATTAACTAATTATAATTATATATTTTTAATAATTTTATTATTTTAGCAATTTTATTTTAAGTATTTATTTCATGTTTTAATTTTCATTTCATGTGTAATGATGGGTGCTTATAACCATTATGTGTTGTTTTAATTATTTCATTTCAAGTGCTATGATGGGTGCATATAACCATCATATTTGCAATTTGAATTTTGAATGGAGGGATATTGAGTGGTGTAGGCTATATATAGTCATGTTATGAAGGATTGATTAGAGAAGAAGAATAAGAAAATAATCCCCCAAAAATCTTTTTGAGATCCTCCTTCCCCCTTGGCAAAATTCGGCCACCTCCCTCCCCCTCCTACTCTTAGCCACAGGCCAACTCTCCCTCCCCTCTCTATTTTGGCCTCCTCTCTTCCACCTCCTCCTCTCCTTTCCTCTCTAAGGAAACCCGACCACTTCCTCTTCATAACCGACCCCCCCCCCCATCTCCCTAAAACCAACCACCAACAAAGAAGACCAAGCAGCCCTCATTCTTGAAGAAATCGGCCAAGGTGCAAGGATCTTCCTTGTGAGTGTCAACTCCGACGTGAAATGACGAAGGCGGACAAGTTCCTCTCCTTCCGGCGTGACTCCGGCGGAGCCGATGAAGAACGATCCAAGTAGAGAAAATCGGAATCATCCATTCTGATTGGATAACGAAAATATTTCTACTTGCATGGATCGCTCTCTTCATCAGTCTTCACTGGAGGTACGTTGGTTGTTGATGTAGAAATTTGTTATCCTTATTACCTAATGCTTTTCCGAGGTTCTCTAGGACCACATTTTTGCATGACAGGATACTCCAGGTTGAAGTGCTCTCTTCTCCAAGTGGTGTTGTTTGCCACTACATGTTTCTTTGGGATGATGCTCTCCTGCACCGGTACTTTCAGACCTACTCATCTGTGATGAGAACTTTTGAGCGGGGGAGGATTGATGGAGACGATGGCCCTCAACATGTTGAAGACTATGATGGCGTGCTTACGGAAGAACTTTCTCCGCCTCCAAATAAAGATTTGTGGTTTCGTGATGTGTAACGCCCCAAAACTCAAAAGAGGGACGAACATCATTTAGAGTCAAGTTTGGTGCCTGGTAAGTGTCACACGGCCTGGGACACGGGCGTGTCCAGGGCCGTGTCATGCCCGGGTTTGACGAACTTTCCGAGTGGTCGACGAAATGCACTCGACGATCGTCGAGACAATGAACACGGCCTGAGACATGGGCGTGTCCATGGCCTTGTCCTACTCGGGCTGTTAGCCGGGCTGTGTCGGGGGAGGAACACGGCCTTGATCTCAGGCGTGTTCTGGTTGACATGGGTGTATCAAAAGTGACATGGGCGTGTCATGAACTCGTGTCCTTCTTTGTGTTTAGTCAACTGTGTCGGCTGTGGTGCACGGCCTGGAACATAGCCGTGCGCATGGCCGTGTCTGGCACACGGCATGTGACACGGGCATGTCCGGGGGCCGTATCCTGTTCGGGATGCGACGGTTTCGACATCGATTGAGGCACACGGCCTTGGACACAGGCGTGTCACAAGCCATGTTCGGCCCAGAAATGTTATTTTAAGTGCGAATCGTGGTCGTTTGTTTCCTTCTATTGGGATCCAAGGGCCCGGGCTAGTCCTTGCTGAGTTAAGGCCGGTAATAGGGTTTGAAACCCTCATTCCTCTTTGAGTTTTCTCTTTCTAAAATCTTTAGAGAGAGGGGAGAGCAAGAAAGAAAGAGAAGGAGAGATCCGGCCACCGGAGGAGCTTCGAAGCCCCAAATCACAAGCCAAGTCCAGATCTACGGAGGCGAGGCCGTTGCGGTGCTTTTCATCCGTCTAGATCTTCATGACGCCAAAGAGAAACACTAGGGTAACGATTCTCTTCTTGGACATGTGAAGTCCTCTTTCTTTCTGCACAGGAAACCCGCTCTCGCGAGTATGCAGTGAGTGTGAGGTGTTCCTTTTGGTGGGCATGAATAGTCCTCATTGTTTTGCATGTAGAGTTCGGAATCGAAGTACGGGCATAGGCATGGTGTGTGAAGCCTACCCGAACAAGTTGGTCTGGATCGGTGATGTTTCATTGCATGAATGGCCAGAGAATACTCCACGCCGATGGTTGTTTTTCGGGTTTTCTATGCGGTAGATTGCAATAGGGAATCTTGGGGATTAGCTCCAAGGTGCACCCGGAAAACTAGGCTGAAGCGTGATTCTGCCATCTTGGTGTCCTGGGAGCCAACTTGCACATAACTGGGTTATGTAAAGTGTGTGATCGATTTGGGACTCGGGGAAGTTTGACCCGCGCCTATAGCTTAAACTGACAGGGCGGTGTGAACAACGGGTTAGCGGAACCGTACCCGCTCTATGTTGTCCGGTTAAAACGACCTAAAATACGTGGTACTTGTCGTTGGCATAGATGGAGGGTCTTAGGCTTAGGCCGGAAAGACTATAATGCTCACGAGATTTTTCGTCCAAGGGGCGGTGGTGAGACCGCGGATTTTGACCGGGTTCACCGAAAATGTGCCCTGAGAGCACGGGGTGTGTGGTCGTGCGTGCCTCCGCCTGTGGTGAAGTGTAATTTCACTATATTGTTTGGTTATACTAATAAAGTGCAGGGAAGGAGCATCGCCTCCCCGAGTAAAGGGGCGTGGTAGTTATAATTTGGCCAGCTTTAGCTGACCGTTGCTTTTGTTTGTCACCGCTGCGGTGGATTGTTGCTTGTAGGTGCTGCGGAGCCTATTGGCAAATATCGGGTTGAAGCCCTGGTTGCTGAGCTGGCCCTCGAAGGCTAATGTGAATGTTTACTTGTTATACTCATGTGTGACCGGCCTGCATGCCGATGTTTGGAAGACACTGTTTATTTAAGCAAACTCTTGTAAGGCCATAAGGTCAAGTACTTTATGTATTTTGTACGCTCATTCCATTTTGGGTATTTAGTGGATATTCATGTTGTTGGCTTGGGTTCTTTTCTTTGCAACTTTTAAAATACTTCTGCAAGAAAGTACTCCGTGTAGGACGTGTGTTTTGGAAGGATGGTTTCATTTTGCAACCCTTCAGTCTGTCTGTGGTATATGGCGTCCGGCCCCGGCCGGACCTACTGTTATATGCTATGTGACGGATATGGGTGTTACATGATGACCATGTGGAGCGTCGCCATAATATCTGTCCTGGGCGCAAACCAATATATTAATAATTATTAATAATTATTAAATCATTTTTATGTTTTGTTTTATTTGCAATGTTATTTAATTTTTCATGTAATGTTTAAAACCATGATTATGTGTAAAACCATGGGTTATGTTTATTTTTCTATTTGGGTTGCATTTAGCCAAGACATTGATGTAAGCCTATATATAGGCATGCATGTTTTCATATTGATTTAGTGAAGAATGAAAACAAATTGAAAACCCTAATTGGTTTCCCCCTCCTCCTCCTCCTCTCCTCTTTGAAAATTCGGCCCTTTCCCCTCCTCCCTCTCTTTGGCCGCCCACCTCCTCTCCTCCCCCCTCTCTAATTCGGCCACCATATTCTCCACCCTCTCTCTCTATTCGGCCCCTCTCCCTCCTCCTCCTACTCCCTCTATTGAATTCGGCCAGCCTCACTAGCCTCCTCCTCCCCAACCCGAGCCACAATTTCCCAAGGAAAAACCGCCCACCTCCATCACCTAAAACCCGACCTAGCCCTATTCCATCCATTGAGAAATTCGGCCAAGGCAAGAAGATCATCTTTTGTGTTCCAACTCCGGCATGAAGAGACGAAGGCGGACAAGTTTCCTCTCCTTCCGACGTGACTCTGGCGGAGTCGTTGAAGGGCGATCCAAGTAGAGAAACCGAAATCATCCATTCTGGTTATTTGACGAAAAATTCCTACCTTCGTGTGTTTCTCTTTCCTAAATATTCTTGTGGTGGAAATTCTTGGCGTTGCATTTTGAAACGTTAAATAATCGTGGTTTTCTTTGATTGGTTTGTGTTTATCTTTATTGATTTTATTTTCGAAAAGGCTTGACGAACCTTCGTTTTCTTTTGTTGGGAGAGATCTACCTTTTCCAAATCGTATTTATTTGGTAGATCTCTTTTGGTACAACACCGCTCTTTCGGATCGGGTGGGTCCTTTTAGCCAGAAAGAACATTGGCTTATAGCCTTTGTACGATCCTAAGCGGTTTGGCTACCCGTGTGCTAGCATATAATTGATAGAATTAATTAATATGGTGCTGCGTAGAACGATTGTGCGAGTATATGGTTGGATCGTAGAGAGGTATACGTGCTAGTCTGTAGATCTATTCAGTGTCAACATGCAAGCCTACATCATCTTTCTTGCTCTCAAACTGAAAGTCATTCCTGCAATAGTCCCAAAAGTCCATTTGAAGACGAAATTTTACTATCGTCGGGCGACAGTGGTTGTCGTCGGATGATAACAGTTGAGTTATCTTTCTTCGCGCAAGGATATTTTCGCCTGAAGACCTGAGGACATGCCTGGAGTAGATCATCACGTTATTTTGCACTCTCTCAACATTAATCTTGTGTGCATGTCAGTTATACAGAAGAAGAGGAACTTCACCCCCCAAATGACTACAGGCAATCCAGGAGGAGGCAGATGTTGAAGTGGAGACCGGGCGGTCTGTCTTGACGGGTTGGAGACCGCGCGGTCTGGCGGTTTGACTCGGCGACTTGTAAACGGGCGGTCTAGCAATCTTCACAGGCGACCTCTCTGCATCTCTTATTTGTATTCTCTCTTCTCTCCTCCATTCTATATAAGGGAGGGCATACCTTTGTAATAGTTATCTTTTTTGGATAATAAAATTTCGATTATTCAAAGTTTATTCGGCTTGTCTCTTCTTTTCGCTTCCTTTCTCTACTTTCTAACATGGTATCAGAGCACACGGTCTTTTCCTCCTGATTCTGTGCGCTCTCTGTTGTTGTTCGCGGCTTGTCTTCCGCGTTCTGCGGCTTGTTCGCGGCTTGCCTTCTCCTCTGTCCGCGCGGCTTGTTTCTATCCGCGCGGCTTGTTTCTGTCCGCTGCCTGTTTGCGCGGCTTGCTCTTCTTGTTTCTCTTCTCCTCCTGCTCTTTGTCGCAGCGACCTGTTTCCGTGTCGCCGCGCTCCTTGCTCTTTCCTGCCGCTCCGACTTCCTAGTCGCTGCGGTCTGTCTCTGTCCGCGTGTGTTGTCTCTGCACTCGCGGTTTGCTGCTGTGATCTGCCTGACCGTGCGGGTTGTTCCTTTCTTACCCGCATCTTGGTCGCGGTCACCTGCTCTTCTCCTCTCTTCTGTTCACTCGGCCTTTTCAGTCCGCGCGACCTCTTCCCCGCTGTGCCCTTGACCGCATTCTCGCAACTGCTGTGATCTGCCTGACCGTGCGGGTTGTCCCTTTCTTACCCGCATCTTGGTCGCGGTCACCTGCTCTTCTCCTCTCTTCTGTTCGCTCGGCCCTTTGCAGTCCGCGCGACTTCTTCCCGCTGTGCCTTGATCTGAATCCTAGCCGCTCGTGTTCACGCGGCTTCTTCCCTTTTGTTCCCGCCCGCGGTTTCACGCGGATTCTCTTGTTTGAGCGGCCTCTTCGCTCTTAGCCGCTTCTCTTGTTAGTCGCCGCGACCTCCTGGTTTAGTCGCGCGGCTTGTGCTCTGCACCTTGGTCGTGGCCCTTTGTGCCGCTGGTGTGCTCTCACCAAGACCGCTGCAGTTTCTTCTTCCTCCCTTCATGGCTTTCGCCTCGGTTGTCACGTCTTCTGGTCGTGCACACGTTGTTACTCAAGGCAAATGGCTGATCGACACTGGTGCTACGAATCATTGACCGGCCATCTCCCGTGTTTCTCTCTCCTAGAAAAACATGCTCGCTTGCCCCCAGTTACTCTCGCTGACGGCTCTTCATCACCAGTTCATGGCACAGGGATAGTTCATGTCACCCTGTCTCTTCACTTGGCGGATACTCTATATGTGCCCCAGTTCCCGTGCAACTTATTATCTGTTACATCTCTTTGCAAGCAATTACAGTGTTCGTCACATTTACTTCTACTTCTTGCTCTTTTCAGGATCCGGACTCCCAACGGACGATTGCTACTGGGACTGAGAGTGGCGGCTTATACTTCCTAGACAACATTTCTGCTTTTTCCACCTTCTCCTCCACCTCCACAGATCTTCTCCAATGGCATCTCCGCCTTGGTCATGCTCCTCCCCGTCTTCTTCGTCAACTTCTGCCCCACCTTCCTCCTCAAAGTCCTCCGCTCAACTGTGAGGCCTGTCAGCTTGGCAAGCATCACCGCTCTCCTTCCCTCCAAAGCACGTTCGTAGCTCTACCCGTCCGTTTGATCTTATCCACTCCGACATCTGGGGACCTTCTCCTACTCTTACCATTGGTCGGGGTAGTTCCTATTTTGTCACATTCATTGATGATTTCTCTCGCTGTACGTAGGTGTATCTGTTAAAAGATCGCTCCGAATTATTCTCTGTATGGACATCCTTCTATCTCATGATCAAAACTCAGTTTGATGTTTCTATCAAAGTTTTTCGGTCTGATAATGCCGCAGAATATCTCAGTCGTGACTTCTCTACATTCTGCATGCAAAATGGGATTCTTCATCAAACTAGTTGTGTCTATTCTTCACAACAAAATGGTGTAGCCGAACGCAAAAACGTCACCTGCTCGATGTCGCTCGCACCTTGATGACCCAGATGCATGTTCCTCGCTCCTATTGGGGCTATGCTGTTCTCCTTGCCTGCTACCTCATCAATCGCATTCCCTCCACGGTCTCTCCATGGCCAAACCCCGTTCTCCATTTTGTATCCGGGCAAGGAGCCGTTTCATCTCCCTCTCCAAATCTTTGGATGCACTGCCTTTGTGCATGCCCCTTCTGCCACCCGTGATAAGCCTCTACCTCGCTCCACCAAATGTGTCTTTCTGGGTATTCCACCACTCAGAAAGGCTATTGTTGCTTTGATCCCGTCCTTCGTAAGCAGTTCGTCTCTGCTGACGTCACCTTCTTCGAGAATACCTCCTACTTCTCGGATGCCTCTTCTCCTCTTCTCCCAGCTTCTGATTCTCCTGTCGTTCCCTTCGTTCCCTCGTCTCCTCCTACACTCTCCACCATACACCGTCCCACCCCCTCCTCTTCCTCCACCTCTCTCTCTCCCTTCCCCACCACCCTCTCCCTCCTCTCCGCTGCCGTCGCTCTCTTCTCCCGGGCCAGCTTTCTCTACCACGGATGCTCGGATGCCGCGGGCCCGGCTGACCTGGATCTTCCTATAGCTCTTCGCAAAGGGGTGCGGACGTGCACCTTACACCCCCTTGCTGCTGTTGTTTCCTATGATCGTCTTACTCCTTCTCGCAGGGCCTTTGCACTGGCTATCTCTGCCACTGCCAACCCGATCCTATCAGGAGGCTCTTGTTATTCCTCACTGGAAGATGGCCATGGATGAGGAAATGGCGACCCTCACTGAGCGGGGTACCTGGACTCTTGTTCCTCTCCTTTGGCACTGATGTTGTTGGCTGTCGCTGGGTCTTTGTGGTCAAATTTAGCCCAGACGGCACTGTGGATCGGTATAAGGCTCGCCTTGTGGCTAAGGGCTTTACTCAGACCTACGGGGTTGATTACTTTGACACCTTCTCCCCTGTGGCCCGTCTCAGCACAATCCGGGTTCTTTCTCTGTGGCCGTCAATCGGGATTGGTCAATTTCTCAGCTGGACGTCAAGAATGCCTTCCTTTATGGTGATCTTCACAAGGCCGTTTACATGGAGCAACCTCCTGGGTATGTTGCTCAGGGGAGACACGAGTTTGCCGGCTGCAGAAGGCAATTTATGGCCTCAAGCAGAGTCCTCGAGCTTGGTTTGACAAGTTCAGCGGTATTGTGGCGGCTGTTGGTTTTGTGCGAAGCTCTGCTGATCACTCTCTCTTTATTCGCAAAACTCCTTCTGGGCTGGTTGTTCTTGCTGTATACGTCGATGATATTCTTTCACTGGCGATGACCAGGAAGGGGTAGCCCTGACAAAGCTACATCTTCGCCAACATCTGATCACTAAAGATCTGGGCTCTCCAAAGTACTTTCTGGGGATCGAACTCTCTCGGAAGCCCGACTCCTTAGTTCTCTCTCAGCGTAAGTATGCACTTGATCTTTTAAAAGAGGCAGGATTGACTGGAGCTAAACCTGCCCGATGTCCCATGGCTATTGGGGAGGACAAAACCTGGACAGATGATTCGCCTCTTCTTTCAGATAGTTCGCGGTACAGGCATCTGGATTGGTAAGCTCATATATCTCACAGTGACCAGACCGACATTTCTTATGTTGTGGGCAAGGTGAGTCAATTCATGCAAGCGCCAGGGATTGTCATCTTCAGTCTGCCTTGCGGATCTTGGAATATGTCAAAGCTGCGCCTGGAAAGGATTACTGTTTCAGAAGAATGGTCATCTGAGGATTGAAGCCTACTCAGATGCAAGTTATGCTGATGACAAAGGGGATCGCAAGTCTACCTCGGTTTTGCACCTTTGTTGGGGGAAATCTGGTGAGCTGAAGAGTAAAAAGCAGTCTGTTGTCTCCAGGTCCAGTGAGAAGCTGAGTATCGCAGTATGGCGTCAACCACTTGTGAGTTGAAATGGTTGCGGGCTCTCATGCTAGATTTAGGAGAGGTGTACAACCATCCTCTACCTATGTTCTGTGATAACAAGGCCGCCATATACATCTCCAAAAAATCGGTATTCCATGAAAGAACAAAGCACATTGAGGTTGACTGCCATTTCATTCGTGAAGAGATTTTAAAAGAACAGATTTGCACTCCGTTTGTCACATCTGATAAAGAGCTAGCTGACATCTTCACCAAGCCAGTCTCCGCCTCGTTTCTGCATGTTGCGACAAGCTGGGCATGATTGATATATATGCTCCAGCTTGAGGGGGAGTGTTGAAGTAGGAGACCGGGCGGTCTGTCTTGGCGGGTTGGAGACCGCGCGGTCTGGCGGTTTGACTCGGCGACTTGTAAACGGGCGGTCTAGCAATCTTCACAGGCGACCTCTCTGCATCTCTTATTTGTATTCTCTCTTCTCTCCTCCATTCTATATAAGGGAGGGCATACCTTGTAATAGTTATCTTTTTTGGATAATAAAATTTCGATTATTCAAAAGTTTATTCGGCTTGTTCTCTTCTTTTCGCTTCCTTTCTCTACTTTTAACAGGCAGAGATGCTTTTGGAACCACAAATTCATCCGAGAAGCGGAATACCCCACCTGGCTCGCCAATGTCGTCATGATGAAGAAGGCCTCTAGCAAGTTGAGGATGTGCGTTGATTAAAGTAACCTTTACCAAACCCGCCCAAAGGATAGTTTCCCTCTCCCCATGATCGATTAGCTCATTGATTCAACTGTCGGGCACCAGCTTCATAACTTCATGGATGCGTACTCCGGCTATAACCAGATAAGGATGAATCATGTGAATGAGGAGCACATTGCATTCAGAACTTATAAAGTGACGTATTACTACAAGGTGATGCCCTTTGACCTCAAAAACATCGGGGCAACTTATCAGCGACTAACGAATAAAGTGTTTACGGACCACATTGGAAAGACGATGTATATATTTGTGTATGACATGTTGGTAAAAAGTGTATCTCGCAGCGACCACTTGAGAGATCTTGAGAGATGTTTTTAGCTCCTTCGCCGCTTCCAAATGCGGCTCAATCCTAACAAGTGTGCTTTTGGTGTCACAACCAAAACATTCCAAGGGTTCATGGTAACCTAGTGGGGAATTGAGGCGAACAACGAGAAGATAAAGGCATTGGAAGAAATGTTGCCCCCACACTCGATCAAGGAAGTGCAATGATTGAATGGAAGAATCATTGCGCTCTCGCGTTTCCTGGTACGCACCGGTGACAGGTATCTCCCCTTCTTTAAAATTCTCCGGTGGGCACGCAACTCCAAATTTCATTGGATGGACGAGTGTCAAGTGGATTTTGAGCACCTCAAACGGTACCTAGTCTCGCCTCCACTCCTGTCAAAGCCTGTCCCCAGCGAGTAATCCCTAACCAGGCTCAGTCACACAGTCGGATCGAATCCTTACATTATCCAATACCTGAATCGAATACTTACATTCTTCGGCAATCGGCTCATATCCAGGCTAGGCTGCGCAACCGGATCGAATCATACATTCTTCAATGATCGGATTAAATCTTTACATTCTATGTCATTACAGCAAGCCAATGCCCCTCCATCGCCAGGGCATGCCCCCCTCATGGTCGCGCAGTCAGATCGAATCATTACATTCTCCGACACCCGGATCAAATACTTACATTCTCCAGCAATCGACTCATAGTCAGACTAGGCTATGCAACCAGATCGAATCATTACATTCTCCGACGATCAGATTGAATATTTACATTCTCCATCATTACTACAAGCTAATGCCCCACCATCGCCAAGGCATGTCCCCCTCGCAGTCATGCAGTCGGATCGAATCCTTACATTTTCTGAAACCCTGATCAAATACTTACATTCTCTAGAAATCGGCTCATAGCCAGGCTAGGATGCGCAACTGGATCGAATCATTACATTCTTCGGCGATCGGATTGAATCTTTACATTCTTCGTCGTTACTACAAGCCAACTCCTCATCATCGCCAGGGCATGCCCCCCTAGCGGCAGCGCAGTTTGATTGAATTCTTACATTCTCTGACACCCAGATCAAATACTTACATTCTTCGGCAATTGAATCATATCTAGGCTAGGTTGCACAGCCGGATCGAATCATTACATTCTCCGGCGATCGGACTGAATCTTTACATTCTTCGTCGTTACTGCAAGTCAATGCCCCGCCATCGCCAGGGCATGTCCCCTTGTGGTCACGCAGTCATATAGAATCCTTACATCTGACATCCGGATCGAATACTAACATTCTCCGGTGATCTTTACATGGTCAGATTCAGTCTCATAATCAGATCGAATCCATGACCAACTCATGGCCAGGCTAGGCCACACGATCGGATCAGATTAGCAGATTTTTGCAACATCTGGATTGAGTCTCTGCGGTCTTTAGCGTTATAAAAAATCAACATCCCTCCAATCACTCTCATTCATGCATTCAAAAGAGTAAAGAAAGGGAAACATCAGCATTACAGTAACCTCAGGCTCAAAACCGTCGTTATCAATGACTATAAAGAATGGTGAAGAACACTTACAAGTTTGGCAAACAAAAGGGACAAACACGTATCAACATACAAGACACAACTAGAAGAAGTAAATACACACCAAAATACAAGGGCGAAGCAACTACTCGCCGCTTGCATCAAGTTCAGAGTTGATCTCTTTCGTCATCAAATATATCCTCAAAGCTGAGGCTAAATACATCGCACTTCAGACTCTTGGCAATCAGGCGAAAAGCCTTTGACACCCCACGTCTAAGAGCCATCTCACAAACATCCTCCATCTAAGATTCCACCTCTCTGGATCAAACATCCTTGTGGATCTCCTCAACAAGTTGGTCATGATCACGCAGGTAGTCCAAAGAGTCCATGTACTATTCAAGATTGTCCTCTTTTAGCTCGGATATACGCTTCTCTGAAGAAAGACGCTCTACCTTGGCCTTAGAAGACTCCAGCCCCGCCTTCAAACTGGATCTCTCCTCCCGAATAGACTTCAATGTCTGCATGGTCTTCTCTACCAAAGACTTCTCTATCTGCAATGCCGCTCGGGTAGTCTCTAGATCCGTCTTCATCTCTGATCCTCTCTAAAAGGAGGCAAGTGAAGTCTTCGCCACCTGGATCTTCTCCTGGAGATCCGAGTATCCATCCTTCAAACTCACATAATGTTCATTCCATATGAACATGATTTGCACCTGAGCTTCAATCTATAAACAGCAAACAAGAAGTTAGAGTTGCCTAAATTAACCTAATCAAATGGAGAAAGATAAATGGTTCACTTACCACGTCACTCGTTGTCCTCAAAGGAGAGGACAAGCGGGGAGCAGTAGTCTTTGTACAAGGGACACAGGGGTAGGGTCAAACCCCTCTATCACCTTAATGTCTGAATCAGCTAGAATAGGCCCGTCACCAGAGGCCTCCTTGATCAGGTCATCCCTTTGATTTGGCAAACTTCGCAACTCCGCAGCAGTATCATTACCACCCCTTGATACCAACTTCCTCTTGCGAACCAATGGTGCGGCGACTGCGCGCCCTGGATTGACTGAATGTGACAGGAGTTTCTCCTCCACGAACAAGGAAATGTTGAACAATCGATTTGTTAGCTCCTAAAGCTCTGTAAGTCTCAGCATCAGCGAGAAATCCCTCTCTCTCCATTTCTGGCGTCGGCATCGATCAGACAACAGATCCCAGAGCTCCGGTAAGCCCGGAGAATTTAAAATATATCCAAACAAAGTGTTCTCATGGCGGCGATCCGTCCGACTCACAAAATCGATCCAACTCTTATTGTTGTAAATCTCAACACATTCACCGCCATCAACACGAACATCGCACCAGTCTCTGAACAGGTCCAAGGAAAGCTTTGATTCATGCTCTCTGAAGAACACAACTAGCCTCATGCGGCACGTCATCCCAAGAGGAGTGAATTACGATATAGGGACGCCGCAAAACTTCAAGATGTCAACCACCTCTTCAAACTGAAGAAATTAGAATTCGGACTGTAATATCATCTTGCATCCAGTCAACTAACCCTTTGGTGGGTTTTGAACTCTTTACTCAGCACGGGGAATCCTTACTTCAAGATCGGCGGGTAATTTGTATCTTTTCTCCATGTTGCAGTTTGCTCTCTGGTAAGTGTGGAGTGCAATCGCATCAGACGAGCTTGCATGTTGTCCTTCGAGACCTGAAAATCAAGTCAAAGCAAAAAAATTACAATCACGACAAAGGTAGCGTCATTCTGGCATCATGAAAATTATGCCTTGGGCACTCAAAAGAACACCCGGGCGTAAGCACTAGCAGCCCTGTCACGGGCACACACCCGAAAGAGCTAAAGACGCGCACTGGCACATGCACGCCCTGGGATGCACGTAGGTGCGCGTGCTGGGGCGCATGCGATACGCGGGCAGCACCCCACTTACATGCATAGAGGGGCGTGCACAGGTACCCGCGCAGCATCGCGTGCAAGAAGGTGCGCGTGCAGCATCGCGCGCGTGCCCCGGGGCGGACACTGGCCCACACGCATGCCCAAGTGCGCCCGCGGGTGCGGGCGCGACACCACACGTACAGGCGCAGCACCACACGTGCACGCCCAGGTGCGCACGCTGCGCTGTGAATGCACCCAGATGCGTGTGTGGGTGCCTGTGTAGCACCTCCCATGCACGCTCCCAAGTGTGTGCATGCCCAAGTGCGTGCACGCCCAAAAATGTGTAGCACCGCCCCATGCACCTCCTTCCTCGCGTTTCTTCTCCATCACGCCTCCACGATCGTGCCCTCGTACATTTGCGCCTCAGCATGTTACCTCTGCCGAGAACCTTTTCTTGGTCCAAAAAATTGACAACATGCCTTGGCGTGTGCATTGTCGCCCGTCGCTCCCGCTGGAACTTTTCCTTTCCCTATTGGCATGGTCACTGCAATTGAAAGCACAGAAAAATCCTTGCTCTTCTCACGCTTCGGTTCTAAGAACCAAGAATTCTGTGGGCATGTGATGAAGCCGTCATATTTCTTATATAGCAAATTGGGGTACAAGTAGCCCACTCCCCATAATCCCCACTGAATTAGTGGGATCATAGATTTGACTGTTGCACGCACGATCGCCTCACGCGATCCCTCGTTCATCGATCCCACTAAGTGCACAATCTGAACCTTCAACGAGACCGGCCGCCGGCGCCGCCATCCCCGGTGCAGGGCGGCCCGCGCCATGCTACCGCGGCCGCCTCCCTGCCGCAAGGCGCCGCCCGCTAAGGGCGGCCGCTTCTCGGCTGCCTGGCCCTGAGGATCACCTCTAGGCCACGGTGCGACGCCCTGAAATTGAGGGATAGATCTCCTTTACACTAGAGGGGGTGAATAGTGTATATTAAAATTTTAATTTGTTTTTATAGAGGAGTTAAAGTAGGTGATAAATAAGTATATAAGAAAAAAAACTATCACAACACAGAAAATAAACAAGTAAAGGCACAACCAGACGACACAAGGAATTTATAGTGATTCCCCAATAAACCTGGGTGCATCCACTCTTCTACCACCCTGGTAGTAATCCACTACAGGCTTTTGATCAGGTGTCATGCCACCACAGATTTTTGATCAGGTGCCCTGTCACCAGAAGATCTATTTTTCTAAGGGAGATCTAGCAACTCTTTAATCGTTTGATCAAGTGCCCAAAAATCAATCTCAAGTCTTTTGATCAGGTGACTTGTGAACCAAAAGGTTAACTTTTGAAGAGAGTTAAAACAATGTACATAGTGAAAGAAAAATGAAAATGATTTTGTCTTCTTTGTCTCAATACTTTGAGAAGACTAGTGGATTGTTGATGATGTCAAATCTCCCCCCTGAGTTGTATGGATCTGATCAGGAGTGGAAGCTTTACTTCATGGTGTAGGCCTTCAAAGTGATGTTGCTCTTCAGCAAGCTTTTAGACTGATTTTGATTTGTTGACTCTTGAAAGCCTGAAGCAGATGAAGAAGAACTCTGTGTATATGAAAGTTGTATTGTGTTCTTCACTTTTATGTACATTGTTCTATCTTGTTGACTGATTACTGATTTTCTTATTAATTCATGCAATCTTCTGAAAATCACTTTATATATTGATTGCAGATTCAAAAACAATTGAATTTTAAATTCTTTCCTTGAAATCCTCTACATAAATTTTGGGAGTTGGAACGGCTAATTTAGTCTTGAATGCATTTCCCTAACTGTCCCAGTAAATTTGATTGAGTAATAACTCTGTGAAAGTCATAATTAATACTGCCAGGTAACGGCTATATTCTTGAGAATATTGAGTATTATTGTCCTAATATAATATAATTTGAAATCAAACTGTTATAGTCGAACTGAGAAACTACAGAGAAGATTAGTCGAACAGAACCTGGAAGGAGTTAGTCGAACTCAGCAAGGATTTCGTCGACCTGAGCTCTAAGTTCGTCGAACTAAGATAGTCGTTCGTCGAGCTGAACTTCTGATATGAGATCACAGTTTGTTGATCTCAGCTAGATTTTCGTCGAGCTCAACTCAGAGAAGGAACTCTGAGTTCGTCTATTTGAGATCGATGATCGTCGAGTTGAGTCCAACTATTGTAGAACAACTTTTCTGCATTCTTCTTAACTGCTTTTCCTCTGAAGTCTTCTGTCTCTAAAGTGTTCTGAAGGAGGGTACTGACAATCTAAGTATGTGTTGCTGACCTTGACCCTGAAAATAAGCTATCACCCTAGACTATACATGTTGGGTCATTTAATCAATCCTAATAGTAAACCTAGCCCAAATCACAAGTAGGGTTCCAACAATCTCCCCATATTTGGGTGAGGTCACTAAAAAATAAAGAAAATCACAAAACAAGAAAAATATCTGACAGAATTATAGAACTTCAGCATATATAAATAATTGTGCCTTTTGAATATATATATATATATATATATATATATATATATATATATATATATATATATATAACAATAATAAAGTTAAAAATTCATAAGCAGAAAATTATAAATCTTTCTTTGGAGCATCTGAAGAAGGGTCTGAAGCAGGTTTTGTGAAAACCATTATTCTTGTGGGGTCATCTGCTTCTCTTTGAGTCATTTTCATATCTTCAGCACCAAGAATCTTCACTGATGTAGCTCTAGGCACTACTGCCTCTAGATGGAGATGCATATATTCATCAACATTAAAAAGATTTTTTACCTGATACTTATCCAATTCCTTCTTTCTATAAGATGACATTGTTGAAAATTGAGAAGAATCCTTCCCTTCAGCTTTGGCTTTATTAATCTGAGAGAGAGTTATCATTTTATTAAACTAGGCCATTCTGAAGTTAGGATCCAACTCTGGATCATAGGTTGGAGAAGGAGGTCTCTCTGGACTTGATTTTTTTTGCTAATTACCTTGAGATGTCTGCTGGCTACTTTGATTATTATGTTGTTATTGTTGTCTTCTTTGCTGGCTGCTGGACTAAGATTCTGACCTTGAAGGTCTGTCTTTGCTACTTTGAGTAGGTCTTGACTGATGTGAATGAGAAGTAGACATATGAGCTTGAGAAACACTTCCTGTTGATCCTGCTGCAGGAGGAGGACCTCTCCAAGACCTTTGAGGAGGAGAACCATACCTTTTAATCTTTTTCCTATTCTTTTGTTCATTTTTAGAAAACCTCATCCAATAAGGAGTAACTGGAGTGAGAGTAATTTCATGTAAAATGTAATAAGGAATGTCGGCATTTGATGAAGTTTTAGGAGCAACTTTTACTAGAGCCTTCTTCTTGGCTTTTCTTTTCTTTGAACCAAAATCTTCTGAATCATCTGAATCAACATCATCATCAACAGATTCATCTTCTAGATGATCATATAAATCATCTAATTGTTTAATTAAATCAGCCTGATTCTTAGCTTGAACTTCTGGCTCTTTAAGAACAATATATTTAATAGCTTGAGCTTGAACACTATCAATCTTTGATTCCATATCTTGAAACATGATTTCATCAAGATTTGGCATAGGAGTTTCATCCCAAGCATAAGTGGGAGGGGAAGAAACTGGATCTGTGACATTTATCATATTCTCAACTGTTATAGTCCCAGATACTTAAGAGATGATAGTAGAAATAGTACTGGAACTGGATCTAATCTCTTCTAAAACAGAAAAATCTACTGGAGCAGTATAACAAACTATAACTTTAGAATAATTATCAAAAACTGGACCAAAACTGGGGTGAACTTCAAAAATAGATAATAAGGAAGATAAGTCAACTGTGGGATTAATAAAAACATCACCAACAATGATAACTTCTGGAGTTGAAAAATCTGATGCTTCTTCATCTGAACAAACTGAAAGCATTTATGTATCTGCTGTTGCAACCTCTGGTACTACTGAAGCTTCTTCATTAACTGCTGGAGCTTCTTCATTATGTATCTCCCCCTACCTAGGTCCAGGGAAACCTGAATCTAGGCCCCCAGAAGAAGGGACAATAAAGGAAGAGGATATCTGAGAAGTGAGAGCAGAGATGGAAGCAGCAAGTGGAGCAATGGCTTCAGTTATGAGTTTCTTTAATATGGGGGTAATGAATTCAAGAATGTTAGCAGAAATAGAAGAAAAATCAACATACATATAATCATTAGGATTAGCAGATGTGGAAGGTTGATTAGCAGTAGAAGAGGATGGCATGGAGCAGGTTGGACAGATGGTAAATGCTTGTGGAATTGAAGATGTTGGATTGTTAAAGGGAGTGACATCAGGAATAGTGACTTCCTAAACAGGGGAATGAGGTGAGGATATATGAATGGGAGATGAATGAGGTGGAGATGGAGAAAATAGTAGATTGAATGTAGGAAATGAGGTAGAAGGAATGTCCTCAATAGGATGAGATGGTAGTGTTGAGTGAGGAACTAGAGAATATGGATGGAAGGAAGTAGATGGAATCTCTTCATATAAGGTGTTTTGGAGAGCAGAAACATCAACAAGTGGAGTTGATGATGGAAGTGGAGAATGATGTGGAGATAGAGGAGGAGAGGGAATATGAAGAGCAGGAGCTTCTGCTAGGGTTGGGGAAGTGGCTGATACAACCCTGGTTCCTTCAAAAGCAGTCCTGGAAGAAGAAGCCCTGGATGGATTAGGGATGAAAGAAACAGTGCCTAATCACCTAGAGGGGGGGTGAATAGGTGACCTATATCTTTTTAACTTTAAAGGCAGAAATACAGTACAGTAATTGCAATTCTACAAGTATCACAGCACAGCAACCATACAAGCATACAATCACAGAGAGCACACAGGATTTATAGTGGTTCCCCAAGGTCTGGGTACATCCACTTTCCCCCTTCGCCTATCTAGTAGTGTACTAGATTCGGCCTAACTTCTCCACTTCTCCTCAGATCCACAGATCTTACAACTCAGAACCCCAAACAGGTTCCTACAACTCAGAGTGATCCCACTCCTACAACTAAGGCACCAAGCCCTACCACTCAGTCTTCAACAAGACCTACACTCAGGCACAACATCCCTACCTCAGCCTTCAATAAGGCCTACACTCAGAGAAATGATTCTCCTACACTCAGGCTCACAAGCCCTACCTCAGTCTTTATAGATTTAGGCTTACAACTCAGATCTATACAAGATCCAACAGAAATTAGAAAATACAAAATATATAACCACAACTCTGATAGAGAGAGATGAGTTGACTGGCTTCTTGATGAGTTCTTGAAAGAACTTGGCTGAGATCAACCTCCCTTGGCTTTCTTCAAAGCTTCTTGAATTAGAACACAGTAGGGTTGTATCTCTATGCAGATGATCTTCAATCAACTGCTGACTTGAGATTCTGATTTCAATCTGAATCTTCCTTATCAGCCTGGTTCAACAGCTGGTCTTCTTAGTAGGAGCTCTCTCTCTCCAACTTCTTAGATCTTCTCTTGAAGGTCTACTTCTTGTTGTGTTATTTTTCACTTCATTGATTGATCCTGTCTGTTGAAGGAATAAGCCTTTATATAAGCTTTCTTCATGGTGACCGGCTGATCCAGTTTCTAACAACCTTCTAACAGCTCTGACAGTAGCAGTTGACCGGTTGAAATGGCAGCTGTCAAGTCATCCAGTCACTTCTTGAAATCTCTGTCACTGTCTGAAAGTGTCAAGACAGATAGTCTTTATGTGTCGACACAAATAGACTAAGTGTCGACACAAGTAGACTAAGTGTCGACACTAGCCTTTACGGTGTTGACACAACTCCTTGTGTTATTGTAACTGCTTCTCGACACTGCTTCTTCAGAATGTGTCGACACTGATTCTGTGTGTCGACACAAGTCCTTCTTCTTCAATACTTAGTTGATTTCTGCGAAGTGTCGACACAAGCCCTTTATGTCGACACATCTTCTTGTGTTGAAACTTGCTAAGTGTCGACACATCTTCTTTGTGTCGACACATGCCTTCTGTGTTGAAACATTTGTTGAGTGTCGACACATCTCCTTTGTGTCGACACATTCTTCATGTGTTGAGACTTTGCTGAGTGTCGACACATCTCCTTTGTGTCAACACTTGTACTTAAATTTTGTTGAAGTTTACTGAGTGTCAACACAGCCTCCTAGTGTCGACACTTGTACTTGAACTTTGTTGAAGTTTGCTGAGTGTCGACACAGCCTCCTAGTGTCGACACTTTTGCTGTCGACAAAGTTTCTCTGGGTGTCGACACTGCTTCTAAGTGTCGACACTGATTATGTAGACAATTCTTCATTGTGTGTCGACACTACCTGTATATGTCGACACTTTCCTTCTAGTGTCGACTCTGCCTTCCTGGTGTCGACACAATTACTCCAAGTGTTGACACAACTTCTCTAGGTGTCGACACAAGCCTCCTTAAGTGTCGACACTTTTATTCTGGGTGTCGACACATGGACTTAGAAACTTTTCCTGCAAACCTGTAGTTACTTAACCCGCACAAATAAACTCAAAGCACATCAAATACACCTTGATGTATATCATTGAGTAGGGTGAGGCTTCTTCAAATCAGGTACATATATTCTAATGTACCCAACAATCTCCCCCTATTTGGAGAAGTCATAACCCTTAGTTAATGATATACACCATACATAACAAATTTTCAATATGATGTAAAACAGTAATATATGACAGGGTAAATACTTAAACATGTATGAACAGAACATGTATAGATAATTATCTCAGAACAATTAATGTATATAGATTGAACATATAACATTGTTCTTACAAATTCCAACATTTTCATTAATCAAAAGTTTACATAGAGTTTAATACAAATGATTTCAAATTGTAAACTTAAGAAAATGCTATCCTATGGCTGCTCTGGTTCCTTGATTACAATCCCCTTTCCAGATTGAATCTTTGCTTGAACTGGAGCTTCATTGTCATCAGCAGCAGCAGGCTTCTTCCCTTTAAGATCTTTCTTTTACAGCTCTTCAGCCTTTATCTTCTGCCTTTCAAAATAGTGATAAGGCTTAGGAAAATACTTGCTAGGCTCCTGTACATTAGGAGGTAGTTTTAGGAGGTAGCTTTCCCAGTTTAGCCTTCCTTCTATGTTATACTATGGCCTCTTGCCTATTCTCATGTTTTCTCCACTCCAGGTCAGAATACCACTTACCTCTATCCAGTACATTATCCTTAGCAGCCTTCCAAGCAGTCAAGATGATATTCCTGGATGTGGGGCTCCATTGTTCAAAATCTGGCCTTAATTCAGCTTGCTCTCTGAATCTTTTCTTAGATAATTGAGCCTCTTGTTCTTTTAACAAAGCCTCTTGCTCTTTTAGTAGTGTCTCTGGCACAGGATGGACTACCTTCTCAATAATAACATTTTTATTACCCTCAGGAGGACTATACATAGATATCAAAATCTGCAGGAGGATATATCACTTGAGCCACTTCAGCTTTCTCTCCTCCAAAGTATGCAGGATTGTTGCCAGACTCTGCAACATTGTCATCATCACATAAAGGTGGATATCCAAGGGTGGCTCTGATGGAATTTGAAATCCATTTGGCATGATCAGAGCCTGCCTTGACTAATACCCTCTCCCCTTTTATGACTTCTCTCTCTATGTGATCTCTAAGATCATCCTTTTGGAATCTTATCTGTGCATTCAAATAGTTGACTCCATCTTTATAGAAAGGTTTTAACTTTTGTAGCCTGTCAGTAATAACCTTTTGAGAATCTGCAATAGCAGTGTGAACTGCAAGTAGGCTTTCTTGGAGTTGCTTATCAAACTCAGCTTTGGCAGCAGCACTGTGTGCAGTCTGTGCAGTAGCTATATTCTTCATTTCAGTGACATGGCATTATGAGAAGTAGTAAAATTATCATTCATTCTCAGCTGATTCTCCAAGACATAGCCTTGTTTTAGTACTAGGTCATCAAGTTGTTTCTTTAGCTTCTCTTGATGTGTAGCCAGATAGACTACTGCATTGCCTCCTTTATGGAAACAATCAGTCATTTCTTTATTGTTGAGATTCACTTCAAATCTGATTGATTTGATGTCTTATGCTAGATCAAATTGCAGGGATTTATGCCCTTCATCCATATACTTTTCTAAAGCACTTCTTTGCTCATCCAGCTTGATTTGCAAAGCTACCATCAGAGAACTATAATCAGTTGTTGGAGCTTGTTGTTGTGCAACAGTCTGTAGTGTTTTCTTATAGTTCTGGCTTCCTCTCTTGAAGACCTGGAACTTCCTTTTCTTGGCTCTAGTTGCCTCTTCATCTTCTGAAGCAGAAGTGTTGACTATGTCCACTCTATCCTTAGGACTAGGAGGTAACTCCTTCTCAGTCTTTTGTGGTACCTCAGCATCCTTTGGCTCCACAGTCTCCTTGCTTGCAGTTTCCTCTACAATCTCCACATGCTCCCCCTCAATATTGACCTTCTCCCCCTCAACAGCAGCTTTCTCTCTCTCAAAATCAGTTTGTACAAGATTAGGGAATAACTCTTCTAATGTAAATTCTTGTTGAGGAAGGGCTGGAGAATCTCTGATCTCATCAACCACTTTATCAGCAATAGATGTGTCCTCCATAACAACATCTTGTAGTTGAGGTTGTATCTGTGTTTGCTAATGAATATCAGGTAATGAATCAGTCAAAACTTCATCCTCAATAGTGAAATCTAATTGATTAATTTCAGTGATTACCTCTAGAATGGTGTGGGTAGCCCTTTCACTCTCTAGTGGAGTTGGCTCTTCCACAAGTAGAGGCTCCCCCTGGAGTGGATCCAGGTGAATTGGGCTAGCTGGTGGTAGCTCCCCCTGCCTCTGTGCATCTTCTAGTCTAGCTGGAGATTGTTCAGCATTTCTACCCTGTTCATCATCAGAACTAAAGACCACTAGCTCTTCAGAGCTGCTAGAGGATTCTTGAGCCACAATGGCTGTCTTCTTCTTCTTCTTCTGAGGTGTGTCCTTTACTGGAGATGGCAGTTCTTTTGTCAGTACCCTATCCCACCTTGAGAAAATTCTGACACTCATTCTCCTCATGTGGTTTATCTTTGAACCTGCAGCTTGGTTCATCACATCAGGAATACTTCCAGCTAGGTATAGACTCAGAATTCTACCCAGATTGGGCTTCTTCAGGCTCTCTTTTATCTTATCAAACAGAACTACTGACCAGTCAGTCTTAAGTTTGAAGATAATCCTTGTCATCAAACTGAACATATGAGATTAAATTCTGTCATGTCCTCCAGGCTTGCTCAGGATGACCTTGCCAACTATTTCAGACAGAAACTTTCTTTGGATGTTCATCCCTTTTCTATTGAAAACTGATCCAATTTTCAAGTTTGAATCCAGTCTACACCATCTCAATGCCTCTCTAGTCTTAGAAGCAGATACATCTTCTTCCTCTTCTGTTCTTGGTAGTTGAAGTACCTTCCTTAGACTCTTCTGTGTGACCTTGACTTTGGTCCCATCAACTCTGGACTTAATCTTGAGTCCAGTATCATCAAGTGAAGCTGCACTCAAAAATTCAAGAACCTCCTTCTTCCAGATCTTGATAGGTTCTGATACAAGGTATTCTAATCCAGTCTCGGCAATTAGGGTTACCACACCTTTGATTTCGGGTTCCGCATCATCAAAAGCGTGTCGCACGAGCTCATATCCTTCATTAATGTTCTCTTCTAGCTTAGGCGTCATTAGGGTTTGAAGAAATTTTGAATTTAGAGAAGAGAGATGTCTACACACAAGTTTGGTCTCAAGACTAAGGTGAGCGTGTCGACAATAAATGGGGAAAACCTATTTATACCTTTCTAGAATCGAAGGTGAAAAGGCGCGTCAAAATACTTAAATTGTGTCGACACTGTTGAAAAGTGTCGACACTTACTGCAAATGTCTCGACAACTATGTGTCGACACAAGTATAGTCGACAGAATATATGTGTCGACACTTATATATGTGTCGACACCACTTAGCTCGACACTTAGTCGAGACTCTACTAGACTAATTCAGTGTAAATCCTAAGTGTCGAAACCACCCTGGATGTGTCGACACCTACACTGCATGTGTCGACACCAATTCTCTGAAGTGTTGACACAGACTTCCTAGATGTGTCGACACCATTTCTCTGAAATGTCGACACCACTTCTATGTGTCGACACAGACAACTCTGTGTGTCGACACCATTTTACTTAGCCAATTTTTGTAAACTATCCTAAGTTTATCATCCCTAATTCAATTTTAAATTTATTGAATTTGGTTTCATCTAAGGGCTTAGTATACATATCAGCTAACTGATTTTCTGTCTTAACATACTCTAGGAAAATATCTTCTTTTTCCACATGTTCTCTTAGAAAATGGTATTTTATTTCTATGTGATTAGTCCTACTATGAGAGACAGGATTATTTGCAATAGAAATGACACTAGTAGAATCACAAAATAAAGGTGTTCTACTTACTTGAATACCATAATCTTCTAGTCGGTGTTGTATCCATAGTAGTTGTACATAGCAGCTTCCTGCAGCAACATACTCTGACTCAGCTATGGAGATAGCCACACTGGTTTGCTTCTTGCTACTCCATGATACCAGCCTTCCTCCTAGAAATTGACAGGTACCTGTGGTACTCTTTCTATCTTCCTTGCAGCCTGCAAAATCTGCATCTGAATAACCTGTCAGTTCAAAATCTCCATTCCTAGGGTACCAAAGTCCTAGATGAGGAGTGCCCTTAAGATATCTCAAAATTCTTTTGACTGCTGTCAAATGAGATTCTTTAGGGCAAGCTTGGTACCTAGCACAGACACATATAGCATACATGATATCTGGTCTACTGGCAGTCAAATACAGTAGGGAGCCAACTATCCCTCTATACAAAGTTTCATTTACAGGTTTCTCTGCATCATCTTTGCTTAGAGACATTGTTGACCCCATAGGAGTTTTCATGGTAGTGGATGATTCCATACCATACTTCCTTATCAATTCTAGGGTGAACTTAGACTAGCATATGGATAAACCATCCTCAGTCTGTCTAACTTGGAGACCCAAGAAGAACTTAAGTTCCCTCATACTACTCATTTCAAACTGTCCTTGCATTAGTTTTGCAAACTTTCTGCAAATACTACTTTTTGTAGACCCAAATATGATGTCATCTACATATATTTGGACTAAGATAATCTTACCTCTGGATTCCCTAAGGAATAGAGTCTTGTCTATTTTCCCCCTTGAGAATTTGTTCTCAATGAGGAAACTAGACAGGGTTTCATACTAAGCCCTAGGGGCTTGTTTTAACACATACAAAGCATTCTTAAGTCTATATACATAATCAGGTTTAAGGGAATCTACAAAACTTGATGGCTGATCTACATAGACTTCTTCCTTCAGGTTTCCATTCAGAAAAGCTGACTTAACATCCATTTGATATACCTTAAATCATTGATATGTTGCATAGGCAAGGAACATCCTTATTGCTTCCAGTCTTGCTACTGGAGCAAAGATTTGATCAAAATCAATACCTTCTTCCTACATATATCTTTTTGCAACTAGGCTAGCTTTATTCTTTATAATAATCCCATTCTCATCCAACTTGTTCCTAAAGATCCACTTAGTTTCAATAATGTTGTGGCCCTTTGGTTTAGGAACAAGCTCTTAGACCTTGCATCTTTTGAACTGGTTCAGCTCCTCTTGCATGGCCTCAATCCAATGAGGGTCTAGGATTGCTTCTTCAAATTTCTTTGGCTCTACCTGGGATAGAAAGCTGGAGTGGAGAACTGAACTTAGATTCCTGCTCCTTGTTTGTACCCCTTGTCTGAGATCTCCAATAATTTGATTGGCTGGATGATCTTTTAAATGCCTATTTGCTGGAGGCAGCCTGTCTTCTGGTTGTACACCTTCAGCTTCTTCATTCAGCTGCTCCTCTTGGTCTTCTTCAGCAACAAGAATATCTTGTACTCCCCCTGGACAGCAGCCACCATCCTTCACTTGCTGACTTGTAGAAGTACCTTCTATAATAGTAAACTTGTCCATCTTCTCAGTTACACTTGTAGAGCTGCAAACACTTCTAGGCAATTCAGTGTTAATGAATCTAGCTTCATCAAAAACTACATGAACAGACTCTTCTACAACTTGAGTAATCAAGTTGTAGACCCTATAAGTCTTACTATTGTTGTTGTACCCAATAAAGATTCCCTCTTGGGATTTGGCATCAAACTTGGCTAGATAAGACTTACCATTGTTAAGGATATAGCACTTGCAACCAAAGATCCTGAAATAGGATAGATTTGGTTTTCTGCCCTTCATAATCTCATAGGGGGTCTTCTTGTGGCTCTTGGTGATAGTAGCCCTATTGATCACATGACAAGCAATGTTTACTGCCTCAGCCCAGAAATATTCTGAGAGAGATGTGTCACTCAATAGGGTTCTACCAGCTTCTATCAAGGTTCTATTTTTCCTTTCAACAATACCATTTTGCTGAGGTGTTCTTGGTGAGGAAAATTCCTAAAAAATTCCAAACTCTTCACACAGTTTTGTCATACTTTCAGACTGAAATTCAGTACCATGGTCACTTCTGATTTTGACCACTGTACTGTTCAATTCATTCTGAATTTGTTTAACAAAACTATACAAGATACTTGGTGTTTCAGATTTTTGTCTTAGGAAGAACACCCAGGAATACCTTGAGTAGTCATCAACTACCACAAATGTGTAGACCTTCCTACCTAGGCTGTGAACTGGCATAGGACCAAAAAGATCCATATGCAAGAGGTATAGACACCTTACAGCATCTTTGTTCTCAAGGCTATGAAAGGTGGATTTGGTCTGCTTGCCCTTTTGACAAGCTGAGCATATCTTGAAAGTCCACCTAGTGTCGGCTATGTGCACCTATGGGGGGGGGGGAATAGGTGACGTGTGGTTCTTTTGCGGAATTTACAGATGTACCTGCACAATAAAAACAACAAACACAGCACACAGAATACACAGCAAATTTATAGTGGTTCCCCGACTTGGGTACATCCACTTTCCCCCTTCGACCTATCTCCCCAACAAGGGACGACTCGGTCACTTCACCAACGGGATTGAAATCCAATCCCTTCACTAACGGAAGGAGCCCTTACACACGTGAGAGTCAACACTCCCACAACGCGGGTTGCACCCAACCCTTACAACTTGGAACAAAAGTTCCTTTACAACGAAATGAAAATGTAGAATGTACACGTGATACAAACTTCTTTTGGAGACTACGGTGTTCCTCTTTGTTCGACGACGTGCTCTTGAAGTCGATGAAGAGTCTACGACCTTGGTCTCTCTTGGAGAAGATCTCCCCGGAACCGGCGGCGGCACACGAGCGGCGGCTAGCTTCGGGATCGGCGGCTACGATGAAGAGTGGCTGCAGAACTTGGAGATCTAAACTTCGTAGCGAAACAAGCTAGGTCTACCAACGGTCACTCTAGGATCAGTCGTCTCGATCGATTCGGACGGGGGAGTTTTTCCCGGTCAACAAATCGAGAGACAAGAGATCTCCGGATAGACGCGTGAGACTCAAGCCTTGCTAAGCTTCTGTCACCGGAGATCGGGAAGAAGATCGATCAGCGGTGGCGACAACTTGACGCGAGCGGCGGCGGCGGAGCGGAGCGATTTCGCGAATTTAGGGTCACGTGCTCGGCCTCTTTCTCCGTTGTGTACTGTTCAAAATACCCGAGTATAAATACTGTAGCTACCCCCAATAAGACCGTTTGTGGGACCCACAGAAATAATCCCCAAATCCCGGTCCAGATATTAAACAGCGGCAGAATCCGGTTCAGGGAATTAGCTGAGACAGAATCCGGTTCAGGAAATTAACTGAGAAAGCGCCAAGTCAAAATCGGCGAGAATCGCAGACGATTCTCGACGAATCGGCGAGAATCACCAAGTGATTCTCGACGATTCGTCGAGAATCGTTTGTGATTCTCGTCGAATCACTTGTTGATTCTCAACGAATTTTACTTGGTATTCATGGGCTGCTTGACCACAGGTTCGGCGGGAATTACAAGTGATTCTCGCCGAATCTTACTTGGCACCATTTTGAGATGGCCAGAAGGAGTCGGCGAGAATCACTGACGATTCTCGACGATTCGACGAGAATCACCTAGTGATTCTCGCCGATTCGGCGAGAATCACTTGGTGATTCTCGTCGAATTTGCCTTGGACGATTTTTCGTCTTCCACCTAGGAGCTGCTCCTTGATCCTCCATGCTCCTTGTCTTCTCTTGCATATGAGCGGCCCTGTACTTGAAAGTAAGTGCACTCCAATAGAGAGAGTACACATAGGCCAACACACTGATCTGCTCAACGAGGGATTACGTCGTGCAGACCCGTGTATATTGACCTACTGCACCCTGACATTGGTGTGCACTTAGCGTGGAGAAACTGCAAGTACAACTTGAAAGAGTTTATCAAATACATTGTGAATTCATCTTAGCTTGACAGGTGGCTTCCTCAAATCTAGGTAATCGTGGATACAATACCCAACAATCTCCCCCTATTTGACGAAGCCAAAACCCTACTAGCTAAGATGAATAACACCTATCAAATAATAATTATAGCATTTAAAAAATTAAATATGCAACTCAAGGGAATATATGTAATCAGAACAGGACTTGAATCATTCACACATTCAAGAATATATATATATACCAAGAGAAATATATTCACATATAATTCAGAATTGTTCATACGACAGTAATAATTATTAAATGTTCTTAATACACCGTGACCAGCTATAAAATAATGACTATTTGTCCTTAGCTACGTCACCCTTAAGAGTTTGCGCCAAGTACTTTTTGCTCTGCCTTTCCATGTATTCCTTGGGCTTCGGGTAGTACCTAGGAGGAGCAACTTTGTCTGGATCCTTGTTGTTTCTGAAGAAAATGTTGCGCTTCGCTTCAAATGCTTTGTGCGTCTCCCATTCATACTGGCTATATGCTTCATTTCGATTTATCTCTCCTCTTTCTTGCAGCCGGAAGGTGTCTAAGATGATGTTCCTTGAAACTGGGCTCCACCTTTCGTTTCTTACATCCTCCTCACTCAGTCTGATCCTCTTTTCAGTTGGTGTCTCCTTTGATGTCCCTTCCTGAACTTTCCACTTTCCCCTTGCTTTAGCTAAAGCCTCCTGGTCAAACATACTTCTCAGCTTAGATTTGGAGATGGCCCTAGCGTCAGCTTCATCAGTGAAAATATCAGCAGCACTTGTACTTACATCCTCAGCAATATGTACTTCCTCAGCAGCCTTAGAAGTCTCAGGAACCTGAACACCGGCAGGTTGGTCAGGTAGGACGACGCCTAACGTGCCCAGTGCCTGTTGTAGCATCCGCCAGCAACTCTCATAGACGTATTTGCTTGATTGGGCAAAGTTTGCATCCATGCTTTCTTGGAGCTCGGCCAGCTTAGCGATATACTCCTTCTCCCCTTTTTGGCTTCGTCAGCAATGCAATTGGCATATGAGTGCAAGGAGTCATCAATGTGCTTAGTTGTCTTGCTGAATTCAGTGATTAGGGCCTGGTGATTTGCATTTAAAGTGACCATGTTACCATCAAATTTCTGAATATTGTTGGCCACAACGTGTGCGTTCTGATTGACAACAGCCAGAGTATCAGTAGTCTTTTTCAAGCCGGCCATTAACAGTGTGACAGCTTCGCCGGCCGCAGTATACTTTTCTTCGAACTTCTTCTCCATCATATCCAGTTTGTGGTTGATTTCCACCATATTCTTAAGCAGGAGATCTTCAGAAGTCTTAATCTTCTTCAGCAGTGTTTTCTGAGCTGTATCAAAAGAAGCTTTAAGCTCGTTGACTATTCCTTGAATAACATTGATGGTGTGAGTGGCCAGCTCATCTCGCAATGGAATAGCCGGAGGCACTTCTTGGCCTTGCTCTTGCTCGTCAGCAGACGCATCGGTGGAGCTGGATACCATCACAGTCTCTACAGGAGGAGTGTGGGCGGCCTCTGTGGATTTATTTAACTCCCCCTCCACTGGTGCAGACTTATCAGCAGGCGGTTCAACAGTATCTGGAGACTCAACCACTTCATGCCCCTCATTTACCTCGTCCTCTCCGTCCTCATCCAAAAACTCATCCATATCAGCATCTTCTTCCACTTCTTGATCAGCAGTGCCCAGTGCTTCAGCTTCAGTTCCTTGGGTGTTTCTGTTCAGGACCTCCTCATCCTCCAACCCAGGTTCACTTTCTTCATGAACTTCGGCCACCGCATCCCTGGCCACCTGGGCGATTTCAGATATTATATCCATATGAGTGGGTAGAGTCTCCCCCTCGATTCCTGCAGTCAGGGTATCAGGAATTTCACGGGGGGAGGCTGCGGGAGATACTTCCTCATGCTCTTCTACAGCAGGCTGTCCGATGCGCTGCTCCCATCGATCAAACACAGTAGCATCCATCTTTTTCAAGTAATGGAGAGGGACTCCTTTGCTCATGTCGAATTTGTCTCCGTTGAGCTGGTTGAGATATAGACTGATGATGCGGCCGAAGCTTGGAGTGCCCAGAGTGTCCTTGATCTTTTGGAACAGCAACTCTCCCCAGTTGAACCTCTTTCTGCAGACCACAGCTATGAGAATTTTGAACATATCTCCGGAGATATGATCATGGGAGCCTGGCTTGCAGATGAGTACTTTTCCTATGATGTCAGATAGGAGCTTCCCTTCTTCATTCATCTCTTTTCGCTTTACTGATCGAGTGCCTCTTGGTAGACCGCAGAACAGGAGGGTTCTGGCTTTGTCCTCGTCCTCCAAATAGTCTTCCTGCTCCGCACTTGGCAGCTGCAGGTAGCGAGTTAGCTTACTGGCAGACATCTTTACTTTAGTCCCAGCCACCTTGCTCTTGATGATGGAGTCTCTGTCTCGGAGCCTTGCGGTAGAGAAGAACTCCAGCACTTCTTTATCTAAAACTTTGCAAGGATGCTCCAATACGAAGGTTAGCCCGGCTTCTTCCAGCATGAGAATGATGTTCCGGAACTCGTCCGAGGCATGAGAAAAACCAGTGCGAACCAGCTCGCAACCAGAAATCAAGCCTGCATTCGTCCTTGGGGCCATTGAGGATCTAGAAAGAAGCCCGACTCTAAACATTAGTGAACATTCAAAAGGAAAACATCACTTGGGGTTCGGCCTTGGAGCCATTGAGGAGGAGGTTACCTAAGGGCTTACACGCAAGTGAGTTGATGAGCTTCGGGAAGATCTTCGGTGGAGGGAAGAGTATCCCGTGGGGTGCGGCCTTGCTAGAACCTTGCCGTGAGAAGATGGTCACACACAGCAGCGATTCGACGGCGTCGACGAGAGCGTCGGAGGGCTGCGGGTGTCGGCGAGTTCGCGGAAGTGCCCATGCGCGAGTCTTAGGGAGTTCTCTTGCGCGAGGGTCGTCGGGTGGGCTCTTGCGCGAGTCGTGAGGAAGGCGAACAGGCGGAGATTGTGAGCGGAATTATCTTTCGGCGGGATTTATATAAGTCGTCGGGATTCTTAAGGAAGCCGAGCGGTCGGCGAGCTCCTTCGGCGGGATTCGGCGGGATTTGTCTAATTTGGCGAGATATAAAATGGGTCGGCGGGATTCGGAGTATATATTGATGTTTTTCTTGACACTTTGGGAAGCATTGCACAATTTTCAAATTCTTCGAGTGTCAAGTTAATACAAGATTAATAAATACATGTTTATTATAACGACAATCTATTCGGATTTGAGCGAGACTCCTCCAGACATTTTTGATGTCAATTGTGATTTGTCGAAATTCGCAAGGACATATCTTTGTTAACCTTTTATTGATGTGTAATGGTTTGCATGCCTCGAGATAAGCATAAGTATACGTATACACAAGCATAGAAATATACATATATATATTTACTTTGAATGAGGATGCATCATGACACAAGTCCTTGAACTGACCAAAATTACCTGGGATTTAGAGAGTCATCGTCTTAGTCCCACAGGTAGAACATATTAGTAGCTTAAAGTGAGTATGCGCAACAGGTAGCACATCTGTTGTTGCAGACGCTTGTTCCAAGTTAGCCTTGACCCACCTACTGTCTAGTTCCCATAGTATTCACGGGGACCTAGACTACCCTGCAAGACAGAATTACTTTACCTTAGGAACCCAAATCATATTGGGTCCTAGGTTACTATTAGCACAAGCATGCAACTTCCTTCCTTGAGAAAACCTGTCTGGAAGACTGCCTCTGTCCCTATAATGTGGATAAGCCCTTGCTGTGGGCACAGAGAGGTTGTGCCAACAGTCAATGGCAAAGTGTCCCACTTTGCCACAGCACCAACAAGAGTGAATGTTGTATCGCCGTTTTTGACCTGATCTAGTGACTGATGTAGTCACGGTCCTAGGTCTCAAAGGGATAGGGCATGTTCTTGTTGCACAAATTCCTCTTCCGTCGAGGCATGATGAAGGGTGGAACGAATGCATGATGTGAGCATTATGAGGCCGAGAAGGCGGTGCCATTCTTTCAGGCATCTTCCTTGCTGAGGCTCCATGACGCCTGACATCATGACTTCTATTCTCCCTATTCCGTGTCCTCGAATGGAGAGAATTCTTCTGTGAACTAGGACCTGCAGATCCACACTTTGTTGTGGCAGTGGCCGTGAATACAAAGGGCTCAGAATGAGCTTTAGGTATTTCCTCATGGGTGGCCATGACGCCTCTTGCACTATGGACGTTTCCACATGGGGACAATTCACCCTTGCAGTGACCACGATTATTCCTGTGGTCATACCTGAAGGCATGATGAGTTGCCTTCCCGCTTGGAGTGGGAGGTCGGAACACCGTTTCCCCATTTCTCCATCCCTGGATAATCCGGGAGATCCACCCGGTTTCTTGTTTTCTCTTTATAGCATCAACTTTGGAAAAGTTAGATACTATACGTTTCTCATTTTCTAGACTATTCTCTAGAGCTGAGATCTTAGAGTCCTTGACCTTGTTGGACGCCAATTGGAGAACCAACAAGATCTTCAGTCGAGCAATCTCTCGAGCTTGCTCCTCAGCAAGTAGATTGCTTTCCTGAAGGGCTCTCTTCAGGGAATCAGTATTTTCTGGAGGAGAGCAGTTTTCTGTCTTCAGAAAAGTCAAAAGATGTGGGACAGGATGAAGATGATACCTGCTCATCTGGGTTATTGTCATTAGAATCAGTGACCAATGTTTCGTCCTCGTCGGAGCTGCTTTCCTCACTATCTTCTTCAGTCTCTGACAAGGATACTGGAGCTCTGATGCAATCCGAAGGATCCTTGCATTCATCTTCAGAGGTGAGGACCCCCACATACGCTTCATCCTCTGATTGGCAGCATATTTCAGCATTCTCTGACCCCTCCATCAGCTCTGAGATCGTCATCCACAGAGATTTAGCCGTTTTACATTTTTCCAACCTGGAGTGAGAGGCTCCAGACCAGACATCCATGATAATTTGTCGAATCCTCTGATCCAGTTGGAAAAATGAGAGTTCCATCTCTGTCATCTCAGCAATGCACATGGGCACTTGGATCCCCGAGTCGGAGGTCTTCATGGGGATAAACGGACCCTCTTCCAGGATGAGGGATGCACGTGGATCGATGGCATCCAGGTGGAATAATACTCTCATCCTCCAGATAGGATAATAATCCTTTGTGCATGCAGGGAGTTTGAGTGGCAATACGTCATAATCCAGATCCATGCTTCTGACACTGGTGGCAGGATTCTACTCAAGGTGTTAACCTTTTTGAAGAGTAACCTCGCTTTGATACCACTTGAAAGTCCACCTAGTGTCGGCTATGTGCACCTATGGGGGGGGGAATAGGTGACGTGTGGTTCTTTTGCGGAATTTACAGATGTACCTGCACAATAAAAACAACAAACACAGCACACAGAATACACAGCAAATTTATAGTGGTTCCCCGACTTGGGTACATCCACTTTCCCCCTTCGACCTATCTCCCCAACAAGGGACGACTCGGTCACTTCACCAACGGGATTGAAATCCAATCCCTTCACTAACGGAAGGAGCCCTTCCACACGTGAGAGTCAACACTCCAACAACGCGGGTTGCACCCAACCCTTACAACTCGGAACAAAAGTTCCTTTACAATGAAATGAAAATGTAGAATGTACACGTGATACAAACTTCTTTTGGAGACTACGGTGTTCCTCTTTGTTCGACGACGTGCTCTTGAAGTCGATGAAGAGTCTACGACCTTGGTATCTCTTGGAGAAGATCTCCCCGGAACCGGCGGCGGCACACGAGCGGCGGCTAGCTTCGGGATTGGCGGCTACGATGAAGAGTGGCTGCAGAACTTGGAGATCTAAACTTCGTAGCGAAACAAGCTAGGTCTACCAACGGTCACTCTAGGATCAGTCGTCTCGATCGATTCGGACGGGGGAGTTTTTCCCGGTCAACAAATCGAGAGACAAGAGATCTCCGGATAGACGCGTGAGACTCAAGCCTTGTTAAGCTTCTGTCACCGGAGATCGGGAAGAAGATCGATCAGCGGTGGCGACAACTTGACGCGAGCGGCGGCGGCGGAGCGGAGCGATTTCGCGAATTTAGGGTTACGTGCTCGACCTCTTTCTCCGTTGTGTACTGTTCAAAATACCCGAGTATAAATACTGTAGCTACCCCCAATAAGACCGTTTGTGGGACCCACAGAAATAATCCCCAAATCACGGTCCAGATATTAAACAGCGGCAGAATCCGGTTCAGGGAATTAGCTGAGACAGAATCCGGTTCAGGAAATTAACTGAGAAAGCGCCAAGTCAAAATCGGCGAGAATCGCAGACGATTCTCGACGAATCGGCGAGAATCACCAAGTGATTCTCGACGATTCGTCGAGAATCGTTTGTGATTCTCGTCGAATCACTTGTTGATTCTCAACGAATTTTACTTGGTATTCATGGGCTGCTTGACCACAGGTTCGGCGGGAATTACAAGTGATTCTCGTCGAATCTTACTTGGCACCATTTTGAGATGGCCAGAAGGAGTCGGCGAGAATCACTGACGATTCTCGACGATTCGACGAGAATCACCTAGTGATTCTCGCCGATTCGGCGAGAATCACTTGGTGATTCTCGTCGAATTTGCCTTGGACGATTTTTCGTCTTCCACCTAGGAGCTGCTCCTTGATCCTCCATGCTCCTTGTCTTCTCTTGCATATGAGCGGCCCTGTACTTGAAAGTAAGTGCACTCCAATAGAGAGAGTACACATAGGCCAACACACTGATCTGCTCAACGAGGGATTACGTCGTGCAGACCCGTGTATATTGACCTACTGCACCCTGACATTGGTGTGCACTTAGCGTGGAGAAACTGCAAGTACAACTTGAAAGAGTTTATCAAATACATTGTGAATTCATCTTAGCTTGACAGGTGGCTTCCTCAAATCTAGGTAATCGTGGATACAATACCCAACACTCAACCTTTATACACTTAACCTGAGGACCATTCCTCACTAACTCTTTGCTAAAGAGTTGGTCAATTGTCTTATAGTTAAGATGAGCCAGCCTCTTGTGCAATTTAACACAATGTGAGACTTTCTCATCAGCTATAAGATAAATAGGAGAAATAATATTCTCACACATAATGTCTAGACAATAGACATTTCTCTTCCTATATCCTGTCAGAATGATCTTTTGATCACTTGACCTACTGATATGACAACCATCCTTGACAAATGAGATGTCATATCCTAAATCACTCAGCTGACTTATGCTAATGAGGTTATGTTTCAAACCCTTAACATAAGCCACTTGAGTAATTGTAATTAGGTTGTTAGAAATGTTACCAAAGCCTTTGATGATTCCTTTTTCTGAACCACCAAAGGTAACTTTAGGACCATCCTTGATTGGTGTATAGTCCTTCAGCAATCCCCTAGTTCCAGTCATGTGCCTGGAACATCCACTGTCCAAGTACCATATAGGGGTATGGCCACTTGGACTCACCTGCAAAACAGATTACTTAACCTTAGAACCCAAATAATTCTTGGGTCCTTGGTGCAGGTTAGTTTGACTTTTAACAAGACTACCTGTAGCTCTTGTAGCAGGTAGTTTGCTAATCTCTTTGACACTAGAATTGTGCCAAAATCTATGGCAAAGTGGCCTACCTTGCTACAACACCAGCACTCAAATCTGTTGTACCTTTGTTTAGGTACAACCCTGGTTGTTTTATCTATAGCAGGCTTCTTGTTGAGTACTGGGGCTTTGCCCTTAAACTTGGACCTAACTGTCCTGGCAGGTTTTGTAAACCCCAATCCAGTCTTACCATTTTGAGGGATAAACTCATCTATCAAAGGTAAAACTGATTTTGGTTTAGAAAAACTTGCAATAATCTCTCTCTCCTTCTGAAGTCTAGCCTCCAGATTTTTAATTTGATCATTCTTAAATGTGATTGTGCCCAATTGAATGACAGTAATGTTTTTCAACTTGGAAATCTCATTCAGTTTTGATCTAACATTTTATTTGAATCAGCAGCTGCCAACTTAAGATTAGCAATTTCCTTAGTCAGTGTTTTGACCAGATTTTTGCTCTTCTTAAGTACCTGCAATACATCTCTATATTCATCCATCAACTGATGAATATCACTCTCAGATTTAGATCCACCCACATCACTTGATGCAGATGTATCTGATTCTAAATCAGTACTATAATCTAAAAGACATTGTACCTTACTTGGTCCAGGCTGATCCTGGATCTTGTCTCCTTCTGTTAAGGCCATCAGTCTATTGCACTGATTGTCCTCATGCTCATAAATTGAGTTCATTAACTGCATGAACTCATCTTCCTCCTCTTCAGCAAATAGTCCAATATAGGCTTCAGCTTCTGAATCTTTTTCTAAAGATGACTGATCAGTCAAACTCTTATCCTTCTTGGCAACAAAGGACCTTTCCTTTTTGCCCTTGAACTGAGTCTTCTTCTTATCAGTTGACTCTTTCCTCTTTTCTGGACAGTCAGCTACTATATGTCCTTGTTTATTACAACAATAACATACTATTCTTGAGGATGTATTTTTACTAGGCTTGGACTTTCTTTTGTCATTCCTTGAGGACTTCCTGTTTTGATAGTAGTCATCTTTAGACTGTGAAGTGGATGGCTTAGACCTCCACTACTTCTTCTTCAGAAACTTTTGAAACTGCCTTGTAAAGGCAGCAAAATCCTCATCACTTTCACTGTTGTCTGAGTTCTGGTTTTCTGAATTTTCTGAAGCAGTCTCAGCAACTGTTTGTGGTGGAGATGGAGACTTGCTTATGTACTTCCTAGTGGCTTCAGTTTTGAAGGCCACAGATCTTTCCTTGTGCTCCACTTTAGTAGTCCTCTCTTCCTCCTTTCTAACCATTAACTGCATTTCATAAGATAGTAGTTTTCCAAACAAGGTTGGAGGAGGTATATCAGCTAATCTGGTCATTTCCCTAATGGCACAAATCTTGGTATCCCAGTCCTTAGTCAGGGATCTTAAAATCTTGTCATTCAGCTCATAGTTGCTGAATTCTCTCCCAAAGGACATCAGCTCATTAACAATCCTATAAAATTTCTTGTAGCATTCAGTAATGCTATCAGACTTTCCTTGTTTGAAGCTTTCATACTCCTGATTTAATAAGGACTTCCTGTCTTGTCTAACTTCTTCAGACCCTTTCATATAGACTATCAAAGTATCCCACATTTCCTTTAAAGTCTTGCAATGAATCAAATTCTGGAAGGTAGAGTCATCTATGGCACTTACTATGATGTTTTGAGTCCTCTTATCCATAGTAGCCAAGATTATTTCCTCCATGGTCATTTCTGAATAATCCTTAGGAGTTTTTTGATTTGCATCTAGAATGGAGATCTTCATTGGCACATATGGCCCTTCTTTGACTGTGATGTATATTTCTTGGGTCAGATGCTTCCATAAAGAGTCTAACCCTCCCTTTCCATATGCTAAAAATCTCTTTTCTGCAGATTGGCGACTTCATGGATCCTAGCTCTTTGTGATTCTTAGTAGAACTCATTTTCTTGATTCTTGATTAGTCTGATTCTGCCTACAGGATCTTTACTCGGACTGTTATGTCCTTTGTGAGTAACCTCGCTCTGATAACACTTGAAAGAAACAGTGTCTAATCACATAGAGGGGCGTGAATAGGTGACCTATATCTTTTTAACTTTAAAGGCAGAAATACAGTACAGTAATTGCAATTCTACAAGTATCACAGCACATCAAGCATACAATCACAGAGAGCACACATGATTTATAGTGGTTCTCCAAGGTCTGGGTACATCCACTTTCCCCCTTCGTATATCTAGTAGTGTACTAGATTCGGCCTAACTTCTCCACTTCTCCTCAGATCCACAGATCTTACAACTCAGAACCTCAAACAAGTTCCTACAACTCAGAGTGATCCCACTCCTACAACTCAGGCACCAAGCCCTACCACTCAGTCTTCAAAAAGACCTACACTCAGGCACAACAGCCCTACCTCAGCCTTCAACAAGGCCTACACTCAGAGAAATGATTCTCTTACACTCAGGCTCACAAGCCCTACCTCAGCCTTTATAGATTTAGGCTTACAACTCAGATCTATACAAGATCCTACAGAAATTAGAAAATACAAAGTATATAACCACAACTCTGATAGAGAGAGATGAGTTGACTGGCTTCTTGATGAGTTCTTGAAAGAACTTGGCTGAGATCAACCTCCCTTGACTTTCTTCAAAGCTTCTTGAATTAGAACATAGTAGGGTTGTATCTCTATGCAGATGATCTTCAATCAACTGCTGACTTGAGATTCTGATTTCAATCTGAATCTTCCTTATCAGCCTGGTTCAACAGCTGGTCTTCTTAGTAGGAGCTCTCTCTATCCAACTTCTTAGATCTTCTCTTGAAGGTCTACTTCTTGTTGTGTTATTTTTCCCTTCATTGATTGATCCTGTCTGTTAAAGGAATAACCCTTTATATAAGATTTCTTCATGGTGACCGGCTGATCCGGTTTCTAACAACCTTCTGACAGCTCTGACAGTAGTAGTTGACCGGTTGAAATGGCAGCTGTCAAGTCATCCAGTCACTTCTTGAAATCTCTATCACTATCTAAAAGTGTCGAGACAAATAGTCTTTATGTGTCGACACAAATAGACTAAGTGTCGACACAAGTAGACTAAGTGTCGACACTAGCCTTTATGGTGTTGACACAACTCCTTGTATTGTTGAAACTGCTTCTCGACACTGCTTTTTCAGAATATGTCGACACTGATCCTGTGTGTCGACACAAGTCCTTCTTCTTCAATACTTAGTTGATTTCTGCTAAGTGTCGACACAAGTCCTTTGTGTCGACACGTCTTCTTGTGTTGAAACTTGCTAAGTGTCGACACATCTTCTTTGTGTCGACACATGCCTTCTGTGTTGAAACATTTGCTGAGTGTCGACACATCTCCTTTGTGTCGACACATTCTTCATGTGTTGAGACTTTGCTGAGTGTCGACACATCTCCTTTGTGTCGACACTTATACTTAAATTTTGTTGAATTTTACTGAGTGTCGACACAGCCTCCTAGTGTCGACACTTGTACTTGAACTTTGTTGAAGTTTATTGAGTATCGACACAGCCTCCTAGTGTCGACACTTTTGTTGTCGACAAAGTTTCTCTGGGTGTCGACACTGCTTCTAAGTGTCGACACTAATTTTGTAGACAATTCTTCATTGTGTGTCGACACTACCTGTATGTGTCGACACTTTTCTTCTGGTGTCGACTCTGCCTTCCTGGTGTCGACACAATTACTCCAAGTGTTGACACAGCTTCTCTAGGTGTCGACATAAGCCTCCTTAAGTGTCGACACTTTTATTCTGGGTGTCGACACATGGACTTAGAAACTTTTCCTACAAACCTGCAGTTACTTAACCTATACAAATAAACTCAAAGCACATCAAATACACCTTGATGTATATCATTGAGTATGGTGAGGATTCTTCAAATCAGGTACATATATTCCAATGTACCCAACAAGGGATTACCCTCTCCCATCTACCAAAGAGAGCTGATGTGAGTCTCTTGGAAGCATTGATAAATATGGTCTAAGAGACCA
Source organism: Platanthera guangdongensis (assembly GCA_039583875.1). Taxonomy (NCBI): domain Eukaryota; kingdom Viridiplantae; phylum Streptophyta; class Magnoliopsida; order Asparagales; family Orchidaceae; genus Platanthera; species Platanthera guangdongensis. The sequence continues at coordinate 33,125,746 of CM077156.1, forward strand.
ATAATTCTGGGCATTTGGCCTGCAGGAAGATGCCCAAAATCATGTCATATCCTCCATATTTTCCTGTAATCTTCTTCTTAATGGACTCAAATAGAATCAATCCCCAATTAATTCCTTTTTGATTCACCTAAGCACACATCAGATGAAAGTGGTGCCTGGTTATGTGATCGTGAGCAGAGTGCTTGCCCAACATCACTTTTCCAACAATATCGGCTAAAAATCTATATTTTATCGAAAGATTTTTCTTAAGAAGGTGGTTAGGGTTTCCTTCAGCATGACCCAACCTATCTAGCATTTCATTAAATTCACTACTAGATAATTCTATTTCTTCTTCGCCATTAACAAACCAAAAAATTTCAGATTAGATTTCTGGTGAAAGAGGAACCTGATGTCCTGAGATAGATCCAATAAGAACTGGAGTGTCCTGAATCTTTGTTGTATATACTCATTCCTTAATCTCTGCCATTGGAAGCTTTATCCTTGTTTTTTTGAAGGTTCGCAGGTTCTGAACCTCAAATAGCTGTAAGATGTCCTTGAATACTTGGTCGGAAAGACTGAAGGATTCAAACACTATATCAAAACCGGCGTCAAACTTCATTGCTGCGAGGATTGCTAGAGAAGAGAAACCATCATTGCTCTGCAAAAACAAGAGATCAAGTGCATAGGGGAAATGGAAAAGTGCGGGATGGAGTTCGATGAAAACCTAATTATAGGTTTTCAGAAGATGAAAAGACGAACTCTATCAAATGAAAAAAAATAAAAATAAAAACTTCGAACTAAGTTCGACGAAAAATCACGCAAAGAAATAAAAGCATCGATCTAAGTTTGAAGAGAAGAAAACATTTTGTCGTTCTCCGTTCGACGAAAAATTTTCTAAAACAAACTTCGTCGATCTCCGTTCGATGAAAAGTTTCACAAAGAAGGGTTCGTTGATCTCCATTTGACAAACACCCCACGAAGAGTTCACAGTTCGTCGATCTCCGTTCGACGGAACATGGACAATTCATTGACCACAGACAAAAATCAAATTAAGGCTTCTCCATTAATCATACCTAACTGATTTAGGAAGAACAGATGTTTCTTTTCATATAATGATTTGGTGAAAATATCTGCTCTTTGTAAATCAATAGAGATAAAAACAAGATTAATTTTTTTGTCCACACAATCTCTAATAAAATGATGTCTAATCTCTATATGTTTGGTCCTACTATGATGCACTAGATTTTGTGTAATGGAAATTGCACTGGTGTTGTCACAAAATATGGTTGAATTATTTAAGTTGAAACCATAATCCAGAAGTTGATTTTGAATCCACAAAATCTGTAAGCAACAACTACCAACTGCAATATATTCAGCTTCGGTAGTTGATGTGGACACAGAAGTTTGCTTTCTGCAAAACCAGGACACAAGCCTATCACCAAGGAACTAACAAGTTCCTGATGTGCTTTTTCTGTCAACTCTATATCCAGCAAAGTCAGCATCTGAGAATCCAGATAATTTAAATCCTGACTCAGTAGGATACCAGAGTCCTAAATTAGGACAACCCTTTATATAACTTAAAATCTTTTTTTGTAAAATAAGGTGTGATTCTTTAGGACTTACTTGAAATCTAGCACAAATACAAGTAGCAATCATAATATCAGTCCTACTACCTGTAAGATACAATAAGGACCCAACAATAGCCCTATATGTTTTCTGATCAACCGGTTTACCCTGTTCATCAAAATCAACTACAGTATTGGAGGGCATGGGTGTTTTCTTGGCTGAGGCATCTGACATCCCAAATCTTTTAAGTATCTCTTTAGCATATTTAGACTAGGATATAAAGATACCATCAGGGATTTGCTTCACTTGAGGATCAAGGAAGTAGGATAGTTCACTCATGCTATTCATTTCAAACTTTGAATGTATCAGGTCAAAAAACCTTTTGCACAGTTTGGAATTAGTAAAACCAAAATTTATATCATCTATATATATTTGGACTAGCAAAATTTTAGATTTATGATGTCTAATAAATAAAGTCATATCTATAATACCTCTAATGAACTTATGCTCTAAAAGAAAGCTAGCTAAGGTCTCATACCAAGCTCTTGGAGCTTGCTTTAGACCATAGAGAGCTTTATGAAGCTTAAAAATATAAGAGGGATGAGTTGAAGAGATTAAACCTGGAAGTTGTTTAACATATACTTCCTCTTTTAGTTCTCCATTTAGAAATGCACTTTTGACATCCATTTGATATACCTTGAACTTCTTTAATGCTGCATGTACAAGAAATATCCTGATAGCCTCTAATCTTGCAATAGGGGCAAAAGTCTGGTCATAATTTATGTCTTCCTCTTGTGAATATCCTTGGGCTACCAATCTAGTTTTGTTCCTTACAATTACTCTTTGTGCATCCAACTTGTTATTGAAGACTCATTTAGTTCCAATGACTTGGTAGTCTTTGGGTCTTGGAACTTAATCTCAAACTCTACACCTCTCAAATTGATTAAGTTTCTCTTGCATTACAATAATCCAGTGGGAATCTTGCTCTGCATCTTCTATGGATTGAGGCTCAATTTGAGAAATGAAGCAAGCATGCATCAGATCTTGGTTGAGTTGATATCTTGTTTACACACCAGCTAATATGTCTCCAATCACTTAAGATATGGGATGATCTCTAAGTGTGACAAGATCAGCAGGTGGAGTTGGTACATCAATAACTAGTGGAGTTAATTCCTCTTATAGAATTATATTTGTTGTTGTGGGTTCAACTGTTTCAACATTATATTCATCACTTTCTCCATTAATCTATGGAGAGGGATGCAAAGTAACCTCTTGTTTAAGGTTTAAATCATCCAACTTCTCACACAGATTGGGTACCTATAAAGTGTCTCTGGTAGAAGAATCATTCTACTTGTAAAACATGTTAGCTTCATCAAAGGATACATGTACAGATTCTTCCTTTTTTAATGTTGATTTGTTAAATACCCTATAAGCCTTACTGACTTGGGAATATCCAAATAAAATTCCCTCTACAGCTTTGGCTTCAAATTTTCTTAAGTGTTTCTTGTTATTATTATGAATATAACACTTGCATCCAAAGACTTTAAAATAATCTACTTTAGTTTTATTCCCTTTAAGTAATTCATAGGGGGTCTTACTCTTTAGCTTATGAATTAGACTTCTATTCAGAACATAATTTACTATGCTTACTACCTCTGTCCAAAAGGATAGGGGCAAGTGAGCATCTGCAAGCAATGTTCCTGCAGATTTAATTAGAGTTCTATTTTTCCTTTCAGCTACCTTATTTTGTTGAAGATTTCTAGGAGCAGAAAAATAGTGTCTGATACATTCATTCTCACAGAATTCTTGCATCAGAAGATATTCAAACTCGTTGTCATGATCAGTTCTGATCAATACAACCTGAGTAGAGTACTCAATCTTGATGCTCTTAAGAAAATCTGTAAGAACTTTAAAGTTATCTGACTTTTTTTCAAAAAGAAAACTCATGTGAATCTAGAGAAGTCATCAACAATAACTAGTGTGTATGACTTTTCTCTCAAACTTTGTACAGCTATAGGGCCAAAAAGGTCCATATGTAGCAAGTACAAAATCTTAGGTGAATAACTTTTATTAATGGATTTGAAACTATTTTTAGTGTGCTTGTTAATTGATAAGCCCTACAGAGTCCTTTCTTCTTGTAAGAACCAGAAGGCAGTCCTCTAACAAGGTTGTCCCTAGATAATTTAGCAATATTTCTAAGGTTTACATGACCTAGTCTCTTATGTCATAAATCATTAGAGTTACTGATTTGGTTAAATAAACAAATTTCTGAATTAGCAAATTTAAAATTTACTACATATATGTTGACATGTCTAATTCTAGTTAAAACAGTTTTGTTGTCACTAGAAGTAATAAAGCAAGAAGATTGATTGAATGATACCTGATAACCTTCATCACATAATTGACTTATGGATATTAGGTTATGCTTGAGACCGCTTACATAGTCTACCTTCCTGAAGGTAACTACTCCAACTTTGACATTTTCATATCCTTCTGTCTACCCACAATTGGAGTCTCCAAATATCACTTTTGGTCGAAGCTTTGTTTTGAAATCAGTTAGGTTGTCTTTACTTCCTGTCATATGTTTAGAGCACTCACTATCCAGATACCAATGTTCCTCTATGGTAGGATAGTTCTTCACCTGCATAAAAAATAGGTTAGGTGTTCTTGACCTAGATAACCTTGGGTCCTTGATTTCTTTCATATTTATTGCTAGAGATATAAGAAAATTCAGGTTGGTCCTTATAACCTAGTGGATGATATCTCCTAGGAGGAATAATCCATTGAGTAAAAGGATTGATAAATGTTTGATTTTGATTAAAGTTTTGAAAAGAATTAAAGCTTCTGTTATAAGAAACTGGGTTCGACGAATTGTAATAAGTTCGTCGATCTGCGTTCGACGAATAGAGATGAGTTCGTCAAACTCCGTTCACAGAATGAAAGTATTCATTCTCTGCGCCCCACGTTTGTCGATCCCGGTTTGACGAACTATATTGAGTTTGTCAAGCACAGTTAGACAATAATTATACTGAAAGTCTACGTTCATAGTTCGACGATCTGAGTTCGACGAACCATATTTTTTTCATCGAGCTTGGTTCGACGAAACATGTTGAACATAATTTTTATTAAAAAATTTCTTTTTTCCTTTGTTTAGTCTTGTATAAAACTTCTGTTTCTTTATTAGTGTCTTCTACCTTTTCTTTTCTTTTTTCAGAAATGAATTTAACAGGAGTAGATAGTATGTTTTTTTGTAATAGAGGAGGCTGACTAGATGAAGCTCCCAATCCCAGTTTGTCATTTAGCCTGACATTCACTATGCTTGTGATATCCATCAATTTGATACTTCTCCCATTAAGGGATTCTTCAAATTCCTTAGCCTCTTTTAATTTATTTTCTAAAGAAAGTATTTGATCATTAGCAGTTTTTAAATCTTCTTTAAGCTTTATGTTTTCAGAAAATAAATTATCATATTCAATTAATTTTTCTCTGAGAAGTTTGATTTTCTTCTCAGATATGATTAAATCAGTACATAATAGTTTAAATTTAGTTTTAAATTGATCTAAAGTAAAATCAAAAGAAGAAATTATCTGATCTTCTTCTGATACAGATTCATCTTCTGAGTTGTCAGCTTCTGAATTAGCAGTTTCAGAGTTGCTGCAAGATGCATTGATTGTCATCAAGCAGACCTCTCTGTCCTTGGCCTCTTCTTCATCCTCACTGGAGCTGGATGAAGATTCATCCACAGATTCACTCCAAGTTTCAGCAACAAAGCCCATCTCCTTCTTCTTGTGTTTGTTGGAGGAGGGCTTGTTGGAATGTTTCTTGAAGTCTTTCTCCTTTCTTTTGTCTTTCTTCTGAGTTTCTGGACACTCTGGTAATTTGTGTTCAGTTTTCCTGCATCCATAGCAAACTATTTCTTTAGTTGGAGTCTTTCCATACCTTGTCTTATCTTCTTTTCTGAAATATCTTCTCCTGAAATCCTTCCTTGTCATCTTGTAAAATCTCTTAGCCAAGAGACTCAATAGATCTTTATTGTCTGAAATGACTTTTGCTTCTTCACTTGCTTTAAAAGCAATGATTTGCTCTTTTCTTCCTGATGATGAAGTCCTTTGCTCAGCTTCTCTGGTCTTGATAAACTGCTCATAAGACTTGAGCTTGCCCAACAAAATTTCAGTATAGATTTCATTTAGGCGTCTAGCTTTCTTGATTGGCCAGATCCTATAGTCTCATGTGCTAGGGAAGCACATAAGGATCTTGTCATTTATCTCTGTCAATGAGATGTTCTTGTCCAGAGTTTTCAGCTCATTTATTATAAGACTGAGTCTGTTATACATGTCTGCAACTAATTCTGACTCTTCCTTCTTGAAATTCTCATACTGAGAGATCAAGTGTGATCTCCTATCTTTCCTTTCATCATCAGATCCTGCTACCATAGCATTTAGGGAGTCCCAAATGGCCTTTGCTGAAGTACATTCAGCAACCTTATGGAATATGTCATCAGACATAGTTTGGGCCAGAATGTTCATTATTTTAGCATCAGCAATCTTGGACTTCTTCTGTGCTTCAGTCCACTCAGGTGGTGGTACAGCACTTGTACTTGTGGTTGCCACTGGTAGAGGTGGACCGGTCAAAATTGAATTATATATATCTTCATCAATGGAATTCATGTAAAGCCTAATCCTTGCCTTCCAAAGTGCAAACTTACTCAGATTGCACACTGGAGGTCTAGTGCTTGAATACTCTTTATTTTGTGCCATGATAAACTCTAGGTAAAGAGAAAATCTATCAGATCTTATGGTTCAGGTGTTAGCCTGTACAACCAAGTAACCTGTCCCACTGATACCAATTGAAAGTGAGGGATAGATCTTCTTTACACTAGAGAGGGGGTAAATAGTGTATATTAAAATTTTAATTATATTAAAATTTTAATTTGCTTTTACAGCGGAGTTAAAGTAGGTGATAAATAAGTATATAAGAAAAGAAAACTATCACAACACAGAAAATAAACAAGTAAAGGCACAACCAGACGACACAAGGAATTTATAGTGGTTCCCCAATAAACCTGGGTACATGCACTCTTCTACCACCCTACTGGGAATCCACTACAGGTTTTTGTTCAGGTGCCCTGCCACCATGAGTTTTTGATCAGGTGCCCTGTCACCAGAAGATCTTTTTTGTAAGGGAGATCTAGCAACCCTTTGACCTTTTGATCAGGTGCCCAAAAACCAATCCCAAGTCTTTTGATCAGGTGACTTATGAACCAAAAGGTTAACTTTTGAAGGGAGTCAAAACCCTGTACACAATGAAAGAAAAAATGAAAATGATTTTGTCTTCTCTGTCTTAAATCTCTGAGAAGACTAGTGGATTTTGATGATGTCAAAGCTCCCCCTGAGTTGTATGGATCTGATCAGGAGTGGAAGCTTTACTTCAGGGTGTAGTTCTTCAAAGTGATGTTGTTATTCAACAAGCTTTTAGACTGATTTTGATTTGTTGTCTCTTGAAAGCCTGGAGCAGATGAAGAAGAACTCTGTGTATATGAGAGCTGTGTTGTGTTCTTTCACTTTTTTGTACACTGTTCTATCTTGTTGACTGATTACTGATTTTCTTATTAATTCATGCAATATTCTGAAAATCACTTTATATATTGATTACAGATTCAAAAACATTTGAATTTTAAATTCTTTCGTTGAAATCCTCTACATAAATTTTTGGAGTTAGAACGGCTAATTTAGTCTTGAATGCATTTCCTTAACTGTCTCAGTAAATTTGGTAGAGTAATGACTCTATGAAATTCATAATTAATGTTGCAAGGTAACGGCTATATTCTTGAGAATATTTAGCATTAATTATCAGAGTATTACTGTCTTAATATAATATAATTTGAAATCAAATTGTTATAGTCGAACTAAGAAACTACAGAGAATATTAGTCGAACAGAACCGGGAAGGAGTTAGTCAAACTCAGCAAGGATTTCATCGACCTGAGCTCCAAGTTCGTCGAATTGAGATAGTCCTTTGTCGAGCTAAACTTCTGATATGAGATCACAGTTTGTCGATCTCAGCTAGACTTTTATCGAGCTCAACTCAGAGAAGGAACTCTGAGTTCGTCGATCTGAGATTGACGATCGTCGAGCTGAGTTCAGCTATCGTCGAACGACTTTTCTGCATTCTTTTTAACTGCTTTTCCTCTGAAGTCTTCTATCTCTAAAGTCTTCTGAAAGAGGGTACTGACAATCTAAGTATGTGTTGTTGACCTTGACCCTGGAAATAACCTATGACCCTAGACTATACATGTTGGGTCATCTAATCAATCCTAATAGTGAACCTAGCCCAAATCACAAGTAGGGTTCCAACACGCCGCAAGGATAGGCCGAACTGTTGTCCCCCTCCTTGCATCCCCATCCCGGCCGCGAGGCGCAGATCGCAAGTGGTGACTGTGCCTTGGCCACCCTCCTCGCGGCAGCCTCCCGGCCGCAAGGCCCCGCCCGCAAGGGGTGGCTGCACCACGGCCTCCCTCCTTGCGACCGCGAGGTGTCGTACCGCAACTTCCCTACTCGTGGCCTCCATCCTCGCGGCCGCCTCTCGTCATGGGGTGACGCCTGCAGAAAGCGGTCCCACCCTGGCCTCCTCTCCTTATGGTCGCCTCCCGTTTTTGTGGTCTTCCCATGCCGGTGGTCGTCTACTGTCATGGTGGCACTCGTGTATGGCAATCCTTCCTCGTTGTCTGATCATTCCGCCATGATCATCGCCATCCATATCATGGGTAACCACCCACTAACCACCATGGTTAGTGGAGGGGATATTTTGAGTCACATTATTGGCCTACGAATAACAAATATAATGAGAGAAATATATGCTTTAAACCATGCTTATAATATTAATATTTGTGGTTACGGTGTTTGGATAGCCACATAACCACTGTAACCACATATTGGAGGCTATAAAAGGAGCCTCATGACTCCTCATTTTGGATCTTTTCTTTTTCACTACTATATTTCTTCTTACTCAGACCAGAACTCTATCGGATTCCTTATACGAGCCACCTTCGAGCCTCCGCCTCTCCACCAAAAATCCTCCTAAGTCCACAAGAGAGCGACAAGAAGGAAATTCATACTACAGCAAGTACCCATTCGTGCGCAATGCCCAACAAGTAACCTCACGCGGAGTAGCCAGTTGCTCATCGTGAGACTGAATATCCCTCTCTCCTCTCCCAAGTGTAACGAAGAGCGGCTCGTCGCCCTCAAGTCTTCAAGCAAGTTGTAACGCAAAACAAATAGTTGACTTTGACCGGAGAAAACCCGATCACGTGATTTTTTACCCGGTTGAGGGAGTTTTCCACATCAAAACATCGTGTGCATAATCTCCCTCTCTCATTTACTATGTGCGCAATCGAACGCTCAGTGAGACGGTCCGAGTTAGTCCGGGCTGACCGGGGCGTCGAGTTTGGCCACAACAAATTTATTTAGGATTTTAGCAATTATAATACAGGCTCATTAGCCCATGGGTATATTTAGTTTGATATGTTTGATCTATATTGTTGTAGAAATACCACGTGATTATCCTCTCTAATTAACTTATAGGCTCATCATTCTGCTCAGGTGAGTATAGACAAAATGTAATTGCTGCTTGAAGCATTCGGATGGGGATCTAGGTGGAATCCCCTACCCGTTGCCTCTGGTGGATATAAATAGGCAAACCCAAGGAGTTTCTACGGGTATCAGATCTACACGTGTCCAAACTGACTCATTATGCCTCTGAACCCGTTATTCGTCCAAATATACACTAACAATCTCCTCCTATATTTGTGATAAATAATGTGTTTGTTTCAGAGTGCAGAAAGTAGAGAGTATCAAAACAGGTTTCCGACTTTACACATTTACATAAGAGTTAGAATATTTTAAAATAAAATATAAACATGAGTTTTAAACAATAACATAAACCATCCAAAAAACATAAAGATGCTACTCAATACTAAATAAGACTGGAAAAATAAAAAATGACAATGGATAAATGTGTAACAATTCTACTCAGAGAGTAGATTATCATCATCCAAGTCAAAGTCCACTTTCTCTCCTCCATCTTCACCAGTGCTGCAAGGAATTTCATAAGTCAGACTCTACGAATTCATAAACATATGCAGTGATGTATCAAAGTAAACTAGTTCTACTTAAGTGAGCTTAGTACTTGTAGCAGTAGTAAAGTAATATTGTCAGCATCTTTATCCAGTCTAGATAGGACCAGTCAAGTTTTGATTTCAATAAAACAAATGTTGTTATCTTACTCATTAGTGACCACTATTTACCTCATCATATTACTTGGCATACCGTCATTTGTAACATTATCAAATGTGGAATAATGTGATATGATCACTAATGTTAGATTAACTCATACAACGACTTTCTATTCTCAGTTGAATAATTCTTAAATCAACTAACAATGAGAAAGATGTTAAGTCATCAGGTGTGGAATGACTAGCATCTAACCATCTTGGGCTTTTATCAATAAATTATTTGGGGTTTTCAGTCTGTTATTAGATGCTTGAATGTTGCGACTATAGGTTCTTGCTATCAAAACATAAACATACGAGGAAGTTTTATATTTCTATGAACTTTAATCTCATCTTCCTCAATATTTTGATTGTGAGAACTCTATTTAAGCCTTATGCCAAGGCGTCTGCAATATATCTTTTGATCTCACATCCATAAGTTCATAATCCCTTGACTCATGAGAGAGGTCAACCATGCTCGTTTCATCCTGAGTTGCCTTCTTTTGTTATTGAACAAAGTGTTCGTAGCAATTATTTTAGTAGCCTGATTGTCATAGTAAACTGCAACAGAACTCAACTTCAGGCTCGACAGTGGAATGTCCATCACCAAATCTCTTATCCACTATGCTTCTTCTCTCACTGAAGCTAGAGCATAGAGTTAGGACTCCATAGAAGATAGTGCAATACATGATTGCCTCTTGGACTTCCAGGCTACAGCTGCTCCTCCTAGTGTGAATATAAACTCACTAGTGTACTTGCTGTCGTTGATTTTTGAGTACCATGATGCATCAGAATATCATTCCAAAATTGGAGGATGACCATGGTAACATAAATCATACGTTTGGGTGTACTTTAGGTATCACATAAGCCTATCAAGGGAATCTCAATGGTCTTGGCTAGGATTACTAGTGAATCTGCTTAACATGTCAACCATAAAGGCAATGTCAGGTCTTGTGCAGACCATAGCATATATGATATTACCAATCAGTTTAGCATAATCTAATTTTCTAATCGCAGCTCCATCGTTGGGCTTCAATCGATTATTGTAATCGTAAGGTGTCTTCACTGCTCTACGTTCACTGTATCCCCACGTGTCCAACATGGACTTTATATAGTGGCTTTGACTTAGGGAAATATCATTTTTCTCAAAGCTTACTGGCATGTCTAGTATAGTCTCAACTACATCTAGGTCTTTAATGCTAAACGTCTTCATTAGTTCTGATTTAATGTCATCCACTACGGATTGATCAGAACCAAGAATCGGCATATCATCCACATATAAGCATATTATAGTAACTTTGTTCGATCTATTACGTATGTAAAGACATTTATCCGGGAGACTCGACATGAATCTCATGTTCCTTACACTATAGTCAAACTTCTCATGCCATAATTTTGGTGCTTGTTTTAGTCCGTATAATGACTTGATTAACTTACAGACCTTAATTTCGTGATTGTCTACTATGAAACCTTCAGGTTGGCTCATGTATATTTATTCGGACAGATCTTCGTTCAAGAACGCAGTCTTAACATCCATTTGATGAACAATAAAGTTCTCAATAGACACAATAGCAAGTAGGATCTTAATGGTTGCTAAGTGACACACTGGTGAATATACATCAAAGTAATCCACTCCACTAACATGTGTGAAACCTTTAGCCACCAGGCGTGCTTTAAACTTAGTTACGCTCCCATTAAGATTGAGTTTCTTTTTTAGAACCCACTTACACCATATAGTTTTAGCCCCTTTTGGCTTATCAACCAACGTCCATGTGTTGTTCTAAAGCAAAGAGTTCATCTCTTCATCAATGGCTTCTTTCTAGAGTAGTGAATCCCTTGATCACATCACGTCCTTATAGGTGGATAGATCGGCCTCAACGTGGTAAGTGACAAAGTCACTACCAAAGGTTCTGTGAGTTCGCTCTCTCACCGAAGTCCTCCTAAACTCGAGGACATTATTGTCTACCGGGACTGAATAGGAGGTGCTTGGTACTGATTCAGGTTCTTCCTCAGTAATAGTTGATTGCACACCTGTGATGGTCAGGTTCTTATCATTAAGGAACTTATCCTCAAAGAACACAGTATCCTTAGATTCAATAATTATATTATTAGACAGGTCTAAGAATCTATCTACAGCACTATCTTCAGCACAACCTAAGTAGACACACGTGTTGGTCATAGGTCCAAGTTTAGACCGTCTAGGGTCAGAGACCCTGACATAGGCTATGCAGCCTCAGGTCTTAAGTCAAGTGATTATCGGGGGTCTCTTAAACCAAAGCTCGTAGGGTGTGACATCTAACTTAGCATGAGGTACTTTGTTCAGAATATTATTTGCAGTTAAAACTGCTTCTCACCAATAGGCAGTAGACATGTCAGCAGTGAGGAGCATAGAATTCAACATCTCTGTTAACGTTCTATTCTTTCTATCGGCTATACCATTTGATTGGGGTGAGTAAGGAATAGTGGTTTCTGCTATGATGCCTTAAGAGGCAATGAAACATCTGATGAGTTCTTGCTATTTGGAATATTTTCCTATAGTTCACGTGTCCTAGTCTCTTATGTAGAGTCTTAGGGCTAACTAAGTTTCTTTGAACTTGTTGAACTAACTCATTTGCTAGACTTAGTCTATACATCCTATTTTGGACATATGCACATCCAAAATAGTGTGAGTTAACTGATAGTGTTACTCTACCGCTACAAAAGGTAAAAGACATATCAACATCACATAATAGACTTATAGACACTAAGTTAGCAGCTAAGGAAGGAATAAATTTAAAAATTTTGAGAGTTAAAGTCTTACCTGAGGATAGCAGCAGCGTTGCATTCCCCACCTTCAAGACGTCAGTTGTCTCATCATTCACAACTGTGACAGACTCTTTTACAGTTGTGAGCCCTGTCATAAGATCAGCATTGTTGCAAACATGGCATGTCGCCCCCGAATCCAAGTATCACTCAGTGCTGGCCTTAGCATTTCCGACCATCACAACAAAATTGGAAGACTCGGCTACACTAACCATATTGGCTTGGTTGCCATCCTGTGGTGCTTTGATTCTTTCCCATTTAGGGAGTCTGCAGTCATATGCATTGTGCCCCCACTTATTGCAGTTAAAACACTTACCCTTGAACTTTTTAGTGTGTTTGTTAGAGCCTACAACTTGGGGGCTACCATGGGAGGGTCTGGTCTTCTTAGGGTTCGGCATGCGTTTAGAACTGAGGACCATGTTAGCCGCAGCCTTCTGCTTTCTGACAGTTTCTAAAGCGTGTCGAGTCTTATTTTCATCCTCAATGCGAATAAATCGCTTGAGGTCATTAAGACCAACTTGCATCTTCTTATGGTATATTTCAATTTTAAAGTTGTACCACGTAGAGGGTAGCTGATAAATGATCGTGTCAGCAACAAAGCTGTCTGGCAGGGAAATATTCTCACTATGTAAAAAATCTACTAAAACTTCAAAATCCGATACCTGAGGGAGAATCATTTTCTCCTCGTCGAACATGAAGGAATGGAATTTGTCCACCAGGTGCGCCTTGGACAGATCCTCCTCTTGTCTGAAGTGCTCCTCCAGTGCCTCCCAAATTATTATTGTTGCTCGAAGCATCCGGATGGAGATCTAGGTGGAATCCTCTACCTGTTGCCCCTAGGTGGGTATAAATAGGCAAACCCAAGGAATTTCTACGGGTATCGGATCTACACGTGTCTGAACTGACCCGTTATGCCTCCGAACTCGTTATTCGTCCAAATATGCACTAACAAAAAACACCATCATCATAGAATATACGTTAGCCATGACAACGGTTATGAACGCCATCATGAAACAAAAATTGAATTTTGAACATAAAAGTGGATGAAGTTCTTTAGGGGAGGTCAATGGTTCATAACCACCGCGTTCATGACCACCAACGCCGGGACAAACGGACCCTAAGCTCACATGTGGCTTATCTGTCAAAAAATCTCATCAAACTACATATCCTTTATAGTTGTTGCTTTCTGCTCGGATCATGGCTTCTACGGGGCCTGGTAGTTTTTTGCCACGATTGAACAATGTTCGAGAGCTTGCTATTGTAATCTCGATGCATAATACTTAATGATGATGAAAAGATTCAATCACATTTTCTGCAAATCTTTCTCATTTTGCTCGCTCTAATAATCGAAAAATCATCTGAATCGTAACATCCAACAAGCACAATCACCAAAGGTTCCAACTTTTGGGCCCGGTCGAATGCAGGGAGATGCATAAAATATATCTCGAGTTGTTTTGGAATTTGTTGAAAGGGGCTAGGAGAGCAAAGGGTGACCTTCGAAAGAAGGTAAAGTGAGAACATTTTGTAAACTTTAGGACCCGCTCTATATGATCTTAAACATAGGAGAACCATTCATCAAATTACATAATTTTTGGGCGCTGTTATTAGCACCGCAATTTTCACTAGCCATACCCCACTTGCTCCTAATTTTTCGCGTTTTTTTTGAAAATATGTCTTGTACATGTATTTTTAGAAAAAGTGCTCAACACAAAAGTTGTACATCTCCTCGAGATCTACAACTTTTGTGTTGAACACTTCCTAAAAATGCATGTACAAGGCGTATTTCCAAAAGGCGTGAAATCTGGGCGTATTTCCAAAGCATGTCTTGTACATGCAGTTTTAGGAAAAGTGTTCGGCACGAAAGTTGTAGATCTCGTCGAGATCTGTACACTTTTCCTAAAAATGCACGTACAAGACGTATTTTTAAGACACAAAAAATTAGAAAAAAGTATGATGCGACTAGCCAAAACTGCGGTGCTAATAACAGCGCCCTAATTTTTTTACCTCTTCTTCCTAAATTTTCCACGTTTACTCATTTATCGCATTTATTAATGCGCCCACACTTCTTCGCGATCATTCCCTCTCCCTCTCTCTCCCTCCCCCGCCATAAATCTACCACATCTAATAAAATTTGATCTCAATGTAACCTTATCACGCTTCCTCTACTACTTTGAAGTCCTCATTTTCTTTCATAATTTCACTTCCTTCAGAATAACCTTTCAATGGCTTCACAAGCTTCCACTTAAATCTTCATAAATTCACTTCCAAACATCATCATACATTAACAGCCTGTTTGACACGAAGGTGCATGGAGGTCTTAAACTAATTACAAATCTTCGTTCATGGACACCCAACTTCAACTAAGGAATTCCATCCACTTCAAAATTAGTTTTTTTTTCTGTGGCGGTCATAACCATTGTTATCCCAAACACGTATTTGATAACAATGGCGTTTTATTCAAACTCACCAGAGCAATTACACTGTCAAATGGACCCGGTCTAATGTGAAGTGATGCATAAAATATATCTCAATTTGTTTACTCTTCCAAACTCAAAATATAAAATGATTAAGCAAAAACATTATGCATCAACAATACAAAAGAATTATGACAGTACAAGCCGTCGGTACCCATATCAAGGGCTGTGCCAACTTATTGCACAATCATATGATAAAAAAGGGCAGACCAATGCACAAAGCATCCCAGCTGCGGGTCCAGGAAAGGATCCTCTCACCACAAGGGTGAAATATAAGCAAATCTTATCATACCAAATTTCATAGTTAGTCATGGTAATATATTAGCATACTACCGATGGTATACATCAATTATAAGCTCCCCTTCCCCGCAAACTGTGCTAAATCTGTTGCCACTTACTCATCTAACTGCATAAGTAGCGGGACAGGATAAATGCAGGGATAAGTTGCTTTGGTTCATTTATCTACCGAAAAACCCAATCCAGAACTCAACTGTAATTTTGGAACCAAATTGAAAGCCCTACAGAAAGGGGCTGGGGTTCTTTGACAAAAGAATCCCTCACCCATAGGCATGAGATCCCCAAAGTTATAAACCACTGAACACCAAATCACAAATAAATCCAGAAAGACTGTTCAATAATTTGCCATAATGAAAACACAAATTCCATCTTTGCTCTCTCGCGGGCGTCGCCGACCTTCTTGTCTTAGTTGTAGACCATGTATTTTGGCGTAGCACTGAACTTTTGATAGCCTTTGATGACCTTGTTCACGGCGTCGAGGAAGTCTTTCTCCGTGACCGTCTTTCTTCTCGCTCGAATGGCAAACATTCCGGCTTCGGTGCACACGCTCCTTATATCGGCTCCTGCGGTGCACACAGGTAAAAGTTGAACGAAATGGAAAGGAAAATCACGAATAAAATGTTCCTCGTTACCTGTGGAATTGGGGCAGAGGCGTGCAAGGAGCTCGAATCGAACGTCCCTCTCGCAGTTCATCGTCCTGGTGTGGATTTTGAATATCTGTGTCCTGCTCTCAAGGTCCGGCAATCCGAACTCGACCTTGCGGTCCAATCGCCCGGGGCGAAGAAGAGCTGGGTCCAAAGTATCGGGCCTGCATCATAATCACGGGCAGGAAAAGTTGAAATATTAGTGGCTTCATGGAACTCCCTCGCATTATTGATAAATTTAAAGTTCTGCACCAATAGGTGTTACAGTATAGAAGCTCTAAATGATCTTGTGAATTTTAATTCATCACATAAGGTCGAAGAAATCTCAGCTCTTTGTTTTAAGAAGACACTCAATTCATCATTACAGCATGTACCGGATTAATTTTACATTCGTAATTAAAAATAAAGACAAAATCTCAACCGCTAATTTTTTAAAAAATGACAATATATTATAATTCACAGAAGATTTTCACTAGTATAATGAAAATTTCATAGAAGTTTCATTAGAACTCAAAAATAAACTAACAATCAATCTACCGCCAGAATACCAGACAAGGCTAATGGAATCAGGTGATCTACGATATGAGTAAACCCCATGCAGTATTTCCCAAATCTACTTTACTTGCAGTTGCAAATTTGGAATACTCCTAATAACATGAACACAAAATCATACATTTCAACAAAACAAGATCCTTTAATAATGAAATAGAATACAAGAGTAATCGTCAATGCTTTTGTGCCTTAATGAAGGCCTATGTCGCACGGGGTGGAAACAGGATACGAGATACAATACAACACAGAGACATGATTCATAAATGTCAAAAAAATTAGGATGCAGAATACTTTTTTAAATCTAATTGTTTAAATATAAATACAAATTGATATAAAGACATGTCATCACATCTTTATTTTTCAATAATATCATTTCCTATATAATGATTGAAAAATAAAGATGTGATGGCATGTCTTTATATCAATTTGTATTTATATTTCAATCATTACATTTCATATATGTGCTTTAAATATCTTGGATCAATAGTTCAAAAAGATGGAGGTGTTGATAAAGATGTGATACATAGAATCCAAGCAGGTTGGTTGAAGTGGAGAGGGGCGTCAGAAATCTTATGTGATCGTAAAGTAACCATTAAAACTCAAAAGGCAAGTTTTACCATACTGCAACTAGACCAGCGATGCTCTATGACTCTGAGTGCTAGGCAGTGAATTGGGTACATGAGCAAAAAAATGGGAGTTGGAGAGATGAGAATGCTTAGGTGGATGTGTGAACATATGAAACTGGATAAAATTAAGAATGAATGCATCAGGGATAAGACAGGAGTGGCACCAATTGAAGAGAAGATGCAAGAAGCTCAACTAAGATGGTTTAGAGACGCACAAAGGAGGCCATTAGAGGCACCTGTTAGGCGTTGTGAGAGTTTAGTCACTAGGCATGTTAAACGGGGGAGGGTAAACCAATAAAGACATGGAATGAAACTATAAGAAAAGACACGATATACTTAGGCATTAGTGAGATTATGAATGAAGATAGGGCATAAAGGCTTGAGTGTTGTTGTACATTTCTTATATCATATATTAAAAAAACAAGACAATACGTTACAAAATCATACTATATCATAGATGGGAGCTGTGTGTAATTAATTAACTCTCATCATTTATCATCTACCACTTTCTTTTTTACATGATTTTCTCCGTAACATGGTCACAATATACAGGAGGCCATTGAGGACGAATTTCCGTGAATTTTCCAATTCCGAAATGTTCAATATATGTACAGGAGGCCATTGCATAGTCGATAGCTATGCTAAAGTTCAATTAAAAGACCTACGAGAATTTTTTTTTTTACTGTATGGAGAATGTGATCATAAAAAAACATAGATGGGCAGCATGTTCAAACTCTAGTCACCACATCATATCTTGAAAGTAATAAAGCAAAAATAAATCTGTGATATATATATATATCAAAAAGTAGAACACTGATATCACCATGAAAAATATAAATTGCATCTGAAAAATTAAGCACACCTGTTAGTCGCCATTAGAACTTTGATGTTGCCCCGAGCATCAAAACCATCAAGTTGGTTAACTATTTCAAGCATAGTGCGCTGAACTTCATTATCCCCTCCAACCCCATCATCAAAACGAGCACCACCAATAGCATCTACTTCATCAAAAAACACAATGCATGCCTTTTTTGACCGTGCCATCTAAGAAAAGATAGTTTTTTTAAAATGTCAAGAATTAAAAAAATCAAAAGGACGGAAAACCATGAAAGCAGATGATATGGAAAAACCTGGAATAGCTCTCGGACCATCCGAGCACCTTCTCCAACATATTTCTGAACAAGCTCGCTCCCAATAACACGAATGAAGCATGCATCCGTTCTATTGGCTACAGCCCTGGCAAGAAGAGTTTTACCAGTTCCTGGAGGGCCATAACAGAGAACTCCTTTTGGAGGGTCAATGCCTAGCTTCACAAATTTTTCTGGATGAAGCATGGGAAGTTCTACAACCTATATATAATAAGAGGAGATTGTATGAAAGTTAGCAGTAACATCGAAAAATGTTCCATCACTCATCATCTTATTGGACAGTATTAATGATGAAAAGGAAAAATCGAACCAACGCACTTCTCGCATTTTGTCTATTTGCTCTTTACATCCACCAACATCATTGTAGGTGACATCAGGCTTCTCTTCCACAGTCATCATTGTGACACTCGGGTCAATCTTTGGAGGCAAAGGAATCTGAATTTGGTATTTGTTTCTATCAACCCTAGAAATTAAGAAAGATGGCTGTTAATACTTTTAGCAGAAAATAAATGATGCTCTCAATCTGGCAACAATAAAAAAAGTATGATGCGTGCCAGAAAATTAAAAAAACTCTCCAAAAGCTACTTCCATTTCTTGCAATTCCTTATAATGATAGAATTAGATGAGAGAAAACTAGATAGATTTATTCTTCCACAATCGGGGGATATAAATAGGAGAACCGAATACAAATAAAGGTAGCCGCAATGTGGGACTAAACTCATTCTAGAAAATATGTAAATAAATCAGAAAATATGTCAATACTCCCCCTCAAGCTGGCGCGAATAGATCAAGCAAGCCCAGCTTGCCACGGGTAGAGAGGAGTCTGCAAGGCCCAACCGCCTTGGTGAAGGCATCTGCAATCTGCTCTGCGGAGGGAACATAGGACGCTTCAAGAGTTCCTGAACGGATGTGCTCCCTGAGAAAGTGAATATCAACCTAAATATGCTTAGTCCGCTCGTGCAGAACAGAGTCTGAGGCTAGCATGAGGGCGGACTGGTTGTCGCAAACAAGTGTCGAGGGACCAGAAGGAGGAAAGCCAAGCTCGGTCAAGAGAGTACGCAGCCAGAGGAGTTCAGTAGCGCCATGAGCCATAGCTCGGTACTCGGCCACAGCAGACGAGCGGAAGACAACACTCTGCTTTTTGCTTTTCCAGGAAATAAGATTGTCACCATAGAAAGTGCACATCCCCGAAGTAGACCATCAATCAGTAAGGGAACCAGCATAGTCAGAATCCGTGTAACATGTGAGACCGGGGGACGGAGATGATCGGTAGAAAAGGCCGAGGCCAGGAGATCCCTTCAGGTAGTGGAGGATCTAAAACGCTGCATCAAGGTGAGAAGTCTGTGGAGCATGCATGAGCTGACTGACCACACTCACAGCAAAGCTAATGTCAGGGCGAGTGTTGGTCAAGTAGATAAGTCTGTCAACAAGACGCTGCTATCTGCCCGGCTCAGGAAGAGGATCTCCAGACTCGGCGTGTAATCGATGGTTCGGATCCATGGGTGTAGACACAGGAGAGCACCCAAGAAGGCCAGTATCACTTAAGAGGTCGAGTATATACTTGCGCTGAGACAAAGAGATCCCCTGCTGAGATCTGGCAACCTCAATACCGAGAAAGTACTTCAAAGGCCCCAAATATTTCACATCAAATGCCTTCAGAAGAACCCCCTTGGTCTGAAGTATCCGTGAGCTATCATTACCGGTAAGAATGATATCATCCACATAGACAAGAATAATGACCCTACGGCCATCCACAGCAGTCTGAACAAAGCACATGTGGTCGGCATGACATCTGGTGAACCCACTCTGAAGCACGACAGTACCGAACCGCTCAAACCACGCAGGAGGAAACTGCTTCAGGCCTATAAAGACTTCTACAAAAGGCAAATACGGCCCAAATACTCTCCCTGAAGCTTGTAAACCGGAGGGGTGGATCCATATAAACTTCCTCAGCAAGATCGTCATTGAGAAAGGCATTCTTCACGTCCATCTGATGAAGGGGCCACCCATGGCAGGCAGCGAGAGAGACAAGTAGACGGACAGTAGATAGCTTGGCCACTGGGGCAAAGGTCAAGCCGTAATCCACAGGAGTCTGAGTGAAGCCCTTCGCGACAAGATGGGCCATGTAGCGGTCAAAAGAACCATCGGCATTATACTTGACAGTGTAAACCCAACGGCAGCCAACAGTTTTCCGACCAGCAGGAAGAGGGACCAAACGCCAAGTGCCCACCTTCTGTAGAGCGGACATCTCATCCTCCATGGCCGCCACCCACTCAGGGTGCTGGAACGCCTCAGTCATCGAACTCGGAACTCTGATCTGGTCGGTAGCCGTCAGGAAAGCCCGGTAACCCTGAGAAAGATGCTGGTAGGACACATAGCTTGCCACAGGATGGTCAGTCACACAAGAACGCTTACCCTTGCGAAGTGCAATGGGTAAGTCAGAGGAGGAAAGAGCATCACCTGCCAGAGGATGTGGCACAAGGTCCTGTGAGCTGGGCGTAACCAGTGGATCCCAAAGAATGGGATGGACATGTGAGGGCCCGCGTGGGCCACGTGTATGTCTGCAATGGAAGAGAGTCGTGCAGCGGAGCCAGGGCAACCGGAGTCGGCTGTGGCGGAGCAGAAGGAGCAACCAGGAGAGGGGAGGTACTATAGAAGGGGACATCCTCAAAGAACGTAACATCCATGGAGTGAAAAGTCCTACGAGAAGAGGGGTCAAAACATCGATAGCCCTTGGAAGAGGAGGAATATCCCAAAACTAAGCACTGGATAGCTTTGTCATCAAGCTTTGTCTGAGTCGGACGACGGTCCTGGACAAAACACACACACCCAAACACCCGGAGAGGGACGGAAAACAGAGGGCGACGGGGAGATAAAAGACTAAGGGGGACCCGATAGCTAAGGCTGACAAGCTAACGGTTGACCAAGAAGGTCCCCGTAAAAAGGGTGGCACTCCAAAAAGACTTGGGGACGTGAGACCCACGAAGAAGAGACCGGGTTCACATTTAAGAGATGACGATTCTTGCGTTCTGCCACGCCGTTCTTCTGGTGCATAGGGACAAGAGAATTGATGAAGAATCCTTGGCTAGCAAGGAAGGCAGTGAAAGAGGAAGAGGTATACTCCCCACCATTATCGGAGCGAAGGACCCGAATACGAGGGAAAACTGAGTCTTAACCATATTAGTAAACTGGGTATATAATCAAAGACATCAGATTTGGCACGCATAAGATAGACCCAACAACAACGAGTAAAATCATCTATGAAAGTAACAAAATACTAAAATCCATTATAAGAAATAACCGGGGCAGGCCCCCCAAACATCTGAATGAATTAGATCAAACGGTGCAGAACTACGAGAAACAGAAACAGGACAGGAAGTGTGTGTATGTTTGCTAAGTTGACACACATTACACTGAAAGGAGTTCTCAAACGAGACACTCGAAAAAGAGACGACACAATCTGAGGACTCGCATGCCCCAGTCTAGCATGCCAAAGAGTAGGTGAATCAGCAGTAGCAATGGATGGGGCCATGGGGGTGAGAGACAGGGCGAAGGAGGTGGAAGATCCAGCTGGTATAGCCTGTCGCGCTCACGGACGTAGCCAAAAGTCCTCGTGGTCAGGTCCTGAAAAGCACAACCAGAAGGAAAAAATGTCACCGAGCAGTGCATCGAACGAGTCAATTGACTAACAGAAAGAAGATTTAAAGCAAGCTTGGGCACATGAAGAACTGAACCCAAAGAGAAGGAGGGAGATAAGGGAACTGTCCCCCAACGAAGAATGGGGGTCACAGAGCCATCGGCAAGGCGAACCTGCCGATGGACGCTTGGAGACTCAAGAAGAGAACAAGCATGTCTCACCAGTCATGTAATCAGTGGCCACAGAGTCAATCACCCAGGGAGAAATATCCCTCTTGAGTGACATGGAAGGCCGTCAGGGTACCTGACGCAGACGCTGAAGTCGACGAGAACGGCGAGGAGGCAGGCAACTGCTGAGCAGGAAGGGGCTGGTGCGAAGTCTGAAACGGGGACTGCATCTGGAGCTGAGATTGAATCTGTTGCACTTGAGCCATAAGCTGACTCCAGTCGGCGGAAGGGGCCCCAGACGGGGCACCGGAATCAGGCTGGCCCCCAAAGTTGGAAGAAGTAGCGGCAGCAGCACGAGTGGTGGTGGACTGCTCACGTAGGTGAGGAAAGAGCAGCCACCATCGGGCCTTCTCATGACTAGTCCGTAGACAGTCTGTAGACAATGCTGACACTGAACATATGCAAATGAGCTGTCGCGGCCACCCCCGCGACCTTTATAAGTTGTATTACATCCCATCGCGCACAGAAGAAGTACGACCGGAAGCAAGGGCCATTTGGTCTGGAAGAGGAACAGAAGCTGGAACTGATGAAACAGCGGTCAGGCGGGCATGGCATTCGTGCTCCTCCACCATGGAATAAGCATCCAATATATCAGGAAGAGAATTCATGCTGACAATCTGAACTCGAATCTACTCAAACCCGGGTCGTAACCCCATCAGGAACTGGTAGGTCTGCGCTTCTCCTGCCTCCGCTTGGCAACAAGCAGATCCTCTGTGGTGGAGACCAACCTAGATCAGGTCGACAAAAAAATGTCTGACGCCACACCCGACGGGATCTCTATCAGCCTCGAATGATTGCATTTTAATTTTATGTTTATTGCATTTTATTTTTGCAAATGTTTTGTTGTCAATTTTATTTGTCGCACGTATGTGTGCGTGGCCATGTTGCATGCCTGCGCGCGTAGCCCTGTTGGAGTTTTATTTTACTTTATATATATACATAATTATATATAGATATACCCCCATATATACATATATATATATATAAACTACATATAAATATATATATATATATACATATATTAATATCTATATATATGTATCGCAGGCAATACAATTGGACTGATTACAGAAAGCAGCGAACAGCGGCACAGTAAACCCTGTTCATCTTCCCGTTTACACCGATCCTAGGGCTCGGAGAGCGGTTTTTCTTCCCGATCTCCCGGCTCAGTCAACCCGCAACACTTCCACGACGTCGCCCCTCCTCCGCTCAATCCAGCAACCGCCCAAGATCCGGTTCATCACATGAAGAGATCGAAGAGCCGACAGTTTCGGCGCTTACCCAGTTCTGCCATTCCCGCTATTCCGCCACAACTGCAGCTGCGGCCCTATAAAAAGAAGAACAGGAATCATTTGGCGATGACGAAATTTGATTGATGTTGATGAAAAAAATTGAATAAGGTTGTATGCGTTTTCTGTGTGAGAGTATGTGTGTGCTTACTGTGATTTCAGTTAGGTATAATGAAAGCAATTAGGATTAAGTTGATTTGGTTGTTGTGTGCTTCCAGTTAAGTGATTTTGATGAAGATATGGATTTCTGTATGCCCCTTGTGAGTCCGTGTAGGTAGCGGTTAGGCAAGCTCGGTTCCTTTTCTTACTCTTGTTTGTGTGGAGAAGACGATGAACAGTAATTTCTAAGTTACTGTGGATTTATTGATGAACAGTAATATTACTTTACTGTTCTTGTCAACAATGCTGCTGTGAGTTAGAATAGGTGAGAAAGAGGTTTGCTGTGTTTGATTTCTGTTGAGGAGATAGGTTAGGTGATGAACAGTTAGGTGATTTAGAAAATTAGGATTATGATTCAACTGTGGGAATCTTGATCCATTTGAGCGTTAGAGATTTCGTGGAGCCACCGCGAGTGATAGAGATTTCGTGGAGCCTCTAGTGTGAGAATGAGTGAATTTTAGGTTGTTTAGTTTGTGGCCACCTTGCCTTGTTGAGTGATTCTGTGGAACCACCTCGTGTGAGTGAGCGCTTAAATTCCTTGGTGCCGTGTGCGATAGCGGTTGACCTCGGAGCGGAGATCGAAGGTGACGAGAAGTTGCTTGCGTGATCGTCATCGACTTCGAATATGGAAGACGTCTCTTCCGTGGGTAATTGTTTCTATCTTTTTTTCTTTGTGTGTGTCTCTATAATTTCTCGTAGGATAATAGCCTCATTGCTGGGTTATCGCTCGAGTTTCGTCAGCAAACGCTACGTCGAAACTCCAAACGGAAACGTATGTGGAGTTCACGATTTCCGTTTTACTACGACAAGGGGAATGGAACGAAAGTTGCAGACTTCCTTCCCCGGATTTAAACTGAACCATTTTTAAAGAAATTTTAATTTTAAAACAAAATAGCGATTTTGTGCCGTATTAAAAAATTAGTTGCCACATTTTAAGTTCGTGCAAATTTTGCTCAAAACTTTGCAAAATTAATTTGAATCATCGCATGCATTTAGGGTTTTCTAGAAAAGCCGACAGGCGTGTAAACCCTACGCGTCGTCCTGCATCAAATTGGTATCAGAGGGAGGTTCCGAAATTACTGATGATGGTTCTATTACTGATGATGGTTCTATTACTGACGAAATTTGATTGATGTTGATGAAAAAAATTGAAGAAGGTTGTATGTGTTTTTTGTGTGAGAGTATGTGTGTGCTTACTATGATTTCAGTTGGGGATAATGAAAGCAATTAGGATTAAGTTGATTTTGTTGCTGTGTGCTTCCAGTTAAGTGATTTTGATGAAGATGTGAGATTTCTGTATGTCCCTTGTGAGTCCCATGTAGGTAGCGGTTAGGCAAGCTCGGTTCCTTTTCTTACTCTTGTTTGTGTGGAGAAGACGATGAACAGTAATTTCTAAGTTACTGTGGATTTATTGATGAACGGTAATATTACTTTATTGTTCTTGTCAACAATGCTGTCGTGAGTTAGAATAGGTGAGAAAGAGGTCTGCTGTGTTTGATTTCTGTTGAGGAGATAGGTTAGGTGATGCACAGTTGGGTGATTTAGAAAATTAGGAATATGATTCAATTGTGGGAATCTTGATCCATTTGAGCGTTAGAGATTTCGCGGAGCCACCGCGAGTGATAGAGATTTTGTGGAGCCTCTATTGTGAGAGCGAGTGAATTTTAGGTTGTTTAGTTTGTGGCCTCCTTGCCTTGTTGAGTGATTCCGTGAAACCACCTCGTGTGAGTGAGCGCTTAAATTCCTTGGTGCCGTGTGCGATAGCGGTTGACCTCGGAGCGGAGATCGAAGGTGACGAGGAGTTCCTTGCGTGATCGTCATCGACTTTGAATACGGAAGACGTCACTTCCGTGGGAAATTATTTCTATTTTTTTTTCTTTGTGTGTGCCTCTATAATTTCTCGTAGGATAATAGTCTCATTGTTGGGTTATCGCTCGAGTTTCGTCAGCAAACGCTACGTCGAAACTTCAAACGGAAACGTATTTGGAGTTCACGATTTCCGTTTTGCTACGACAAGGAGAACGGAACGAAAGTTGCAGACTTCCTTCCCCGGATTTAAACTGAACCATTTTTAAAGAAATTTTAATTTTAAAACAAAATAGCGATTTTGTGCCGTATTAAAAAATTAGTTGCCTCATTTTAAGTTCGTGAAAATTTCGCTCAAAACTTTGCCAAATTAATTTGAATCATCGCATGCATTTAGGGTTTCCTAGAAAAGCCGACAGGCGCGTAAACCCTATGCGTCGTCCTGCATCACTCTGGATGTGGAAAAGCACTAAGTGGCTCGAGATCAGAAAGCTCCTGAAATTGCCCAGAGAGAAAGGTAAAATACTCGTGCACCGAACGATCCCCATGACGAGCAGTAGAAATCTCTTGGAAGACAGAGTAAATCCGCGAATTAACACGTGTGTGACCGTAGGTACGGGTCAAGGCAGCCCAAAGGGACGGCACAGAATCGAAACGCATGAATTACTCGTAAATGCGGGGCTCCGTGGAGCATTGAAGTCACCCGAGAATCTTGAAATTTTTCGTGCGCCATGGATGAATAGCCTCTTCATCGGAAGGACGGGGAACACCATTCGGTTCAAGTCAATCTAGCTTGTCATGTCCGGCAAGATGAACACGCATGGAGTTGGACCAAGCGATAAAATTCTTTTCATTGAGTAGGGTTGTGGTGATGCGCCGAGCAAAGCCATCAGTTGAAACAAGAGGTGAGGAATCCATGGGATGGGAACAAGAGAGCTCCCAAAAGAAATGGAAAATGTCAAGGGAGAAAAAGCCAAGAAACTCTCAAACACAAGGAAGAAATCCCATCCCAAAAAAAGGAAAGACCGTAGATCACAGATATAGGTCATGAGAAGAAAAGAAAGGGAAAAGGAGGGGGGAAACACCAAGTATAGCCGGCAGAAAAAAAAGGATGGCCCGGTAAGAAGCGGCAGGATCGGCAATGGGGGATGCGATGCGGAAGAAGCGGGAGAAGCGGGATTGGCAATGGGGGATGCGGGAGAAGCGGCGACCTCACATTGGCACAGTGAACATGTGGGATTGACGATGCGGGATGCGTCGCGGGTCGGCGATGCGGGAGACGCGGGATGCGGGAGACGCCGCAGGATGCGGGAGACGCCGCAGGATGCGGGAGACGCCGCAGGATGTGGGAGACGCCGCAGGATGCGGGTTCGGAGAGTTTGGAGATTAGGGATCGGGAGAGAGGGTTTGCTCTGATACCAAATTAGATGAGAGAAAACTAGATAGATTTATTCTTCCACAATCGGGGGATATAAATAGGAAAACCAAATACAAATAAAGGTAGCCCGCAATGTGGGACTAAACCCATTTCAGAAAATATGTACATAAATCGGAAAATACGTCAATAGATAGCACCAAACCAACAAAGCAAGAGTATATAAAATATAGTTCAAGAACATGAAGGTTAAGAAACCGATGTATTATTTTTAATAAGTGATCAGAATGTAACATTGGGTCTAATCTTCAATACGCAACTGCAGTTAAGTATTGCAATGGTAAAAGCAATAAAGAGTTTGTAATGAAAAAAACTGTAGAATACAAATGGTCGGAGGATAGATTGGCCCATTATTTGTGTCACTTTATCTACCCTGTGAGCACACTGGCTAGAGCTTGCTCACAGAATGCCATATCCAAGCAAGCATGTACAACAGGCTGTTGAATTTAGTGATCATGTAAGTTTTAGCAAAGCTCAACCCCCTTATTTTTGAAAACAATAATTTGACTAGCTCCCAAATTTTGGTGATTATTAGCACTTAAATGTTTCAGATTTAGCCAAACAAATATTTAAAACTTGATTATTTTAGTAGTATATAATGCTACCAGAATATTGCAAGAAAAGTGACTACCTGCACACCTAGGGGATCTAATGTTGAGGTTTACAACATGCAGAAGAAGATTAAAACTCTGGCATGTACCGCGAGGAGTTTTTAACAAACATACAAAATGATTAAAAAATTAAGACTATAACTAATGCCAGATCATAGTTAATATCTAGTAGATTTTACAAACATTTACTGGATTATAATGAGGTACAACAAATAAGGATCACATGTGAGTAGATGGATGAAATGCAGGAATGCTACCGAACGAAACCAATTGAAATTGCAGAGAACTGCTTAGAAATTAGAAGTGAATTTACCCCACACGCATTCCTTCCTCAATATCCGTTGGAGAAACTCTATCACCCAAGCCAACCACAAACTACAACAAATATAAATCAAGTTCAAGTACCAAAATAAATGCTTCACAGATACTCAAGAACTAGAAATTAAAGTTAAAGTCAGAGAACCTTGGCAATTTGCTTAACATTTATCACATATTTAGCATCCTCGGTGTTTGGGCTGATGATTTTAGTACATCTTGCAACCTTAAAGAGAAACAACTCAATAAGTATCTGGGCACATGCAAAAGAGCAATCATTGGGAAAAATAACTACTGAGAAAAAACACATGATATTCAACTAATTGAATAGCAACATAATATGGTAAGGTAATTTTCATGTATACCTGAAGTGGCTGCTCCTCCTGCATCATTTGCTTGTCAGAGACTAAATCCCACTGGCTTGGTGCAGCAAGTCCTGTGTCAGATTCTTTAATTCCTGTTCGTTCAGTATGAAAAGCATGTTAGAAAAAGTCCCGGCAAAAAAAGTAGTAAAACGGGGACAAAGAGTAAGAAGTGATAGTTTGGCAACTTAACAAAGAAATAGAGCTATAACAACATTATAAGAGTTTTTATCAATTGCCAGAAGTAAATGGAGACACATCTACTATAAATTTATGGAAAAGGAATAATGAAAGAACGATGTTCTTAAATGCAAGGCATTCTGACAACAAAAGTTAATGAATATAACTCATCTGTATGCACCAGACTTAACTTAGTGAGCACAAGATATAATCTATATAAAAATACTAACACAAGTTGTCTATCTCATTCAAAAGGGAGAAGTCAAGGCTTTGAAAATTGGATCAAACCAGACGACTGGACTAGTCACACCATGAATAATTAAGTACCTGTTTCTGTCCAGCCAAGAAAACTGATTCAATAAAAACTTAATAATGAACAGTGTAGGAGGGCTGTCAAAGCGGAAACATGGGGTTTCTAAAAACAATCTCTCTCTCTCCACCAAGTAAGCTGGTTAGAAAATAATGGAATTAAAATATGCCATAGAATATTACGGATAATACGCACATGCACGCGCACACAGACACACACCATTGGTACGCCCTTGGGGATGAAGAATATCAGAAGTAGAAAACCATGTCCTAGTGCCGCGTCTCTTGTCAAAGAATTCTCCATCAACAACAACCAATCTAATAAATCTTCTTCCTCATCAAATCGCATCAGCACTTCCCACTTTCCATCATAGCGGCTTCCCAATGTCGCCATCTATCACAACTCCCTTTAGAGTCCGTTAGAGACTAACCAACTAATGCCCACTACCGGCGATGGTTCACTGCTCGGAGGAGGAAGATTCAGTCAAAACCCTTGCTCCACCCAAATATAACGCCGAGAATGAACTCTTGGAGCTCCAACTCATGATGCACAATGATCACGCCTTCATGAGTCACCGACCACATACCACACGGACCACACCACTGCCCAGGTAGTCCTTGACCTTCAATTTGTTGATGACTCTTCCTCCAGGACTGCCTCTGAAGGCGCAATCACACTTTAGGCCACCTTTGGTGTCAACCCGCGTCAATTGTGTCACGTGTACATTTAGGTGGGTTTTTTTCGGCAGGAGGACAATTGGATCGCTCGGGATGAACAGATTTTTGAGTTACAAGGGAAGCAGCCTCTAATGATCCCTCTTTGTCTACATGGAAGGATCCTCCATCCATTTGGTTCATTGGGTTCATCAAACAAACCCTCATCAAATGAACCTTGTACTCTCCAGGATGCTCTTGAAGGAAGCACTGATTTTGTGTTATATAACTCTGACCACCACCACCGGAATCTCCCATTCAACTATCACCTTTCCATCTTCCACCAACAATCATCACCAAACATGAACTCCAACAGTTACGCTTGCCCCATTAAGAGTATGCCAAGCTCTAGTGTAACAAACAGTGTTTTTGCTACAAGCAACCCAACTCCACTACACATGAATACCCGCAAGTCCAAAATATGTATGCTAATTGGAGGGGAGAATGATTTGAATTACATGGTTGACTTTGAAGCCCTAGAATTGGATGATGATTCCCACCTCCAGAAATTGGGGCTCATATGACCTGTTTGGAGATACCACTATACTAAATGGGTGGCATTCCCTAAACGTATACAATGAAGATTTGGGGTTTCCTACAACATCATGTGATGGCTTTTATGATTGACGGTGGTGCTAACCAAAACTTCATTTTTCAGGAACTAGCTACCGCGTTCCACCTCAACGATGGTCATTGTGCAACTGCAATCCTTCGACTCGACAATATTGATGCAATCCTTAGAGTTGCATAGATTCAAACTCTGAGTGAGGTCAAGGTCAAATGGTCCACCACCTCGACGATGGTCATCGTGCGACCGCAATCCTTGGACTCGACAATATTGATGCAATCCTTAGCGTTGCATGGATTCAAACTCCGAGTGAGGTCAAGGTCAACTGGTCCACCTCAATGCGACTTTTGATTTCCAAGGCAATCATCATTGCATTTAGGGTGAGCACTATTTATTATGTAACTTATGGTTCTTTGATTCATTCTGGAAATCGTGGACTTGGACCTTACCATTCTGAGGATTACATTCCCATGACAGCTCTCCACCCAACAATTGAGCAAGTCGTACATTGCTTTGTAGATATATTCTACTCCTCTTAGGCTTACCAAACCTCAACACTCAGACCACCGGTAATCCCATCTTTGGTACGAACGTACCATTATAGTCATGCCCAAAAGCATGCCATGGGCAAGATGGTGTTCAACATGTTACATGCAAACATTAATCATTATTCAACCCAATTGTACTATCGTCCCACTTGTGCAGAAAACAGGTGGGAGCTTATGTTTCTGTGTGGACTACATA
Organism: Platanthera guangdongensis; assembly: GCA_039583875.1. Classification (NCBI taxonomy): domain Eukaryota; kingdom Viridiplantae; phylum Streptophyta; class Magnoliopsida; order Asparagales; family Orchidaceae; genus Platanthera; species Platanthera guangdongensis. The sequence continues at coordinate 33,156,455 of CM077156.1, forward strand.
TATCTTAAAAAGGTCACAATTCCAGATAAATAATGTATTCTCTTGGTTCTGGAATTGTTGAATGAGTTGCATGGGGGTGTTTATTACTCCAAATTGGACCACAATCTGGTATCAAATCAAGGTGAATGATGGAAGATTTGTCCAAGATCGCCTTCCACACTCACGACGGTCACTATGAATTTCTCATCATGCAAATTGACTTGGTCAACACTCTTACCACCTTCTAGATGACGATGTAGTCGATGATGGATGATATTTTTCTGCTCATACCTATGTATGTTGATCTTGGTATTCTACAATGAAATTCTTATTTATAGTGATAACCGGGAACCTCACTTCGTCTATGCATCATTTGCAGGTGAATTAGAATAAATGTACCTTCAGTTTCACACAAATTGTGTATATGTCTTATGCCATCTCAGTGGAGGATCTCTCTAAGATTCGCGAAATACATTGCCCCACCAAGTGGCCACCGCCAACGATAGTCCGTGCAGTACGCAATGGAACCCTATTTTCCTTCTATTAACATAGGTAGTTCGACGTCAAGTCCATTTTAGCGGAAGTTTGTCAGGACAGTTATTTAGGATCTTAACCAGAAGCCCCAAGGGCAGTTATTCGGGATCTTAACCAGAAGCCCCAATTCACCCATCATACCTTCTCGTCATGCCACCTTACACTACCACATTTGTCAGATTGTTTCTAATGCTTTTTCGTGGATACTTGTTTACTCCAGAGAATCGACTTAGCGCCACCACGCAACCACCCTATATATTGATAGCAGATGCTATAGTTTAACAATTTGTGAGAAATTTCCTAGTTTATTTGGGAGCCAAATATGAGGCTCTTTCTTCAGCATGACTATTGCAACCTCATCTAATATTGAAAGCCATCTGGAATGATATTTCCATAGAGCCTATTACTGTATTGTCTCGATCAAGTGTCTATGGCAGTATCTTTGTGGTTGTTAATCATTTGTCCAAGTATGTCACTTCATCTCGGTCAAGCCCTCATATATATCCAACTCCATCTCTCAAATGTTACTTAGGAGATGCTCCTTCTTCATAAGTCCTCTTGATCAATTGTGAGTGACTGTTATTTTCATCGGCAGCTTCTAGCAGAGTTATGCAAAGCTACACAGTACGGTTGTGCATGAGCACTTGAAGATCTACATGCGGTGTTTTGCTACGAAAAGAACCCACTAGTCACACTGAATCTCTTGGGCGGACTATTATACAACAAATTTCATCATTTTGTGGACACCACAACTCCCTTACAGAGAGTTTATAGTTTCCCTCAACTCTCACTCTCCATCACACATGCAATGAATGTCGTGTGAAACCTTTGTCCAAAGCTTACAAGAATGTAATGAAGCCATCGGCCAATTGAAATACGATTTAGAAAGAGCTCAACAATGAATAGTGCACAAAGTGGAAAAACATCAAAATGTGTCTTCCACACGGAATTCTCGCCAAGCTCTACCTCGCCTCAAAATCTACATGTTGGCTCGCCTAAATCACAAGCTTTCAACATGAGACTTCAACTCCTTCCTCACACTTGAGCATAATGGCGAAGTGGCTTACAGACTCCAACTTCCTCCTTAGAGTAAGTTCATCATGTCTTTCGTGACTAGAGATGAAATGAGTTCAAACTCTCCAGCCTTTCTTACCATCAAATGGTTGTTGATTCCATACTCAACTATGCGCAAAATTTTCATTCAATGGTAAAATCTACTAACTTCGCTTTTTATGATCCTCAAATAAAATAAAAACCTCCGTTGAAATCCTAACAAAAATCAAAGGAAGATGAGCAGGAATCGACCACCGTGTTGGAATTGGAAACGGGTGTGGAAATGTGGAAGGGAGAAATAATACAAAGGTTGCTCATCAACACCAGACCCATCACGCATTTCTTTGTTTCATCAAGTGGTGGTAATGGTATAGTCCTAAGTATCCATCAATTTATTCTAGTTTGTATAGCTCACTAATTATTATTTTTCCAATATTCTTTTGTTTTAGAAGGTCAATTAACATTTTTATCCTAAATTCACAAATCTTTCTTCACCACTAAAATCTTCCTTTTTTATTTTACTATAAATATTGTATTAATATAAGAATTCTTTTGATATTTATACTCAAATAAAATAAAAACATCTGTTGAAATCCTAACAAAAATCAAAGGAAGATGAGACGGAATCGACCACCATGTTGGAATTGGAAGCGGGTGTGGCAATGTGGAAAGGAGAAATAATACAAAGGTTGCTCATCGACACTAGACCCATCACCCATTTCTTTGTTTCATCAAGTGGTGATATAGTCCTAAGTATCCATCAATTTATTCTAGTTTGTATACCTCACTAATTATTACTTTTCAAATGTTCTTTGGTTTCAGAAGGTCAATTAACATTTTTTTCCTAAATTCACAAATCTTTCTTCACCACTAAAATCTTCCTTTTTTATTTTACCATAAATATTGTATTAATATAAGAATTCTTTTGACATTTATCAATTAAATAATTCTTCAATGTCTTTAAAAAGATCTTTAATAAAAAATTATGCATAAAAACGTTTCAGATATTTGGATTTTAAACAGTCACTACACAGTTGTTCTACATAAAAATTAATATTAATTGTCTATTCTAAATAGTTCAGCAAATAGAGTCTATCCAAACAATTTTCTTTCCAACCAAGGATTCACACCGCTCCGTTTACCACTCCATTTGTTACCACATCATTCTCTCAAAAATGGCCATAGTTGGAGCTTAAATATAACTCTGATCAATGTTCAGTACGTGTCACAAACTCATTAGGGACTAAATGATGATTATCAAAGTTGAAACCAAGTCATCACACTCCATGCAACAACAACAAAAATATCTTGTCAAACCGAATGCAAAACTAAAATTTTAACAATGCCACAAATATAGCAAATATAAGTCATCTTAATAAGAACTCATTATGTTTGTGGAAAGGGGTTACTCGACAATGTGCTCCATCGGAACTCAAACTCAAGTTCTATACAAGAGGGAGTGGATGATGTGCATAAGCAACAGAACAAGTATTGCAATTGGACATGAGGTTTTCTCACCAAGAGGAAGGGTTTAAAAAGAGCAAGTACAATGTGAACAGCGTCGTCATCACGGAAGTACCCGTCACAGAGGACTTGAACTGAAGAGGGTTGTGTTGGGTCTTAACTTGTCAAGACCAAGTAGCATACAAATTTGATGAGATGTTGGACAAAGAACTATTAAAAGTATTTTTTTTTGGACAAAGAGAATCTCTTTTCCAAAATAAATTGAAACCAAAACCTTATTTTATTAAGGCAAGATCATATATGACGAGCAACCGTAGAGAGTTACTTCATTAGGGTGTGCTCCTTGTTGTTATCTATAACTACATAAAAAGAAATTATCACGGGAATAGTAGCATCCGTCTGTAGGTTCATAATTCTTTTTTTTGTTAAACATTTTATATTAAATTTTTTTAAAGAAATGTTTTATATAAAAATGTTTATCGAGAAACGTTTTATAAAGAAAGGTTTTATATAAAACTGTTTATATAGAAACTTTTTATAAAGAAAGGTTTTATATAAAACTGTTTATATAGAAACGCTTTATATAAAACTGCTTAATTTAATTTACTATAAAATCTATTTGTAATCAATTTATACATTTTAGTTGTAATCAAATTAATTTTATTTTACTTTTAATTGTAATTAAAATTAAAACTTAATTGTAATGTGATAAAATATAATATATATGAGCATTCTTGCACGGGCTTTGCCCAAGCTTGCTTGCTCTAAGGGGCACATGCTTCACCTGTGCACGATAGTACTCTTTTTGCTTGCAATAGAAGATCGAGCGACAACCGGAATCACATTAGGGGGGTCTACGAGCGACGAGAGTACTGTCATGATGGGCGTAGCATGTGTGCCCAATAGTATGCAAGCACGGGCAAAGCCCGTGCGAGCATGCTTGTTTTTATCTCAACATTGCCCTCTTCATCATCAACATTATTAGCTTTATTCCTTGAGGGAACAAACATAAGGTTGCAAGATGACAATAAGAAAAAGAAAAGTCGACTAAAAAAACATTTTGGGAAAAAAATGAAAGAAGCTAATTATTAGTAAAGATAAGAAACCTAACACTTGTATGCGACTTCCGTCCCAACACTAGACTTCACACAATTCCAAAATATAAGATTCACTAAAAATTAATTTAAAAAATCACTTTTTTCAAGTACACGGAACAAAAGCCAAAAGCATTCATCAAAGATTATAAACTCAAAAAGCTTACACACTGACCCAATTCAAAATCTACTCACAACCATCATGGCACCATATGGTAGGAAATACAAAATATTGAAAGACGTTCATCACTTACCACATAAATCGTTGACTTTCTTCGCCATTTCCTTAATCTCCTTCTCTGCTTTCTTAATGCTAGCTGAATAAGGTCCCAACCCCTGCCAACAAGTGAATGCAAGAAAACATGTAATTAGGCTAGTGATACACCATGAAATCAAAGACAATCAGCACAAAGATTAACAAAGAGGTTCGATAACTAGGCGACACATCCATCTCCGAAAATGAGAAAGAAAACAAGATAGTTCATCATCTCGCAAGGAAAAACCGAGGAAAATGAGAAAATCAGTGACAGACCCTAAAACTCAACCATTTATAATACAAACATAAGTGAAAGTGGCCATTTGTACCCAAAGCATAAGTTACTACAACAGCCTTAACCTAGACATTAAGGGGCACTTCAATTACTAAATTAAAGTTCATTAGTTTTTCCCTAGAGATTCACCACTTTAGTAGATACATAAATCCTAGCTTGCGTTCAAAAAACATATAGAACATAACGTAAAGCTACCATGTCAAGAAAACAAAGGTGCATTAAAGCAATGTTTCAAAAATCATTTTTCAATTACCTCTATCCAAGTTGTCTTATGTCTACACCTTTCCCTTATTTACTCTGACACTAATTTTATCGTTGCATCTACTGGTTACATTTCCATGCTCTTTTATACATGCCCAAAATACATCGTCCTATTTCCAACATCTTTATCTTCAACATATATCACTTACATAATCATGACTTAGTTAATCCTCCCTATTTTTCAAAACATCCACCTTAACATAATCACGTTCATCAAGTTCAACTTAGCTATCAACGAAATGTTGATGTCCCAATGCTCAAGTTTAAACAACATAACCAACAAAACTATAGTGTCACAAATATCAATACTACAATCATCATCACTCTTCCCAAAATGATAAATTAAGCAAACCCTTAAGAGTCCATCTTGTTGAAGAGCACAGTTATCAAAGATTAGGGGTTACTAATATTAGTGTTGATATTACTCCCACTCTAAATGGAAAAAAGAATTCCTTTAATATCAAACAATATATTCTTAAGGGCTCCATCTTTAGAATGGTTGTCAATCGTAGGGATCATAATTATCATCTCCAAGGCATGTATTAAAAGACATAAGATGACACCCGCATTTCAAATACAGAGTCAAAGATGATTCTTTGAAATGTCGGCCTCACAGTGATTGGTGTAATGACCAAGAATCATCAACATCTTGCTTTCTGGTGGTGATAACTACATTTGAAGGCAAACTTCTAACAAAGAAATTTTTCACATCTAATCTAAGTTTGCAAAAATGCAAGATCAAAAAATATACAAAAACTAAGAAAAAAAACTCACGAAGGATCAAAGGCATATTGATTTTACTATAGAATTACAATCAAACTAGCATATCGATTTGACCTTACCTCAAGCTTGCAAAAAGATGCAAAATCAAAGTTTCACGCTCACAAAGAAGTTGTTGATCTGATCATACAATTGTTATGCCCCCGAACGCGCTACGGTTCAAGGGGCACAAATATGCTCGGCGACCTAAGGAGGCGACAGGAAGCAACAGGGCTGAACCAACCGGTTCAGCCCCCATTCACTAATCTCGGACCGGCGGGGCTGAACCAACTGGTTCAGCCCATATGGGGGCCGGCAGGCCCCCTTGGTTCCGGGTATATATATACCCGGAACCCCTCTTGGAGCATTGTGAAGAATTAATCCAAATCTTTTCCTTCTCCTTCTTTCTCTAAACCCTAATTTCTCCTCTCTACCTCATAGCTTCTCTTCAAGTAGCATAACATTTGGTATCAGAGGCCACTTCCTCCCACCATGGTGAACACCCGTTCGAATGAAGATGTCGGCCGACTAGCTTTGTTAGAGGAAAACTACATCGGATTGACGGATTCGGTAGCGGCCATAGAGGAAAGAATGAAGGTTTCAACCCAACAAATGGAAGAACGAATGGAGGAACGCATGGAGGAGATCAAAACCCTCGTAACCCCAAACCTAGAGGGAAAAGAGGTGGTTACGGAGGGATCGGAGGCGGAAATAACCGATCCCACGCGGCAACAGTACCTATTATCGGGTTCCAACCTGTTCGTTCAGGTCGGCCTCGACGGCATCCCGCAACCGCTGTTCGTTCGCCGTCGGATGAGCAGTGGAGGCGGGCACCGGATCAGCAGGGCTCGGAGAAGCCGAGGTCGAGGCCGACTGCAGAAGGGGAACGGAATGAGGAGGGCGGCGATTGTAGACTCGGATAACAGGCGGCTTGGAAGGAGCAAGAGCTGGGTCAGGAAGAACCTATGGAAGAGGCGCAGTAACGGGGATGACAGGTCGTGGGAGGGATGGTGGTAGAGGTGTCGGTGGTAGAGGAGTGGGTAGAGGAGGAGAGAAGAAAGGTTGATCCTCCTGAAAGGTAACATCAGTGGACACAGAGATCTTTTGGGTAACCGGAGAATAACACACATAGCCCTTCTGAGTACGGGAATAGCCGACGAAAATATGTTTAGCCGTCCGGGGATCTAACTTGTTCGTGGACGGACCCAAAAGGTGGACGAAGCAGGTGCAGCCAAAGACCCTGGGTGTGAGAGGGAAGGCCGGAGCGGAGGGAAATAGGAGGCTGAACAGTGGGGCGTGGTGGAGAACAGAGGAAGGAAGACGGTTGATGAGGAAACAAACAGTGGAGACCGCAAAGTTCCAGTAGACTTTGGGAACATGCATGTGAATCATGAGGGAGCTGGCAACGTCGAGCAGGTGTCGATTCTTCCGTTCGGCAACGCCGTTTTGCTGGGGGTGTAGGCACAGGATGTCTGATGAATAATACCGAACTCCGCGCACAGATTTGCAAATTCATAGCTAGTGTACTCGCGAGCATTATCGGTACGCAACGTTTTATGGTAGTGGAGAATTGCGTACGAGTCTCTAGCACAAAAGCCCGAAACAAGCGAGAAAGCTCGGAGCGATCGCGAAGTAAGTAAAGTCACGTCGTGCGAGAGTAATCATCAATAAAAGTGATAAAGTAGCGATAACCAGAAATACTAGTAATTTTGAAAGGAGCCGAAATATCGGAGTGCAGTAAATCAAAAGGAGTCGAGCTCCGAGTACAATATGCGGGAAAGGAAGAATGCGGCTGCTTGCCGAAAATACAAGAATCACACTGAAAGGGAGAAAGAGATACATCAGGAAGCGCCTTCTGCAGGACCGGATGAGGGGCATGCCCAAGACGACGATGCCAATAAACGGAGGAGACGGAGGAGAGGACGGTAGGAGAGGCATCGAGAAGGTAAAGCCTGTTTTGCAGTCGACCCCTACCAATGGTAATCCGCGTCTGCCGATCCTGTATCAAAAAAGCAGAATATGTGAATGTGACAGAACAATACATATCAGTAGTAAGACGACCAACAGATAGTAAATTAAACGGGGAGCCCAGAACATAAAGAACCGAGCGAAGAGAGATGGAGGGGTTGAGGGAGAGGTCAGCGCAGCCGGAGACCGGAACAGTCGCCCCATTAGCCATGGTGATACACTTCGAATGAGGAGCATACGAGTACTTGGGCGGCCGCAGCGAGGTGATGTAAAGAGTGGCACCCAAGTCCAAGATCCAACGCGGACTGGAGGAAAAACAAGCAGTACCTGCAATGGAGGTGGAGACAACAGAAGTCGATGGAGGGCTGAGCATCCCATGGAATTGTTGTAGCGGTAAGCGAACGGCCTCAAGGTCGGCACTTGTGGCAGAAGAGGCGTCAGCTGCAACAGCAGCAGTCGAACGAGGAGGGTAGCCTTGTTTCTTGTAGCAAACTACCTCGGTGTGGCCGTCCCGGTCGCATTTGGAACACTTTGGGCGGCCTCGACCACCACTCCCCCTTCCGCGGGAGCCTGAACGTCCACCACGAGCAGAAGACGGTGGGGGAAGTAAGGGGGGAGGGTCTGCTGGAGAAGGACTGGAGAGGAGGGTGCAGGAGTATCCAGGGCGGTGACACTCGAAGGAGCATAGAGCAAACATCAGATAAGGAAGGAGTAGTAGCCGAAGCCAACTGGTTCAGCCCATATGGGGGCCGGCAGGCCCCCTTGGTTCCGGGTATATATATACCCGGAACCCCTCTTGGAGCATTGTGAAGAATTAATCCAAATCTTTTCCTTCTCCTTCTTTCTCTAAACCCTAATTTCTCCTCTCTACCTCATAGCTTCTCTTCAAGTAGCATAACATTTGGTATCAGAGGTCACTTCCTCCCACCATGGTGAACACCCGTTCGAATGAAGATGCCGGCCGACTAGCTTTGTTAGAGGAAAACTACATCGGATTGACGGATTCGGTAGCGGCCATGGAGGAAAGAATGAAGGTTTCAACCCAACAAATGGAAGAACGAATGGAGGCCCGCATGGAGGAGATCAAAACCCTCGTAACTCCAAACCTAGAGGGAAAAGAGGTGGTTACGGAGGGATCGGAGGCGGAAATACCTGATCCCACGCGGCAACAGTACCTATTATCGGGTTCCAACCTGTTCGTTCAGGTCGGCCTCGACGGCATCCCGCAACCGCTGTTCGTTCGCCGTCGGATGAGCAGTGGAGGCGGGCACCGGATCAGCATGGCTCGGAGAAGCCGAGGTCGAGGCCGACTGCAGAAGGGGAACGGAATGAGGAGAGCGGCGATTGTAGACTCGGATAACAGGCGGCTTGGAAGGAGCAAGAGCTGGGTCAGGAAGAACCTATGGAAGAGGCGCAGTAACGGGGATGACAGGTCGTGGGAGGGATGGTGGTAGAGGTGTCGGTGGTAGAGGAGTGGGTAGAGGAGGAGAGAAGAAAGGTTGATCCTCCCGAAAGGTAACATCAGCGGACACAGAGATCTTTTGGGTAACCGGAGAATAACACACATAGCCCTTCTGAGTACGGGAATAGCCGACGAAAATATGTTTAGCCGTCCGGGGATCTAACTTGTTCGTGGACGGACCCAAAAGGTGGACGAAGCAGGTGCAGCCAAAGACCCTGGGTGTGAGAGGGAAGGCCGGAGCGGAGGGAAATAGGAGGCTGAACAGTGGGGCGTGGTGGAGAACAGAGGAAGGGAGACGGTTGATGAGGAAACAAACAGTGGAGACCGCAAAGTTCCAGTAGACTTTGGGAACATGCATGTGAATCATGAGGGAGCTGGCAACGTCGAGCAGGTGTCGATTCTTCCGTTCGGCAACGCCGTTTTGCTGGGGGTGTAGGCACAGGATGTCTGATGAATAATACCGAACTCCGCGCACAGATTTGCAAATTCATAGCTAGTGTACTCGCGAGCATTATCGGTACGCAACGTTTTTATGGTAGTGGAGAATTGTGTACGAGTCTCTAGCACAAAAGCCCGAAACAAGCGAGGAAGCTCGGAGCGATCACGAAGTAAGTAAAGCCACGTCGTGCGAGAGTAATCATCAATAAAAGTGATAAAGTAGCGATAACCAGAAATACTAGTAATTTTGAAAGGAGCCGAAATATCGGAGTGCAGTAAATCAAAAGGAGTCGAGCTCCGAGTACAATATGCGGGAAAGGAAGAACGTGGCTGCTTGCCGAAAATACAAGAATCACACTGAAAGGGAGAAAGAGATACATCAGGAAGCGCCTTCTGGAGGACCGGATGAGGGGCATGCCCAAGACGACGATGCCAATAAACGGAGGAGACGGAGGAGAGGACGATAGGAGAGGCATCGAGAAGGTAAAGCTTGTTTTGCAGTCGACCCCTACCAATGGTAATCCGCGTCTGCCGATCCTGTATCAAAAAAGCAAAATAGGTGAATGTGACAGAACAATCCATATCAGTAGTAAGACGACCAACAGATAGTAAATTAAACGGGGAGCCCAGAACATAAAGAACCGAGCGAAGAGAGATGGAGGGGTTGAGGGAGAGGTCAGCGCAGCCGGAGACCGGAACAGTCGCCCCATTAGCCATGGTGATACACTTCGGATGAGGAGCATACGAGTACTTGGGCGGCCGCAACGAGGTGATGTGATGAGTGGCACCCGAGTCCAAGATCCAACGCGGACTGGAGGAAAAACAAGCAGTACCTGCAATGGAGGTGGAGACAACAGAAGTCGGTGGAGGGCTGAGCAGCCCATGGAATTGTTGTAGCGGTAAGCGAACGGCCTCAAGGTCGGCACTTGTGGCAGAAGAGTCGTCAGCTGCAACAGCAGCAGTCGAACGAGGAGGGTAGCCTTGTTTCTTGTAGCAAACTACCTCGGTGTGGTCGTCCCGGTCGCATTTGGAACACGTTGGGCGGCCTCGACCACCACTCCCCCTTCCGCGGGAGCCTGAACGTCCACCACGAGCAGAAGACAGTGGGGGAAGTAAGGGGGGAGGGTCTGCTGGAGAAGGACTGGAGAGGAGGGTGCAGGAGTATCCAGGGCGGTGACACTCGAAGGAGCATAAAGCAAACATCAGATAAGGAAGGAGTAGTAGCCGAAGCCAGAACCTGAGCCCGGATACTCTGAAGGTGTGGAGGGACACGAGCCATCATCATGGCGATGCAGACGGCCTTCTTTTGAGTTTGCTGAGCGGCAAGATCAGTGGTAGATGGCTGAAGTTGGATCCAGGCTTCTGCAAGATTCTTAGCACGAGCAACAAACGAGGTCATGTCCGCAGTCCCGCCAGCGTCAAGAGCCTGAAGATCGATAATAATGTCATAGAGGTGTTGGAGGCTGTCCTTGCCCGAGTATAATGAGTGAAGCTCATCCCACATAGCTTTGGCTGTCTCATGATACATGACCATCTGGTAGGGCTCACCCTCCAGGGAGTTGAGGAGCCACGTCTGAATACGACCGTCGTTGCGCAGCCAGTCGTCAGTAGAAGGAGAAGGAGGTCCCTGAGTGAGATGAAGCACAAGGCCCTTGTCCTGAAGAACTCGGCGAACCGAGTGCACCCATGAGATGAAATTCTTCTTTCCAAACAAGGAAATTGTGGTGATCCGCAGCTCATCGCGGAGGTCAGGAGGATCCGGGCGGTCTGCATAGGGGTTAGCCGCCTAGCCGGTGGAGTCAACGGAGGAGCTCATAGAGACCGGAGAGGCCGCAGCAAGCAGGAAAGGGCACTGCGGTTTGAAGAGGTCGCCGCGGGTTTGACGAGGTCGTCGCGGCTTGACGAGGTCGTCGCGGGTTGTCGAGGACGCCGCAGGAGAGCACTCTTGCACAACAATCCCGCGCGGTTATACGAGAGGCCGCAGCGGGTAGTCAAAGCGACAAGAGCGGGAAAGAGCGCTGCGGTTTGAGGAGGTCGCCGCGGGAGAGCACTCTTGCACGACAAGCCCGCGCGGTTATATGTGATCCTGCAGCGGGTAGTCAAAGCGACAAGAGCAGCGGAGAGCAAGAGAGAGAAAGGGAGGCCGCGACCTGAGTGCGGAGAAGCAAACCGCACGGTCACAGTGAGTACACTAGCGGCCAGAGAAAGAGAGATAAGAGAAGTCGGCTCGAACAGAGAAAGAGAGAGGTCGCAGCGGTGAACGAGGGACCGCGCGAGAAGGAGAGGCCGCGGGTACACCGAGCGGCAAAGAGACAACAGCGGCTAGGAGAAGCAGCGAGAAGAAAAGGCCGCGCGGGAAGGAGAGGCCGCGCGGGAAGGAGAGGCTGCGGGTAGACCGAGCGGAAGAGACGACAGCAGCTCGGAGAAGCCGCAGGGAAACCAGCAAGGAGACCGCAGGGAGAGTCCGTAGAAGCGGACAGAAGAGGGAGGCGGTTTGTGGGCGGGTAAAAACAGGGAAACCGCCGGTACCGGAACCTGCCTCTGATACCATGTAGAGAGAGCTCAAAACTTGTACGTATATCTTGTGTATCAAAATACAATGAGAGAATACAAATATATAGGAGAGAGAAGGTGATAAGAAATTCTATGCAAGATGTGGGACTAAGGAGAGAAGAAGGAAAAATACTAAAAAGGGGCCCAATAATGGGCCCATTACATGGGCTTTTCTAACATTTTTTTATTTGACGTACCGCCGTACCGGATATGTATCGTACCCGATACTCGTACCTGTGTCGGTGCTTCCTAGAGTGCAACAGTACCATCAAATATTCTACTGAATGATTTTGAAATCAAAAAAGTGTCATAATGGCTTGATTTTCTAAGCAAGCTATAAACCAAGTTCAGAGTAGTCATTGATGCTTTTGCTATCAAATATTCTACTAAATGCTTTTGCTATCAAAAAAGTATCATAATGGCTTGATTTTCTAAGCAAGCTAAATCAAGTTCAGAGTATTCATTGATGACGCCTATCTTTTTTTGTTCTATTGCTACCCATAACCCGTCAGAAACTTAGCTTCCTCAATAAGTAGGATAAATAGCAAAAAGTTCAATTTATAAAATTCCCGATAAACATAATCTCCATAATCAACTTTTAATTGTTCATACAATGCAACTAGTATTTTTCTTATAGATAAAAGGACAAAGCGTCGTTGGCAAATAAATCTAAATAGATAGTACGTGACATGGTTATTATATACCCATAATGGCATTGTTCGGGTCAACAAAGTGCTAATAAAACGCTTGCAGCATAGAGCACTTGGTATAAAAACAAGACGAATCAGCATGGACAAGAAGGGATCGTGTGTTTACTCACAAAAGGTACTTCAAAAGGTGCAATCTTTATACTCATAATTAGTATATGTCCAAATCAGATACATCGACAACCACTCAACGCATCCAAACAAAAAAGTTGACCCTCGCGGGTGAACAGTCATGTGTAGGAGCAAGTTTTTTGCGCAGTTCTTGAATTCATTTGTAAGACCCTTTCTAAATGCATCCTAAAACTGCAATGTATTTACCCATATCTACTTTGGGCGCTATCTTCATGCAACTTTTGAAAAGTTTCTAAAGAAGAGTATATTAATGGAAAACATTGTGCATAGAAAAAGACCATGAAGAGTCTAAACTATTCTAGGTTAGTCTCATAAGAGCATTTTAGAGATACTTGGCCTACAGATAATTAAATGCATGAGTTTCTAAAGAGAAAAAGACACCAAATTGAGTTCTCAAGGTCCCATAATTCTTCAGTTACTTGCAAATGTTGGTTCTTAGGAGGGGAGTACTTTAAACTCCTGGGTTATTGGAGGGGAGTACTTTATACTCATAAGAGCATTTTAGAGACTTGACCTCCACACTACAAATTATTTTCTTTTGTCTAAGTTGGAGCATTTTTTGCAACTAACTAATTTCATAGTTTGAATTACAATTGAAGTAAATCTAGTTGGTTGATTAGAAAGGATCTCAAGAAAAAACATATGAGATATACTTAAATGAGAATATCAAGCTCTGTATAACAAACTATCATCAACCAAAAGGTATTATCAATTCTCCTAAAAATAAAATGCATTGGTTATATCCATAGATAAAAGACCCCAAAGGAATGTACAGAGGGTGAGGGTCACACAGTTATAGCAGTAAAAGTGCAGATGAACCTTACTGGTGCTTTAACGGCAGTCTAGCAGGGCGAGTACATCAAGTATTTTGTTCATAATTGTTGTAACAAGGATAGGGTCTAGCTAGGAGGAAATCTTTCTTGGTAATCACAACAAAGAAAGTGCTAGATTTTTTTTAACACGGGCATAACTTTTAAAGTTACATAGACCAATAATGCCAGAATCGCATAAGCCTCACTTAGAATACCAGACTCCTCCAACAAACATGACAACCCATTAAGTATCAAGATATGATCAAGCTACTACCCTACTAAGTAATTCAGACCAATCAAGTATCAAGTTATGATCAAACTAACAAGTAGTTACGTGCATACGACCTCTGATCAAGAGTTCCAATTTTTTTTGGTAATTAATGAGTGGATGGTTAAATGTCTGTTCATAGCTTCTACCCCAAACTGCAAACTGAGTTTGAATTCATACCCCTTTATATCAGTTTCTTCTCTGGTAAGTAATGCCTTATTAGGCATGGTGATAAAAAAAACTGAAAGACATGAGTTTAGAAGGAGATGCAAATTTACTTCTTCACAGACAATGTAAGACCCTCACTAGACAAAACTTGTTAAAGGACGGAACTTTTCCCTCTTTCTATTGACCATAGAATTGGGATTCAGGGAGTACTAGTGCTGTTAAATATCTTCTTTGATTTGTTCTCACTTCATTTAAAATTTCTCTAATAAAAGTAAAATTTGATGTAAATAGTTTTGGAAGAATGCAAATTTCCATCAACCAAGCGGGGCTACACGCCTACACCAACATGTGAAAGTATGACATAGAAAGTGTTACGACCAACAATGATCAAAACCAGCAAAGTTTAGGGAAAATAATACTCAAAATGATTGACAATTTCTTTTTGTTTACGTTGGATGAACTAAGCATCACAATTAGATTTCAGAAACAGTGGTGAACAGCAACTTAGCCAGCAGAAAAGGAAAGAGAACCGAAAGGGAAAATAATACTCAAAATAGTTGAGACAACAAAGATCAAACAAGACAATATCACGCGGGGAGAAAAGAGCGGGGGAGGATCGGGGATTGCGACTTACATAGGTTTTGAGGAGCGCGATGTCGTCCTCGTCGAGGGGTCTTGGGTTCTTTTCGGTCACTTCGTCTTCGGGCTCCGGAGCCATGACGGAGATATCAACCGTGAGATATCCTGCAGAAGAGGACTGCACGAGAAGCCCCAATAGGTAAGAGTCAGAGGAGAGGGGTTAAAACCTGGAATCAGAGGTGAGCAGCTAATGAATTTCCATCAAAAATTTTAAAATTTCAAAAGAAATGTTTTGTCTAACAAAATTTCATGTTAAACAGGCCAAAATTTCATGTTTTGTCATGTCAAAATTAATTTTATCTAGCAGATGCGGTGACGGCCGCCCCGTTCGTTTCGAATGTTTTCATTTACAGTTTTCGTTTTGCTTCAAAACGAAAACATCAAGCCCAAAACGAAAACTTATGTTCGTTTGTAACATAGTTTTCAGTTTAGTTTTGGGCAGGAAATCCCTACAACGCAAAACTAGCGTACGCTCTGTCGATGCTCGATTTCTCCCGTTCTGATTTTAGGAAATGGACAATTCCTCAGGCGGCGTTGATAGCTATTTTGACCACGGGAGAGGTGGATGTCGTGAGCTGGTGGTTGCTGAGCTCGGAAGAGAGAGTGGAGCTCGAACCTGGAAGAGTTGGAGAGATCGGCCATGGAGGTTGTAGAGAGAGAAATAGAGAGAGAGAGGAGGAGATTGAAGCTTTCGGCCATGGCCGCCATGGCCGCTTGAGGAGGAAGGATCTTGAAGTCATCGGAGAAGAAGATCCGGGAAGAAGGTACAGGTCATGGAGAATAAGCAAAACAGGGCAAAGTTACATGCGATGGAGAAGAAGAAGCAAAACCGGAGAAGATCCGTTCCGGGAAGAAGAACACCGAGCGAACACCGGGCAAAGAAGAAACACCGTCGGGTATGGGAAGAAGAAAACACGAGAGGATAATCTCCCGCCGAAGAAGAAGTGAAGACATTTTCGCTATTTTCTATTTTCAAAACCGAGCAAAACAGACCTCGATAGGTCTGTTTTGGGGCTAGGCAAAATAAGAAGAAAAGAAAACCGAGCGTTTTCAGTTTAAAACCAAAACCGTGCAAAACATGACCAAACGAACACCTGTTTTTGGACAGCGAAAACTGAAAACCAAAATCAGTTGCGAAAACATTCGAAACGAACGGGCCGTAATTGAAACCTAACAAAAAAAAGAAAAATGTGTTGGAACTTAATAACTGGAACTGTGGCACTTTCTGTTGAGAAATTCTCAATGCCCAATGCAATATCTGTTGAACAAATGGAAAAAAATCTAATATACCTGCAGGGAAGAATAGCCTTTGGAGTTGCAGGTTAACAGCCTTTGGAGTTGCGATGGAGTTTCAGGCGAACTGGAACAAGCGATGGAGGTGCAGGGAAGAACAGCCTTTGGAGCTGCAGGGAAGAACAGCTGTTGGAACCATGGCAGGCGAACTGTACTTTAGGGCGAGCTGGAAGAACAGCGGCTTTGGATCTGCACTAAGAACCTAGATTGTCAGTAAGACGGGATAGAGGAGGAGGAGGAGGAGGAGGATCGACCGGCCTTCACAAGAAGGAGAGGTGATGCGATCCGGTCTAACAGGGCCGCTTCCCGCCCTGGTTCCGGGGTAATTTTGGTATTTCATCTTGGTGGATGACCGGGTGTAAATAGGTTTGTTGTTGTGATGTTTTGAGTTATGCAAAAAGACATTGGTTTTTGGGTGTGTGCTGCTCGCGGAGAATGAAAGAGCCCTCTCCCCTAGCCGATCGACTGTGCAGGAAGCCTCCTCTTCCTTAGGATCGATCACCACTTATCTTTCCTATTTCTTTCATCTTGTTGGTGTGCTTGTGGAAGTAGTTTATTCCTCTGTTTTAATTCATTATCATCTGGAATTAATGATGGTGTTATGAAGTGAATCAATTGCTCTTCTTACTATCTCCTGGTTGTTATAATCTCTGGTAAGTTGTATCAAGGTATCAGAGGGAGCATGCTCCACCCGACCAGCCTTCATGCCGGTTTCTGAAGGCACCCGATCTAGAGACACACCGCCAGACATGGACGCCCTCAAGCAACAACAGGAGGAACTCTCTCGGCCCATAAAAACGCTCACGGGACAACAGAGCCGTACATCCGACGAGGTTCGGGAAATTCTGTTTGTGCTCAAGGGAGACAAATCCAGCAGTGGAGGAGCCCTTTCAACCTCCATGATCGTCAGCCACGCACTTCCAACCCTCATCATGTGGCTACTCGTTTCTCTCGCCTCGAGTTTCCCCGTTTTTTGGAGACGGTGTTTTGGACTGGATTTACAAATGCGACCAATTTTTCGAAGTGGATGGTGTCACAACCCGCATTTCCTCAACGATTACATCGTATCAGAGTAAGAGGAACTACGTGTTATGATGTCACGTCGTGCAGGGGATAACTGCACACGCTCAGGCAAACCCTTGACGCTTACTTTATTAGTTGAAATCCATCAGTTAAATGCAAGAAAAATCATTTAGTTTGATGGCCGTATCCCTCGGCCTTATGGATCAAACGTGTGTGTGTACGCGGCGGAAAATACTTTAGTTTGTTTATGACGATCTCCTATATGCATTCTAGATTTATAATAATATAAGAAACCATCCTTTTTACGTTGTTTGGAAAATACTTGATTAGTTGGCCAAAACATGTTATGGATGTTATACAATAATAGGTTTTGTTTAGCTTAAAATACCTAATGCAACCGAGCATAAAACAGTCCCAAGAGCAAGTAGAGATCATCCCAAGGATTCATAATAGCAGTCTAGCATTCATATGTAGCAAGGAAAGAAAACCACCAATGGGCGCCAACAAGCTGACACGAACTCATTGGGGCGTAAGTATGTCTGTACAACAAAGTAAAGAACTACCTCGCTAAGCAAGCTCGGCTAGCTCCAAAGAGACTCTACCCAAGCACTAGCCGCTCAACCGGCTACAACCTGCACCTGAGGCATTCAAGAAAGAACACCTCAGCAATCATCAAAGCTACCAAATAGAGCATGAAGTTCATAAAATATGACGAAGCGGCTTACCGACCCCGTAGCAATTTTTCATGTAAAACGAGTGAAAAGAACACTGCCAACCCAAAGTGTAAAACGCACAAAGTGCGTGAAATTCTCATCAAGTCCTGCTCAACCCGCAGGTGCAAAAAGGCAACCTATTTGTCTATTCCATCATCTTTATAACAAGAAACAACAATACTAGTGAAACAACAATACTAGTGAACATAAGCAGCGGTTAAGTTCGATTCCGCAAGGGTCTTTTGGTGGCGGCCCTAAAGTGGAACGCACCAATAAAAGCCAGCCCAAATCGGGGCCAAAGCGGTGCTCTACACCACCAAAAACAAAATTCGATGGCCACCAAGGCTGAAACCACACCACCCCTTACCGAATCATCACACAAACTCTCCTGCCATGGTTCACAATTCGCCTCGCAAAACTCACCATAACCCAAGCTAAACACGTTTCATTTCATCGTCCTCACTCATGACTACAAATTGCCCAAGTTATGTCAAACTTGATAGAATTTGGATCTCTACTTCACCATAAGCGAACCCCACAACAACAAGCTTGCGAATCATATGAACAAACTAATAGAGAAACTACAAGGTAAAACATGACCAAAATGAGATGAACAATAGGTAAGCATATAGACTGGGAAATTCGTGAAAGACAAGATTATTCATGGGTGCATAATAGTCAAAAGGTGAGATTCAAGACAAGATGAACAAAGCTAATAAGATTATTCGTGGATGTAATTTAATCAAGAAGAGTAAAGCTAACAAACTTGAAAGGAGAAACTAGCTATACTTGCAAGAAACAAAGAACAAAAACAAGATTAGCAAGGGTGGAGAACACCGCTTGCCTGAACCGATACAACACCGCGACGGCTGCTCCTCTCTTTCCTTCCCTTGCCTTAGCTTTGCTCCCTTGATTTCCTTTTGGAATGAGGAAGAAGATGAAGAAGAGGGTGGAGAAAGATGAAGTGAGGAGAAACTAAACTCTCCCAGAATCAGAAAAACGAGCGGCACAAAAAAACTGAAAAAGTCGATTTTCGGCCCTGTCACGCCATGTGACACGCCCGTGTCACAGGGCGTGTACCTTAAGCGGCGCAGAATCCGACAATTTCAAATTTATCTACAAGGTACACGGCCGGGTACACGCCCGTGACGGGTCGGTCACGCCCGTGACCTAGGGCGTGTAACTAGTGTTTCGACATCTCGTCGACCGAAAGTGTCGACACTTCGACAAAGCTGGACACGCCCTGTGACACGCCCGTGTCATAGGCCGTGTCCCCTCTCTCGACACCCGACACTCGACACTCGACACTCGACATAGCGGGACACGGCCAGTGACACGCCCGTGTCACGGGGCGTGTACCCTATTCGTCGAGCTCAACTCGACGCAAGAAAATTCGTCGAGTCAAGGAGGTCACGCCCCAGGTCACGCCCTAGGTCACGCCCCGACACGCCCGTGTCGGGGGGCGTGTTCCTCCCGCCACTTCGTCGAACGAAGTTCGACGACCACAAAGCCAAACCGCATCCCGAGCTGGACATGCCCTGGGACACGCACGTGTCCCAGACCGTGTCACTCAAAAAATGACTATTTTTCACTGTTTTGAAAAGTGTTTCTTTCTCGTCCTAGACCATTTCTTCCTTAAGGACTTTTTACCCTTTTTTTCTATACAATCAACCCATTTTGAGCAACATTACCCGGGCTCAAAAAAGTGCAAGCATTCCCTAAGAGGCCTCACCAAGTCTCAAAATTGGACTCCGGCTTGCTGGGGAATCGTGCAACGAGGCTACCAAAACAGCCACTCGAACGTCCGCGTGAAAACCATGCTCGAACAACGGTCAGAGCCAATGTAACGCCCATCAAGCGTATGCAATCACTTCACGAAAAAGCTGGGGCATTACAATCACTCCCCCTAACAAAAAGTTTCGCCTCGAAACTTTTCAATACTTCGTATATAAATTAAAGAAGTAATCAAACAAAAACACCAAGTCACATACCAGCTTAATTTATGGGAACAAATGAGGGTGAGCCGCCCTCATCGTTGACTCGAGCTCCCACGTCGCGCTTTCCACATTCTGATTTTTCCCTAGCACCTTGACCATAGGAATCTTCTTTTTCCGCAACACGCGATCTTGGGAGTCCAAAATACGGATGAGCATCTCCACATAAGAAAGGTTCGGCGCCAACTGCGGCACAAAGTCCAAAACTTGCTTGTCATTCCGCACACACTTTCGAAGTTGGCTGACATGAAACACGTCGTGAACACCAGGAAAGTTCACGGGCAACTCGACTTTGTAAGCGGATGCACCAACCCGCGCAAGAATCTTGAAGAGACCCACAAATCTTGGGTCTAATTTATGCTCTTTTCCAAACCTTTTAATTCCAACCATTGGGGAGACCTTCAGGAAGACGAAATCCCCCACAGCAAACTCTAATTCCGACCTTCGCCGGTTGGCGTACTTTTCGTATCGCTCTTGGGCGATCCGGAGCTTCTCCCGAATAAGTCATACGACAACTTCCATGTCCTCGAGCGCCTCTGGGCCTAACAAAGGCCGCTCGCCAACCTCAGCCCAAAATAGGGGAGTCTGACATCGTCGCCTATATAAAGCCTCGAACGGAGCCATTTGCAAGCTTTCTTGATAGCTGTTATTATATGTGAATTCCATAAGGCGCAAACGTTCATCTCATGCTCCGCCCTTCTCAAGAATGTAGCATCGAATCATATCTTCCACGATTTGGTTTACTCGTTCAGTTTTGCCATTCGTCTGAGGGTGGTAAGCAGTAGAATACCTCAAAGTCGTTCCCAAACCCTCTTGTAGACTCTTCTAGAAACGAGAAGTAAATCGGGAATCCCGATCTGAAATGATATTGACTGGCACACCATGCAGTCAGATGATCTCGTTCAAATATAGCTCCGCTATTGTCTTCATCGGGTAGTTGACCTTAAATGGTATAAAGTGAGCGCACTTGGTCAACATATCCACGATCACCCACACGGAGTCATGTCCTCGTGGAGATCTTGGTAAGCCTGTAATAAAATTCATTGAAATGCTTTCCCACTTCCATGTTGGAATCTCCAAGGGTGTCAACTTGCCACCAGGCCTCCCATGATCCGCTTTCACCCGCTTGCAGGTATGACATTCAGATACAAATTGCGCTATATCTCTTTTCATTCCATACCACCAGACAATTTGCTTCAAATCACGGTACATTTTTGTTGAGCTTGGATGGTAGGTCATACTTGAGCCATGTGCTTCCTTGCACACCATATCTTGGATGTCTCCAATGGCGGGAATACAAAACCGACTGCGGTACTTTAACGTGCCCTCATCATCAATAGCAAAATCCGGTAATTCACCCTTTTCAGTTCGAAGAAATAAATGTAAAAGATCAGGATCTTCCTTTTGATGTTGTCTTGCAAGCACCATCCATGAAGGTTCTTCTACTGCCGAATGATTTTGCGGTTCATATCCTCCCATGGAAATATCCATCAATAAAAATTCCTCCACTAGACGGTCGGCCGAAAGATTAAATAATTTACCTGTCTTCCGACTCAAAGCATCGGCCACAACATTAGCTTTCCCGGGATGATACTGAATCTCCACATCATAATCAGCTGCATATTCAAGCCATCGCCGTTGGCGCAGATTAAGTTCCTTTTGCGTGAAGACATACTTCAAACTTTTATGTTCCGTAAAGATTTTACACTGCGTGCCGTAAAGTAAGTGTCTCCACAACTTCAATGCAAATATTACCGCTGTGAACTCCAAATCATGCGTCGGGTAGTTCTTTTCATGACTTTTCAACTGTCGAGACCCATACGCAATCACCTTTTTGTCTTGCATTAAAACACATCCAATTCCAACGTGCGACGCATCCACAAAAACTTCATAATCTATCCCTTCTGTCGGTAATATCAACACAGGAGCGGTACATAACCTGTTTTTGAGTTCAAGGAATGATGCCTCACACTTGTCATTCCAATCAAACGCCACATTATTCTGGGTTAAGCGAGTCAAAGGTGCAGCTAAGGTAGCAAACCCTTCTACAAATCGGCGATAATAGCCGGCCAATCCCAAGAAGCTCCGAATATCCTTGAGTGTCTCCGGTCTCCTCCACTCCATGACTGCAGCAATCTTTTCGGGATCCACTGAAATTCCATGTTGATTAATAACATGACCCAGAAATGCAACCTGAGGTAACCAAAACTCGCATTTGCTTAGCTTGTCGAACAACTTTTGGTCTCGCAAAGTGGCCAATACCAATCGCAGATGTTGTTCATGCTCCTCAGCACTGCGGGAGTAGACAAGAACGTCGTCAATAAACACCACCACAAACCTATCCAAGTAGTCCTTGAACACCTGGTTCATCATATCCATGAAGGCTGATGGTGCGTTGGTCAAACCAAACGACATCACAAGAAATTCAAAATGGTCATGTCTCGATCGAAACGCAGTCCGCGGAATATCAGACTCCCGAACCTTTAGCTGATGATAGCCCGAGAGGAGATCAATCTTCGAAAATACTGAACTGTCACGCAGTTGATCAAACAAATCATCAATTCTTGGCAGTGGGTACTTGTTCTTAATTGTCACCTTGTTCAATTCCCAGTAATCGATGCAAAGCCGCATCGACCCATCTTTCTTCTTCACAAATAACACTGGTGCACCCCAAGGTGATGAACTCGGCCGGATAAACCCCTTTGCCAATAAGTCATTCAGTTGGGTACGCAATTCTGCTAGCTCACGCGGGGCCATTCTGTACGGCGCTTTCGCAATAGGCCGCGTACCCGGCTCCAAATCGATGTGAAAGTCCACCTAGTGTCAACTAGCTTCACCTATGGGGGGGGAATAGGTGACGTGCAGCGTTTTTGCGGAATTAAAATTGTACATGCACACGAAAATAAAACAGCACAGCAAAAAGAGTACACAAGCTATTTATAGTGGTTCCCCGATTTGGGTACATCCACTTTCCCCCTTCGACCTATCTCCCAACAGGGGACGACTCGGTCACTTCACCAACAGGATTGAAATCCAATCCTTGCACTATCGGAAGGAACCCTTCCACACGTAGGAGACAACACTCCCACAACACGGGTTGCACCCAACCCTTACAACTCGGAACCAACGTTCCTTTACAACAAAAATGAACTAGAATGTACAAGAAATACAAACTACTTTTGGAGACTAAGGTGTCCCTCTTCGTTCGATGACGTGTTCTAGAAGTCACGAAGAGTCCACAACCCTAGATCTCACTTGGAGAGAATCTCCACGGAACCGGCGGCGGCAAGAAGGGCGGCGGCTTGGTTCTCGGGATCGGCGGCGGCGACGGAGTGCGGCTGCTGTACTTTGGAGATTCTAACTTCGTAGCAAAGCAAGCGAGGTCTTCCAACGGTCACACTAGGATCGATCGTCTCGATCGATTTGGACGGGAAAAGTTTTTCCGATCAACAAATCAAGAGACAAAGGATCTCTAGTTAGACGCGTGAGACGCTAAGCTTGGCTAAGCTTCTATCGCCGGGAGATCAGGAAGAATCGTGATCAAAAGCGGCGACCAACTAGCACGAGCGGCGACGGAGCAGTTTCGCGATTTTAGGTCAAGATCGTCGCTCGGCTTCTTTCTGTGTGTCTTCACTGTTTAAAAATACGCGTGTATTTATACACAAGTATACTCCTAAATGACTGTTGTGGGTCCCACCAGAAGAAACCCTAAATCCGGTTCAAAACAGTGTCAGCGGCAAAGTCCAGTCCAGCGGGATCCAGAAAAATGCCCAAGTCAAAATCGGCGAGAATCGAAGGTGATTCTCGTCGAATCGTCGAGAATCAAGGGTGATTCTCGACGATTCGGCGAGAATCACAAAGTGATTCTCGTCGAAGTTGACTTGTTTGCACTCACTGTCTTAGCTGGATAGAGACGGCGAGAATCAGCCAGTGATGCTCGACGATTCGGCGAGAATCACTAGTCGAATCGGCGAGAATCACTTGGTGATTCTCGTCGATTATGACTTAGCGCCAGAGTCGCATGCTTTGATGTAGCTGGATAGAGACGGCGAGAATCAGCCAGTGATTCTCGCCGAATCGGCGAGAATCACTTGGTGATTCTCGTCGATTTACACTTAGACGATTTTTCGTCTTTCCACCCATGAGCTGCTCTTTGACCCATCCTTGCTCCTTGTCTGCTCTTGCACGATCACAACCCTGTACTTGAAAATAAGTACACTCCAATAGAGAGAGTACACGTAGGCCAACACACTGATCTGCTCAACGAGGGATTACGTCGTGCAGACCCGTGTATATTGACCTACTGCACCCTGACATTGGTGTGCACTTAGCGTGGAAAAACTGCAAGCACAACTTGAAATATTTTACCAAATACATTATCTATTTACCTTAGCTTGTCCAGTGGCTTCTTCAAATCAAGTACGTTGTGGATACGATACCCAATAATCTCCCCCTATTTGAAGAAGCTGAAACCCTACAAGCTAAGGTGAATAAAGCGTATGGGAATGAAAATCATAAACGTGAAAGTGCGTTGAGAGAGATATTCATTACCAATAACCAATTTCTTGAAAGCAAACTTGGAGCCACCTTAGCCTGAGCCGAGAGGGTAATCTCCCCCTTTTCGGCTTCTGCAGATCTGGGTCTGTTGCATTTGACCCCTTGCTCCCCCTCAGTTCTTGCACCTGTGCTCACACTTGAGTTCCTGGCAGAGGCTCCCCCTAGAGGCACGATCCTGGAGCGTCTGTAGGCTTCATTCCACATAGTTTAGCATCCCCAATTCAGTTTTGAAAAGACTGAACTTGGCCTCATCTAAGAGCTTTGTGAATATATCTGCAATCTGCTTGTCCGTGGGGACATAACAGAGAGAGATGTCCTTGTTCTCCACGTGCTCCCGAATGAAGTGGTAACGCACTTCAATATGCTTCGTTCTGCTGTGCGATACCGGATTGTTGGCAATTGCAATTACACTGGAGGAGTCACAGTACATTGGTACTTCTGTGAACTGAAGGTCGTAGTCGGCTAACTGGTTTCTGATCCATAGGAGTTGTGCGCAACAGCTTCCTGCCGAGATGTACTCAGACTCTGCTGTGGAGGTAGCTACACAATTCTGCTTTTTGCTGTTCCATGAGATAAGCCTTCTGCCGAGGAATTGACACGTCCCGGAGGTGCTTTTCTTGTCATCCCTACTCCCTGCAAAATCAGCATCTGAAAAACATATCAGCTCGACATCATTGTTTCTTAGGTACCACAAGCCAAGATTGGGAGTACCTTTAAGGTATCTTAGAATTCGCTTTGCAGCGATATAGTGAGATTCCTTAGTGTTCACCTGATATCTGGCACAGACACATGTGGAAAACATGATATCCGGTCTACTGGCAGTAAGGTAGAGCAGGGATCCAATGATGCTTCTGTATTTGGTTTCATCGAAAGGTTTTCCTTTCTCATCCTTATCCAGAGACATAGTGGATCCCATTGGAGTCTTCATAGAGGTTGCATTCTCCATACCGAATTTCTTGAGGAGTTCATTTGTGAACTTCGTCTGAGAGATGAAGATTCCATCCTCAGACTGTTTCACTTGAAGTCCCAAGAAATACTTTAGCTCTCTCATACTGCTCATTTCAAACTTTCCTTGCATAAGTTTAGAAAACTTTTTGCAAAGATTGTTGTCCGTTGAGCCGAATATAATGTCATCGACATAGATTTGCACCAGCAAAATCTTGCCTTTGACTTCCCTGAGAAACAATGTCTTATCTATTTTCCCTCTAGAGAACTTATTCTCAAGAAGAAAACTAGATAAAGTCTCATACCAAGTTCGTGGAGCTTGTTTTAAACCATAGAGAGCTTTATTAAGAAAATATACATGATTGGGATAAGTAGGATTGACAAAACCTGGGGGTTGAGCGACGTATACTTCCTCTTTCAGGTCTCCGTTCAAGAATGCTGATTTCACATCCATTTGATAGACTGTGAATCCTTTGTGCGAAGCATACGCGAGGAACAATCTGATTGCCTCGAGCCTTGCCACTGGTGCAAAGGTCTGGTCGAAGTCAATCCCCTCCTCCTGTCTGTAACCTTGAGCCACCAGCCTGGCCTTGTTCTTTATGATGACACCATGTTCATCCAGTTTGTTTCTGAAGATCCACTTGGTGCCAATCACATTCTGCTTGTGTGGTCTGGGAACTAGCGTCCAAACGTTGCAACATTCAAATTGATGTAGTTCATCTTGCATGGCCAAAATCCATGCCGCATCTTTGTTCGCCTCGTCGAACTTCTTTGGCTCAACCTGTGACAGGAAGCTAAGATGCAAAATCTCGTTAATAGTACCTCTTCGAGTTCTGACACCGACATGAGGATCTCCGATGATCTGATCTCTAGGATGATCCCTCACGTGCCGGAGCTCTAGAAGTCTGGCGTCTGGAGCTTCGACTACTTCTTGGGCTTCTTCTTCTTCTAGGAGATCTGTTCCATTTTGATCTTCAACATTCCCAGATGACGTTGAGGTGGATACTTTGACATACTTAGGAGTATCATCTTTAGCGGTCTCATCGAGACTCAGCTGTTCAAGTCCTGTACCTGCATCTTCAAGAATACCGCTGGAAGAATTGTTGTTAAGCAAACTTCCTTCATCAAATACAACATTAATTGATTCTTCTACCACTAGGGTTTTCTTATTGAAGACCCTATAGCCCGACTGTGGGAACTATAGCCCATGAATATGCCTTCGAAGCATTTTTCACCAAATTTAGTACGCGGGTACTTCCCATTATTCAGTACATAGCATCTGCAACCAAAGATCCTCAAGTAGGACATGGTTGGTTTCCTGCCTTTCAGTAGCTCATAAGGCGTCTTACGATGATGCTTGTTGATCAATGCTCGGTTTTGTACGTGACAAGCTGTATTGACCGCCTCAGCCCAGAAGTATTCTGGGAGAGAAGCGTCTTTCAACATTGTCGTGCAGGCTTCAATGAGAGTTCTATTTCTCCTCTCCGCAACTCCATTTTGCTGAGGAGTGCGCGGGGAGGAAAAACTCATGAAAGATACCTTGTTCTTCACAAAACTCTATCATAGCACCAGATTCGAATTCTGTTCCATGGTCACTTCTGATTTTGACCACTGAGCAGTTAAATTCGTTCTGAACCTGCTTGGCAAAACTAGTGAAGATGTCAAACGTATCTGACTTTCGTTTTAAGAAAAACACCCATGTAAACCGAGAATGATCATCAACTATCACCAGCATATAAGACTTGCCTCCTAAGCTATGAACTTGCATTGGACCAAACAAGTCCATATGTAGAAGATAAAGGCACCGGGAAGAGTCTTTGTCTGCAATGCTCTTAAGGGTAGCCCGAGTCTGTTTGCCCATCTGGCATGCACGACATGGGCTATCTTTGATGCACTTGATAATGGGGGCATCCCTTACTAAGTTTTTAGAAAACAGCATACTAATTGTCTTTAAATTAATGTGTGTCAATCTCTTGTGCCATTGATCACAAAGAGATGCACTGCCAGCTGCCACTAGGCATACGAGGGTAGATGAATCTAAACTAAGAAAATTTAAGCAGAAAATATTTCGGCTCCTAATGCCTGTTAATACCGTCTCAGAAGAGGCACATGATATTATCAGGCATTTATTCTTGCAGAACTTGACGTCATAACCTTTGTCACATAACTGACTTACACTGATCAGGTTATGGTTTAACCCTTCAACATAAGCCACGTCGGTGATAGAGATTATACTGTTGGAAATCATACCGTAACCTCTGGTGACTCCACGATCTGACCCCCCAAAGATGACTTTGGGTCCATTCTCGACGGGAGTGTAATCACGCAGCAGGCTTCTTGTCCCAGTCATATGCCGGGAGCATCCACTGTCCAAGTACCATATTGGCGTTTTGGTGGCCTTTGGACATTCCTGCAAAACGGAATCAATTTCCCTTAGGAACCCAATCGAACTTGGGTCCTAGATTCTTGGTTAGCATACTCCCCCTCGGTTGGTTAACCCTACGAGTGGTCGGCCTCGCATTGCTAACATAGGGAGTCTCGTGATACCTTGGATTAAACCAACAATCCACGGTAAAGTGACCGACTTTGCCACAATACCAACAGTCAAATCTGTTGTACCTCTTCCTAGGCTCCTGCTTTACCCTGGAAAAGGTGGGTACAGCCGGGGCCTTGGATCTGGAGGTGGAGGCCTCATAGTGATTGCAGTCACATGACTTGTTCACCTTCTGTTCCTTCAGTATAACAGGCTTGGCTCTTGGTGTCTGCTTTCCATTATGACCGCTAGAGAATTGACCATAATTTCCCATGTGGATTTCCTCATAAGGTGCCTTGAAGGCACTCTCACCGAAGTTGCGGGGAAAAGTCCAACCATCATATCGGCTCTTTGGCTTTGCAACCGAGGGCCGGAAATGATGACCAAAGGTTGATTCAAAATCATGTTGGTTGTAAGGAAAGCTAGGCTTTCTGAACGTAACAGGACTGAGCGGAGCCTTTCCCTTTTCAGCAGCAGAGGCCTTCTTGGCGGCCTTATTCTTCCTCTGGTTCCTGTTTCTCCTGGATGAGGAACCAGATACCCCTACATGCCCCAAGCCAGCTCCTTTGGCCTGAGCAGAGAAGGTATCAACTACTGGAAGAACTATTTTGGCATAGAGAAGCTCTTGACGATCTTCCTTTCTACCGCAAGTTGTTCTTCCAACTTGTCGACTTCCTCCTGCTTAAGATCAAGGAGCTTAAGAGACTCTGAATGCTTTGAAGTCAGGTCAATGTGCTCCTGTCGGAGAGAAATCAAACTGGTGATCTCTTCCCTTAGGGAGACACTCTCACCCTTAAGGAATTTCACTTCCTTTTTCTCAGCCTTCAATCTCTTACGGCACTCCTCGAAAGTGTTGAGCAGAAGCTCATACTTCTCGAGGAGCTCCGCCTCACGGGCCGAAAGGCTATCCTCAGGGTCATCATCCTGAGACTCAGGATCAAATTCAGATTCGGAGAGAGGGGTGTGAGCTTTTACCTTCCCAGTAAATGGGGGGCATTCTCCTTCTGAGTCGGAGCGACCCACCAGCCCGAAGTAGGCTTCCTCATCATCACTGGAGTCTGAGGAATCAGACTCACTCAGTGTCTTTGGCCTTTTGGCGATGTAGCTTCGCTCTTTCTTCTTATCTCTAGAGGATTTGTGCTCCTCTCCTTTCCCTTTTTCTCTCTTGCCTTGGTAGCAGTCGGCCACGACATGTCCTGGCTTATTGCATCCAAAACAAATAAAGTCAGAGGAGCGATGTTTGTTCGATTTAGAAGCATACCTGTTAGAAGAATAATTTTTCTTCTGAAGCTTGGAGGAGGAGCCGTCTCTCTTTCTTTGATTTCTCGTCTTGAGGAACTTCTTGAATTCTCGGGTGATGAGGGAGAAATCCTCCTCAGACAGCTCTGAGCTGGAGGAGCATGGCTCGGAGTCCTCCTCCTCATCCTTTTTCCTGGCACGGTATGAAACCGCACCCTTGCCTTTTCTGGAGTGAATGACTTTTAGAGCCACAGTCTTTTCGTTGACTGCAGCTTTCTCTGCTTCTTCTTCTGCTTTCCTGGTGTTCAGTTGAAGCTCATAGGACATCAGCTTCCCAAACAGAATTTGCGGGTCTGTTTCAGCTAGTCTGCCAAACTCTCGGATGGCGCAGATCTTTGTGTCTCATTCCTTAGTAAGAGACCTAAGGAATTTATCGTTAAGTTCACCATCAGTGATCACTCTTCCATATCCTTTGAGGACATTGACAATCTTGAGGAAGTTCTTGAAGGTGACTCTGATCTCTTCCTTAGGCCCTTGTCTGAAGGCCTCATATTTCTGGTTCAGAAGGGATCTCCGATCATCCCTCACTTCATCAGTGCCCTCCATTAGGATAATCAGGCAGTGCCAGATCTCCTTTGCTGTCCTGCAATTGCAGAAGTTCTGCATCATTGAGTCATCGACCACGCTGACCAGAATGTTCTGCGCCTTCTTGTCAAGTCCCACCAGCACCATCTCGTCCTTGTCCATTTCAGAAAGTTTCTTTGGCACTTTCTTGGTAGGATCTATGGTGGAGACCTTAGTGGGGACATAAGGTCCCTCCTCCACGATCATGAAGAGTCGAGGATCAACTGCTTTCATGTAGAACCTTATCCTTTTCTTCCAGATAGGAAAGTTGAGCCTGGTGCACACTAGGATCTTGCCTGTGAACTTGAGCCCGTCTATAGTAGATGTTTGCCTTCTTCTTGACACTAGCGGCAGGATTCTACTCAAGGTGTTAACCTTTTTGATGAGCAACCTCGCTTTGATACCACTTGAAAGTCCACCTAGTGTCAACTAGCTAGCTTCACCTATGGGGGGGGGGGAATAGGTGACATGCAGCATTTTTGCGGAATTAAAATTGTACCTGCACACGAAAATAAAATAGCACAGCAAAAAGAGTACACAAACTATTTATAGTGGTTCCCCGATTTAGGTACATCCACTTTCCCCCTTCGACCTATCTCCCAACAGGGGACGACTCGGTCACTTCACCAACAGGATTGAAATCCAATCCTTGCACTATCGGAAGGAACCCTTCCACACGTAGGAGACAACACTCCCACAACACGGGTTGCACCCAACCCTTACAACTCGGAACCAACGTTCCTTTACAACAAAAATGAACTAGAATGTACAAGAAATACAAACTACTTTTGGAGACTAAGGTGTCCCTCTTCGTTCGATGACGTGTTCTAGAAGTCACGAAGAGTCCACAACCCTAGATCTCACTTGGAGAGAATCTCCACGGAACCGGCGGCGGCAAGAAGGGCGGCGGCTTGGTTCTCGGGATCGGCGGCGACGACGGAGTGCGGCTGCTGTACTTTGGAGATTCTAACTTCGTAGCAAAGCAAGCGAGGTCTTCCAACGGTCACACTAGGATCGATTGTCTCGATCGATTCGGACGGGAAAAGTTTTCCCGATCAATAAATCAAGAGACAAAGGATCTCTGATTAGACGCGTGAGACGCTAAGCTTGGCTAAGCTTCTATCACCGGGAGATCAGGAAGAATCGCGATCAAAAGCGGCGACCAACTAGCACGAGCGGCGACGGCGGCGGCGGAGCAATTTCGCGATTTTAGGTCAAGATCGTCGCTCAGCTTCTTTCTGTGTATCTTCACTGTTTAAAAATACGCGTGTATTTATACACAAGTATACTCCTAAATGACCGTTGTGGGTCCCACCAGAAGAAACCCTAAATCCGGTTCAAAACAGTGCCAGTGGCAAAGTCCGGTCCAGCGGGATCCAGAAAAATGCCCAAGTCAAAATCGGCGAGAATCGAAGGTGATTCTCGTCGAATCGTCGAGAATCAAGGGTGATTCTCGTCGAAGTTGACTTGTTTGCACTCACTGTCTTAGCTGGATAGAGACGGCGAGAATCAGCCAGTGATGCTCGACGATTCGGCGAGAATCACTAGTCGAATCGGCGAGAATCACTTGGTGATTCTCGTCGATTATGACTTAGCGCCAGAGTCGCATGCTTTGATGTAGCCGGATAGAGACGGCGAGAATTAGCCAGTGATTCTCGACGATTCGGCGAGAATCACCAAGTGATTCTCGTCGATTTACACTTAGACGATTTTTCGTCTTTCCACCCATGAGCTGCTCTTTGACCCATCCTTGCTCCTTGTCTGCTCTTGCACGATCACAACCATGTACTTGAAAATAAGTACACTCCAATAGAGAGAGTACACGTAGGCCAACACACTGATCTGCTCAACGAGGGATTATGTCGTGCAGACCCGTGTATATTGACCCACTGCACCCTGACATTGGTGTGCACTTAGCGTGGAAAAATTGCAAGCACAACTTGAAATATTTTATCAAATACATTGTCTATTTACCTTAGCTTGTCCAGGGGCTTCTTCAAATCAGGTACATTGTGGATACGATACCCAACACGATGATAAACTCGACATTACGATCAGGTGGAAGACCAGGAAGATTAGTAGGAAAAACATCTGGAAATTCACGTACAACAGGAATCTCCTCCAAACGCGGCAAAACAGCACTAGTCCCCACAACTGAGACTAGACAAGCAAAACAGTCGGAAACAAACAACATCCGAACACATACCGCCGAAATCCCTTGAGAATCCTGCCATGAATCACCATAAACACTTCCAGGCTGACCATTGTCCTTGAGAAAATCCAAGCGCTTTCTTTTGCACTGGATGACGGCGTCATAGCGGGTTAACCAGTCCATGCTCAAAATAACGTCAAAATCTTCCAAATCGATCACCTTGAAATCAGCCTTCGCTAAGAAATCCCCCAACAAAATGGGACAATCAAGAAGACCCCAGTCTGCAACCACAAAAGTACCGGAAGGAAACCACACCAAAAAGGCATTCCCCACTCGATCTGGTGTCAAATGATACTGATCCACAAAGGTTCGAGCCACAAATGAATGGGTCGCGCCAGAATCGAAGAGAACACGCGCCCAACGGTTCTTTACCTTAAAGTTTCCTATAAGGGTACATATGTAACTAAGAACTACGCGTAAGAGTCATAAACAAAACGTGAATCAGAGGAAGGAATCGAACCTGAAATAACCTGAGGTGACATCTGAGCTTCCTCTGAAGAGAGCACATTTAACTTCCCCTTTCCTTTGTCCAAACGCGGAGACGGAGGCAAAGCCTGGAGTGGCATTGGCTGCAGCACGGGCTGGTTTTGTGGGCACCTTGCCCTGAGATGTCCCGGTTTGCCACACTGAAAGCACACCTTATCTTTGACCCAGCAACGGCCCACAGCATGACCTCTTCCCCCACAACTTGTACACTTCAAGCAGTGGCGGAACTAGGATTTTGAAGTCGCACGAGCATAATCTAAGTACTGTCAATTAGGGGGGTTCGGAGGGCAGCGCACCTTGAGCGGGGGTTCGGGGGCAGCGCTCCCAAAAAAAATTTTTTGCAGGCGGGTGACCCTCCTAACTCCTAAGCAAACTAAAACAGAAAACCAGGGAATAAGAGTAATTACCAATGGTGTGTTCCAGCAACAAAAGACGATTGGAGCTCCAAATCAACCCTTCACGATGGATTCCAGCAACACAATAATGTGTACCTAACATTAAAATGCTAGAAGATTAGCACAATTGTGCGTTCAAATCAACCTTTCACAGAAATCTGGACTGAAATCAGTCCAAATTTCAAGAAGAAGAAGAACCTCCTGTCTAGAGCTAGTTCGGCCCAAAACCGGTCGGGCACGTGCCGGAAGAAGAAGAACCTCATGTCCAGGGCTAGTTCCGCCCAAAACCGGTCGGGCACCTGCCCTACCGTGCCCAGGGCTAGTTCCGCCCATGACTCCAAGTCTCTGGTCGGCGCACCCTGAATTGCGTGCACCTGCTCCTTCTTCTGCATCCCCAACCGCTTGAAACATTTCTCAAATGGGTGACCTGACCGGCCACAGAAGCTACATGTCTCCTTATTCTTCTTTCTCCCAGCTTCTTGGGAGCTTTTCCCTTCCACGAGCTTTCTTTTGTCCTTCCTCATCAACTGCCCTCTTTGTTTTGCAGTTTCTATAGCTTCCACCTTCAAAGCAGCCTCAACCACACTAGTATAACTCGTCGCGCCATAAGCACTTGCGAACTGCTGAACATCGCTCCGGAGTCCGCCAAGAAATCTCTTCACTCGGCCAGCTTCCGTAGTCACCAAGCTCGGAGCGAACCGACATAGCTTGCTAAACTCAATTTCATACTCACTAACTGTGAGTTTCCACTGCTTCAGGTACAAAAAGTCATTCATCAAGCGGTCCCTTTCAACTGACGGCAGAAACTTGCGCCATAACATTTCTTTGAAGGCTTCCCACGAACATCCCGCCACTAGGCTTCCCTTTTCGCGCAACCACCAACTTTTAGCCAACCCTTTTAGTTGATAGGCGGCAAACATCACCTTTTGGTCCTTGGTAACGCCAGAATAGACAAACATCTCTTCCAACGTGATCACTCAATCATCCAAGATCACAAAGTCCGCTTTTCCATCATAGGTAGGTGGTCCAAGTCGCTGAAACTGTGAGATAAAAGTCATCGCAGGAGGAACCACAACTGGGGGTATAAACGCCACGGAAGGAGTAGAAACAACGGGGCCTCTGACAGGCTCTTGCACTCTTGGTGCCAGCCCAGACATCATTGATGACATAGCTTGGAGCTGTGTCTGCACCTCCTGCACTTGCCTAGTCAA
This sequence comes from Platanthera guangdongensis, assembly GCA_039583875.1. Taxonomy (NCBI): domain Eukaryota; kingdom Viridiplantae; phylum Streptophyta; class Magnoliopsida; order Asparagales; family Orchidaceae; genus Platanthera; species Platanthera guangdongensis. Next base: position 33,190,522 of record CM077156.1, read on the forward strand.
AGCATCATTACTTTGTCGTAGACTATCCATCAGGGCATTATTCTGCGCACCCGAAGACTCGCCCTCAGATTGGGGAGTCTGCCTTGTCACTGGACGCTTCGACATCCTATAAGCACGTTCACTCTCATCAAGATCAAACCCAACAAAACACACAATTACTATGTACAAACAATATATCATATGAACATCAACTGCTAACTTGCTATGGGAGTTTAAGAATGATATTATGCCTAGCCTAAGATGACTCACCGTCATCCCACTAACTGGTGGCTAAATGATGAATGCATGAATGTATTTGACCCAAAACCATGTGTGTACAGGTGTCATCATGTAAATCTTTAGCTTGGCACGTTGTGCTCATGCAATGTTATGTTATGCGTGTTGTACTATGCATTCTAGAAAAGGCCTTAATGCATGACATGAGCGCTCGTACGCATCACAATGCTATGCATCCCATACTACATAGCATTGCATGCAACGAATAAAAGAAAACGTACTAGTCGCATCCATGTGGTGAGGTTATGCATCCCATACTACATAACCCTCACATGTTGCCCCTATGGTGGATCCATATACAACCACATATTATGCATCCCATACTACATAATATGCCCCATATACTTCTGTTCACGCCATGAGTGTAGTGTTCGTGCTTCGGCCAAGACGTACTGATGGCACCTCGGTGTGTGTATGAGATGATGATGAATCCGCATTACAAAAAGGAAAAATTTGCCCGACCAATTGTCAAGCAAAACTCGCTCTGATACCAACTGTCAAAACCCGCATTTCCTCAACGATTACATCGTATCAGAGTAAGAGGAACTACGTGTTATGATGACACGTCGTGCAGGGGATAACTGCACACGCTCAGGCAAACCCTTGACGCTTACTTTATTAGTTGAAATCCATCATTTAAATGCAAGAAAAACCATTTAGTTTGATGGTCGTATCCCTCGGCCTTATGGATCAAAACGTGTGTGTGTACGCGGCGGAAAATACTTTAGTTTGTTTATGACGATCTCCTATATGCATTCTAGATTTATAATAATATAAGAAATAATCTTTTTTACGTTGTTTGGAAAATACTTGATTAGTTGGCCAAAACATGTTATGGATGCTATACAATAATAGGTTTTGTTTAGCTTAAAATACCTAATGCAACCGAGCATAAAACAGTCCCAAGAGCAAGTAGAGATCATCCCAAGGATTCATAATAACAGTCTAGCATTCATATGTAGCAAGGAAAGAAAACCACCAATGGGCGCCAACAAGCTGACACGAACCCATTGGGGCGTAAGTATGTCTGTACAACAAAGTAAAGAACTACCTCGCTAAGCAAGCTCGGCTAACTCCAAAGAGACTCTACCCAAGCACTAGCCGCTCAACCGGCTACAACCTGCACCTGAGGCATTCAAGAAAGAACACCTCAGCAATCATCAAAGTTACCAAATAGAGCATGAAGTTCATAAAATATGACGAAGGGGCTTACCGACCCCGTAACAATTTTTCATGTAAAACGAGTGAAAAGAACACTTCCAACCCAAAGTGTAAAACGCACCAAGTGCGTGAAATTCTCATCAAGTCCTGCTCAACCCGCAGGTGCAAAAAGGCAACCTATTTGCCTATTCCATCATCTTTATAACAAGAAACAACAATACTAGTGAAACAACAATACTAGTGAACATAAGCAGCGGTTAAGTTCGATTCCGCAAGGGTCTTTTGGTGGCGGCCCTAAAGTGGAACGCACCAATAAAAGCCAGCCCAAATCGGGGCCAAAACGGTGCTCTACACCACCAAAAACAAAACCCGATGGCCACCAAGGTTGAAGCCACACCACCCCTTAAAGAATCCTCACACAAATGCTCCTGCTATGGTTCACAATTCGCCTCACAAAACTCACCATAACCCAAGCTAAACACGTTTCATTTCATCGTCCTCACTCATGACTACAAATTGCCCAAGTTATGTCAAACTTGATAGAATTTGGATCTCTACTTCACCATAAGCGAACCTCACAACAACAAGCTTGCGAATCATATGAACAAACTAATAGAGAAACTACAAGGTAAAACATGACCAAAATGAGATGAACAATAGGTAGACATATAGACTGGGAAATTCGTGAAAGACAAGATTATTCATGGGTGCATAATAGCCAAAAGGTGAGATTCAAGACAAGATGAACAAAGCTAATAAGATTATTCATGGATGCAATTTAATCAAGAAGAGTAAAGCTAACAAACTTGAAAGGGGAAACTAGCTATACTTGCAAGAGACAAAGAACAAAAACAAGATTAGCAAGGGTGGAGAACACCGCTTGCCTGAACCGATACAACACCGCGACGGCTGCTCCTCTCTTTCCTTCCCTTACCTTAGCTTTGCTCCATTGATTTCCTTTTGCAATGAGGAAGACGATGAAGAAGAGGGTGGAGAAAGATGAAGTGAGGAGAACCTAAACTCTCCCAGAATCAGAAAAACAAACGGCACAAAAAACTGAAAAAGTCAATTTTCGGCCCTGTCACGCCCTGTGACACGCCCGTGTCACAGGGCATGTACCTTAAGCGGCGCAGAATCCGACAATTTCAAATTTATATACAAGGTACACGGCCGGGTACACGCCCGTGACGGGTCGGTCATGCCCGTGACCTAGGGCGTGTAACCCGTGTCTCGACATCTCGTCGACCGAAAGTGTCGACACTTTGACAAAGCTGGACACGCCCTGTAACACGCCCGTGTCACAGGCCGTGTCCCCTCTCTCGACACTCGACACTCGACATAGCGGGACACGGCCCGTGACACGCCCGTGTCACAGGGCGTGTACTGTAAGGCCCCTAGCCGATCCAACATGACAGCGTCACGGCTCCGCTCTAGGCGACCCTACCGGGCTGCAGCCCAAGCACCCCAACCCCTCTCCATCCATAGGCGGGTTGTTGGTGGCCACAGTCTCCCTTTGATGAGGTAAACTCGATAGTCAAGCCCGCACTACGGGGACTTCCCAGGAGGTCACCCATCCCAGTACTACTCCAGCCCGAGCACGCTTAACTATGGAGTTCTTTCACTTCTCATCACCAGTTGAGCTGCAGCTTTTATTGTAACGTCCCTAGCCGATCCAACGTGACAGCATCACGGCTCCGCTCTAGGCGACGCTACCGGGCTGCAGCTCAAGCACCCCAACCCCTCTCCCTCACAGGTGGGTTGTTGGTAGCCACAACCTCCCTTTGATGAGCGAACTCGACAGTTAAGCTGGGCCGTACGGGGACTTCCCAGGAGGTCACCCATCCTAGTACTACTCTCGCCCAAGCACGCTTAACTATGGAGTTCTTTCAACTCTCATCACCAGTTAGGCTGCATCCCGGTAGCGTCGCCTAGAGCGGAGCCGTGACGCTGTCACGTTGGATCGGCTAGGGACGTTACATGTACCCCATTTGTCGAGCTCAACTCGACGCAAGAAAATTCGTCGAGTCAAGGAGGTCACGCCCCAGGTCATGCCCTGGGTCACGCCCCGACACGCCCGTGTCGGGGGCGTGTTCCTCCCGCCACGCCCGTGTCGGGGGGCGTGTTCCTCCCGCCACTTCGTCGAACGAAGTTCGACGACCACAAAGCCAAATCGCATCCCGAGCTGGACACGCCCTGGGACACACCCGTGTCCCAGGCCGTGTCACTCAAAAAAATGACTATTTTTCACTGTTTTGAAAAGTATTTCTTTCTCGTCCTAGACCATTTCTTCCTTAAGGACTTTTTATCCTTTTTTCTATACAATCAACCCGTTTTGAGCAACATTACCCGGGCTCGAAAAAGTGCAAGCATTCCCTAAGAGGCCTCACCAAGTCCCAAAATTGGACTCCGGCTTGCTGGAGAATCGTGCAACGAGGCTATCAAAACAGCCACTCGAACGCCCGCGTGAAAACCATGCTCGAACAACGGTCAGAGCCAACGTAACGCCCATCAAGCGTATGCAATCACTCCACGAAAAAGCTGGGGCGTTACAGATGGCACTCCCGACGTCATGAAAGTGTGCATCGTTCCGTTCACATGGAACACAAAGCGTTATACTGACACCAGAGCTTCATGAAGAACTGCCTTACGCGGCAATGGCCATCCTGGGAGGAATACTACAAATCTCTCAACGGCCGTTTCAGCTCATTACTTTTTGATGATCCACTCAGTGAACTCAAGAATCTTCGGCAAAAAAGGTCGGTCCAACAGTATTTGGATGAATTTGATGTTCTCCTCCATTGGGTGGCCATTCCCGAGGAGCACGCCATCAACTTCTGCTTGGCCTGACTGAAAGGGGAGATCAAGTATACGGTGCGCATGTTTCAGCCCAAGTCACTTCAGGATGTGTTCTCATTGGCTTGACTAGAGAAATAGAAATTGCTTTGTACCACCAAGAAAAGCTTTGGTGGACAGTGGGATAGCAGGAGAGCGCCACCACCAAAGCCTATTCCTACTGGTATTCCTCTGGGAGGTACTACGACTTCAAGTGGTTCAAGTGGCCTACCAGACTGGTCGGGAAAACGACTCACATCGACGGAGTTGGATGAACGTCGGAGTAAAGGCCTATGCTTTTGGTGCGACAAAAAGTTCACGCCAGGCACACCGTTGCTTGGAATGGCGACAGTCTTACGCCCTTCAGTTAGTCCCCGAAGCGGAGGATGACCTGGAGTTTGACGGCTCGCATTCAGAAGAACTGGTTTTGGATGACGAACCGCAGGAGGAACCAATGCCCCGGGTATCAGTGCATACCTTGGATGGGACGACTGTCACAACCCGCATTTTCACCGCATAAAAAAGGCTTATCAGAGTAAGGGAAAATGCGCGTCATGATGCCACGTCAGCAGGGATAACTGCGGACGCTCAGGCAGACACCAAACTAATCATGAAGAAAGGTTCTTTTTAAGTTATTTTAAGGAAAATCAGCTAAGTGCAGTAGTTAGCCGTATCTCTCGGCTTAGTGGCTCATCTAGTACACGAATCAAAATATATTATACGCTGCGGAAAAATACTTGATTAGATTAACTCAAACATCCTACATAAGTAAAAACGTCCGTAAAGGACAACTCATGCTATGCAAGACTCTAAATTTATTATAGTAGGAAAGATAGCTTTACGGTCGCTAAAAATAACCAGTTAGAGTTTCAAATTATGCAATGCATGAAGTAATAGTAGTAGATTTTATAGTTGAAAATACCTAACATGCATTCCTAGCATAAATCCTCCCAGAGAATAAGTAATCCACATCCACATTTAAAGAAATGAGCAGTTAGTAAGTATCAAACAACTAACAATTCAGTGGGCGCCAACAAACTGACACGAACCCACGAACAAAAGTACGTCTGAACTAGTAAAACTAAACAAACAATAAACTACCTCGCTAAGACAAGGCAACAACTACGGCCAACACTGCCGCCCAGATAACTCCAAAACCAGCACTGTTAACTGCTACTGCTCTGAACATGAGGTATTCCAAAGACAGAATACCTCAGCAAGAAGGTACAAATAGTGGCAGGAAAAGTAATAAGCCAAAATGAGCAAAGGTCAATAGGGGTACCAACCCAAGACCAAAAGCACTGAAGTAAAGTACAAAAAAAAAACAGGGCATCAACAGAAAAAGAACTCCTACGTGATTTGTCACGTTCCACAAGGGTACACCAGACGCACAAGGCTATAAGGTGACTACATGAATATTTCACCAGAAAGAAAAAATACAAAACCTTTATTAGGCACCTGTGGTCGACTCTACCCAAAAATACGGGCGAAGTGGTCACTCTTGGACACACCACCCCAAAAACACGGGTGAGGTGGTCACTCTTGGACACACCACCCAAAAACAAAACGGATATATAATCCGTCTAACTGCGAGGGAGTCTCATACTCTCCACCATACACCGCAGGCATCCAAAAACCAAGTAGACTTCCACAGGGCACTAATGAAGGTAACAAACACTACGGAGGTGGAATCGTCCACTAACTCCCGCGTTCAAGAAACCCAAAGAAACCACAACACAAATATCTCGAGATTTGGCTCGTCAGACTCTACTTGACATTACTAGATACAAGACAAGGTTGATCAACCTCTAGGAGCTATTTACAGTCCTAGATAAATTCTAACGCGTTTAATAATGAAAGCTAAGACATGCATAGACATCACTAAGACGCACCAGGAAATAATAAACCAAAACCAGACAAGATCGGGCTTTCCAAGACAAAACCTTACAACAACAAAGGATCGCTAAAACGATTAATCATAACAATGATTTGGAAGAATAAGCGCAGAAAATTTTTAAGAACATGAAAGTATAGTCGTTACCATTAGATCGAACAAAGAAAGACGAGGGGAAACCACCACATGCCTTGGTTTTACTGGAACAGTCCTCTGAATCGCTCCACGTCGTAGATCGGGGCAAAAGACTATGGGAGGAGTTGAAATCTAGACAAAAAGGTCGAAAAGGGGATTATGGCTGAAAAACCCTAACGAGAAATTTCAAGAAACAAGAAGAAATTACCACGAGGGCGTAGCTCTCGACGAGTGCTTTCCAGATCTACGATCGGTTTGAAATTCCGAGCACCGGAGCACCGTCGACGGCCACCGGAAGAAATAAGGACGGACAACCTCTTTCTCGCTCACGCCGCTCTGGTTCGGGAGGAAATAGAATCAGAGAGGATGAAGAAGATGAAGAAGGTATTTATACTAAGGTGATAACAGGAAGAACAAACAAATAAATCGGGTTCAGCTGAACCAGTTTTCCCGAGACAGAAGGAATGGATTACTCGAGTACAAGACAACTGCTCGAGTACTGCAAGAGGATTACTCGGGAAAAAGGCAATTACTCGGGTACTGAAGGCAGACCTACTCGAGTACAAGGGAAGAATCTCTCGAGTACCAGGATGGAAGAATTACTCGAGTGCTAAAGGGAGACAACTCCGTTCGACTCTTGGTCGAGCTCAGCTCTACGTTCATCGAACAAAAGGAAAAAACCTCCACTCGACGAATTCTGTTCAAAAATCGTCGAACGCAAGGCCTGGTCGTCAATCCCAATTCGAAAATCGTCGAACGCAGAACGCATGGCCCGATCGTCGAACTCAATTCGAAGATCGTCGAACTCAACATGCAGAGCAGATCGTCGAACTCAACACGAAGATCCGCTAGACCTACAGCAAGCTCCGCTCGACGTTTCGTCGAGCTCAGCACGACAATCTACGATCGTCGACCTCCAGACAGCGCCCAAAAAAGAATTACAATCGTCGAGCTCCGTTCGACGATCGTCGACCTCCAGACAGCGCCCAAAAAAGAATACAATCGTCGAGCTCCGCTCGACGATCGTCGACCTCCAGACAGCGCCCAGAAAAGAATACAATCGTCGAGCTCCGCTCGACGATCGTCGACCTCCACACAGCGCCCAGAAAAGAATACAATCGTCGAGCTCCGCTCGACGATCATCGACCTCCGCTCGACGATCGTCTGTACAACCCCATATTCGCTGAGCCAGACCAGGAGGCACAATGGTCACAGTTGGGTTAGCCGAAGTGTTCCCGCCCTAAGGAAGATCTCGCCCAAAGAAGGCGGGAACGATTGCGCCTGATCGTCGAACGAGGAACCGTAGGCCAAGATCGTCGAGCGCAGCCTGCGCGGGAGCGCTTGCGCCCGAACTAAGTTCCCATCTCAAAGAGTTCTCGCCTAAGCTAGGCGAGAACGTTCGCGCCATACCCTGGGCAGAAGGATCTCGGCACAGCTCCCGCCGAGTGGGGCCCAGGGCCTTGGGTAGAATGTCCTAATTGCCCTCAGGAGAAATTACTCCAGTACCCTCAGAAAAACAGCGGGTTTTGGCTATTGGCAGACCAACTAGGGGCTTTTCAGTAATTTCAGGACAACAAGATGCTATAAATAGACCCATAAGGGCTCCTTAGAAGGCAAGCGATCATTATCTCTCAAATTCCAGTGCTTTCTGAGGAGCTCCTAGCCCAGCTTTGGCTTTGGAGGGGAAGCTCTCAGAGATCTTCCGGGTGTGAGGTGGGACCTCCCTGCTGAGGCTATTGGGTCGGTCTTAGGTCCTTTGAATTCAGTCGAGGGTCGAGGCTTGAGAGAAGTAGGTTTTGGTTGCACCCCTTTTTCTTCGAACTCCAGTTGAGGTCAATTTTGGCTTCAACAGTTCTGGTGCGGTGAGCGTGGACAGCAGCCGATTCAAGAAAGCCTTGAGTTTTGTCCCATGGCTGGAGGTGCAGGAGAAGGGTCAGGTTCTGGAGGATCCCCCATCCAGGGAGAGGAAGCAACGAAGAGGATGCTGGATGAGTTCAGGCGAGAGGTCTTGCAAACAATCAGTTTGGCCTTCTCGGCGAGAGGCGAATGGGCCACCCCACAGGTCCCAATTGAAGAGGTCCCGCTCTTAGGCGAGAATGCCCCAGGGCAGCGCCCGGGAAAGGAGGTCCCGGGGGAGGCCGACGAGAGAGATGTGGCGGCGCGGGACCTATTCCCGGGCCAGAGCCAGCGCCCGGGCAAGGAGGCGCTAACGGATCTGGGCGAGAAGGAAGCGGCAGTGCGGGAGCTCTTCCCAGGGCACGGTCTCGCGGATCGGGCAAGTCAGCCGAGGCCGCGAGACGTACCCTCTCGCCAGGCAGGAGGCGAGAGCCCATTTAGCGAGCTCATCATCTCAGCTCCGGTGCCGGAGGGGTTCCGGGAGCCTGACATGTCCTACTACTCGGGGAAGGATGACCCTGTGCAGCACGTACAGTGGTTTGAAGATGTTGTATCGATAAGGCAGATGACGGAGGCCTTCAAGTGTCGGCTGTTCGCCATCACGTTGAAGGAGAAGGCTCGGGACTGGTTCCACCAGTTGCCAGCAAGATCGATTTACAGCTTTGAGGATCTGCGGAGAAGCTTTCTGTTGAGGTTCTCTACCTCGAAGAAGCGGAAGAAGGAAGCGGAATGTCTGTTTGCGGTGAGGCAGAAGCCGGAGGAGACGCTGGGTCACTATGTCGACCGGTTTCAGGAAGAGATCCTCCTGATCCAGGAGGTTCCAGGGTACGTGCTGATGCTGGCCTTCACCTTGGGGCTGAGACCGGGATTCTTTAGCATGGAGTTGAAAAGGGTGCCTCCCCTCTCCTTCGAGGAGCTCATGGAGAGGGCGGCAAAGGAAATTGACTTCGAGAGAGCGAACCCAGCTTTCGCCAGAAAGTTGGCCAAGCTAATAGAGGACGATGTGAAGGAACCAGCAGCGGGAAGACAGAAAGAGCCGAGAGAACAGAGGGAGCAAAGGGAAGAAAGGAGAAGGGAAGAGCCCCGTAGGTTTGGGCAGCAGCAAGGTTGAGGGGGCCGGGAGCCGAACAACCGGTTAGGTTGGAGGCCCCAGGAGGGACGCCCCCAGGGCCCGGGAGAAGGCTACCAGGGGAGGGATAACCTGCGGGAACCCCGGAGGTTCGACCGACCGGCGTGGAGGCAGGAGCCGAGGGGTCGTCCCCCACCACCGCAGGAGGCCATGGAAGTGGGAAGAGGAAGGGGAGCTGGGAGAGGAGCTCGTGGAGGAGGTAGAAGAGGGAGAGAGAGGGAAGGGAAGAAGGGCGGGGAGGCGTTGCTCTTTTGTGACTTCCATCAGGAGGAAGGTCACGCAACGGCCACCTGCCCTGAATTCTTAGAGTTGAGAGAGGCAAGGGGAGCAGGGAGGCAAGATCCACCGGTAAGGATAGTGGAGGTATAGCAAGGCGAGGCGGAGGACAGGTGCGAGGATCGGGTGGATGTAGGGACCCGAGGAGGAATCTGGGTGATTCATGGAGGAGTGGGGATTGAGGCAACCCGCAAGGGGAGCCTGCAAACCATGTACCGGAGGGGGGTGGCCTCTACCTCCCAGGCTCCCCCGCCAGAAGAAAAGATCACATTCTCATCGGCAGACATGCCAGACTATGAAGATCCATTCTGCGACGCTCTGGTGATCCAGACGGCGGTGGAAAACTATACGGTCTCAAGGATACTGGTAGATAACGGGAGCTCGGTTAATGTCATCTTCAAGAAGGCCTTTGAAGAGATGAGGGTTGAAGGGAAGAGGGTCTTGGCGTCGGATGGACCTCTGTTCGGGTTCTCCGGGGAGAGGAAAGAGGTAGAAAGAGGAGTAGGGTTGCACGTAAGGTTGGGGGGCGTGTCACGAAACTGTAGGTTCGTGATCGTGGACGCCCCGAGCAGCTATAATGCCATCTTTGGGCGCCCCCTCATCAGCGCCTTTCGCTGCGTCCCCTCCTCGTTCCATCAGTGCCTTAAGTTCAACAATGGGGGGGGGGGGGGTGCAGGTCAGGGTAAGAGGGGACCCGAAGGTGGCAAGGCAATGCTACATTACAGCAGTCAACACCGTTTCGTGGATGGCGGAGGCAGAAGAGTTGGAGATAGAGATGGCGGCCCTAGAGGAGGTTGTTGAGGAAGAGGAGATGATCCTAGAGGAGGCAAGAGGGATAGCTGGGGAGGAAGTCGGAGAAGAGGAGACTGAGAAGCTGCAAGGAGATATGCAGGTGGTCCGGGGGGACGGGGAGCAGGAGAGCCCGGAAGGGGCGTTAGAAGTAGAAGGGCAAGCGGCAGAAGAATTCGAGGGAGAGGCCCCGAGGGGCGTAGAAGTCGAGCAGCAGCAGCAGCAGGGGCAGGTAGAAGCGATGTAGATTGAGGAGGAGGGAGAAAGAGGAGAGCTAGAGCTGGAGGAAGAGGCAAGGACCGGTTGGGAGCAGTCGCGGCTGGAGCCGGCCGAAGAAGTGGTGGAGATGGAGGTCTTCACCAACGCAGGAAAAGTACAAAGGGTGCGGGTCAGCGGGGGCTTGAGTCTCGAGGCCCGGGAGCAGGTGCGGGCTTGCATTCAAAGCAACGTCGACATCTTCGCTTGGAGCGCGGCAGACATGCCGGGCATTGACGCCGACGTAGCCTGCCACCGCCTGAACTTGGACCCCCGCACTCGCCCCATCCGTCAAAAGATGAGAGCCATCGCCACCAAGCTGGAGGAGCCCATTCGCGAGGAGGTCAAGAAGCTCCTGGAGGCGGGCTTCATCTCAGAGATCCAGTATCCAGGCTGGATCTCCAATGTGGTAATGGTAAAGAAGGGAGGTGGTAAATGGAGAATGTGTATTGACTTTTCTTTGTTGAATAAATCATGCCCTAAGGATTGCTACCCCCTGCCTCGGATCGACGCGCTGGTTGATTCAGTCGTCGGTTTTTCTATCATGAGCTTTTTAGATGCTTTTTTAGGTTATCACCAGATCCGGATGCACCCTCCTGACACCAAGGATGTTTCCTTCATCACGAGGGAGGGATGCTTCAGTTACAAGATGATGCCCTTTGGGTTAAAGAACGCAGGGGCTACCTATCAGCGCATGATGGATCGAGTCTTCCGGGATCAGAGGGGGAGGAACTTGGAGGTCTACGTCGACGACCTAATGATCAAAAGCAAGTGCATGGTTTCGCACCTGCAAGATCTGGAGGAAACATTCGCCACCCTGAGAAGGTTCAAAATGAGGCTGAATCCCTTGAAGTGTGTCTTCGGGGCCAGCCGCGGGAAGTTTCTCGGGCATCTTCTGACTCCGGCGGGGGTGGAGCCCAACCCGGACAAGGTCAAGGCCATCCTGAATTTGGAGTCACCTCGCGACGCCAAGGAGGTCCAGCGCTTGACAGACAAGCTGGCTGAGCTAAGTAGGTTCCTCTCCAGGGCAGGAGACAAGTGTTCTTCATTCTTTAAGGTGCTGCGGGGAAATCAAAGGTTCGAATGGACAGCCGAGTGCGAAGAGACCTTCCAAGGGCTGAAAAGACAACTCTCTTAGGCTTCTCTCCTTCAGAGCCCAAAGGAAGGAGAGGACCTGATCTTGTACCTCGGGGTAGGAGCAGAGGCGGTGAGCTCCGTCCTAGTGAGGGAAGAAGGAAAGAAGCAGCTGCCCATCTATTACGTTAGCCAGATATTGAGGAAAGCGGAGCTTCGCTACCCCATCCTGGAAAAGCTCGCTTATGCCTTGGTCATCTCGGCAAGAAAACTCCGGCCATACTTTCAAGCGCATTCGATTAGGGTGGTGATCGACCACCCTCTTCGCAAGATCTTCGAAGGAGTGGAGCACTCGGGGAGACTGGCTAAGTGGTCCATTGAGCTAAGCGAGTTCGACATCTCCTTTGTCCCAAGGCTCTCCATCAAGGCGCAGGTAGTGGCGGACTTCCTAGCAAACTACATTGTTGAGGTCGAGGGGGGAGAGCAGCAACCGCGAGAAGCATGGAAGTTGATGGTTGATGGGGCCTCAGGAAAGCACTCCCTAGGGGCAGGGGTGGTGTTGACAAGCCCTCAGGGGGTAACCATAGAGCAAGCAGTCATTTTACATTTCCCCGTGACCAACAATCAAGCGGAGTATGAGGCCGTTATTGCCGGCCTTCGCCTGGCGAAGGAGCTGGAAATTCGGGATGTGGAAGTTTTCACTGATTCAAAGGTAGTGGCATCACAGATCCGGGGAGAGTTTGAAGCTCGGGAGCCAACCCTCATCAGATACCTCTCCAAGGTAAGGGCGATCATCGGAGGATTCCGGTCTTTCTCAATTCAGCATGTTCCAAGAGAAGAAAGTGTAGCCGCCGATCGACTAGACAAGTTCGGACCTCGGGGAGGAGGGACCTTGACGGAGCTATTCCGACCGGCTATCGAGGAAGGAGAGTTGATGGTGGTGGATCGGTAACCCTCGTGGGTGGATCCATTCGTGACCTTCCTAACCACCGGTGAACTGCCTGAGGGGACCAAGGTCGGGAGAAGCTTCAAGCGCAAAGCAGCTCACTACTTGATGATGGAGGGGGGCCTGCATCGTAAGATGTTGTCAGGGCTCCTAGCTAGATGTATGACCGAAGAAGAGATTCCGAAGATATTAAGGGAGGTGAACTCGGGAGAGTGCGGCAGTCACTCTGGAGGAAGGACGCTGGAAGCAAGGGTGGTCAGGCAGGGGTACTTCTGGCCCACCCTAAGGAATGATGCCACGGAGTTTGCGAGGAGGTGTCAAAAATGTCAGCTCGACGCCCCCTTCAGCTCTTGGCAGCTCAGAGCTCGGAGTATCACGGCACCGTGGCCATGATTATCGGGAATGGACTTAGTTGGGCCCTTTCCTCCGGCTAGTGGGCAGAGGAGGTTCCTCTGGTCATGGTCGATTATTTCTCGAAGTGGCTAGAGGTTAAAGCCTTAGCCAAGGTCACTCGCAGGTCATAAGGAATTCATCTGGGGGGAAATCATTTGTAGACAGGGTTGCCCCAAGCAATAGTGACCGATAACGGCCCCCAGTTGCCAGCGAGGAGTCATCAGCTTCTGCGCTCAACTAGGGATAGATCTCCGGTTTGCCTCCGTCCATCACCCTCGGAGTAACGGCCAGGTGGAAGCAGCAAACAAAATCATTGTAAACTACTAAAGAAGAAGAGTGGAGAACTTGAAGGGAAATTGGGGGAGCAGCTCCCATCGGTCCTGTGGGCACTACGAACGACTCCGAACACAAGCCACGGTGAGGACCCCCTTCAAGCTCTTCATGGGTGTGAAGCCGTCCTACAGTGGAGTTCGAGGTCCGGTCCCCGCGAGTCACAGCCGCGGGCAAAGGAGACGAGGCTTGGAGGGTGGAGAATGAGAGGGGCAGCGCCTCTCGTTAGATATGGTGGAAGAACTACGAGACATGGCGGCTATCAGACAAGAAGAGATCAAGCGACGGATGGCCAAGCATTTTGATAAGCATGTCAGGGTCAAGCAGTTTGCTGAAGGGGATCTGGTGCTGAGAAAGGTTGACGCGGCAGGAAGGTCGGCCCCCGTGGGTAAGCTCCACCCGAACTGGGAAGGTCCATACATTGTGAAGGAAGTCCTCGGAACGGGGGATACTACCTCCAGGACGTGGAGGGAAGAGCCCTAAGCCACACTTGGAGTGGTGATGATCTAAAACGCTTCTACCCCTGAGGGGGAAGGATGTAACCATGTATTTCAAAAATAAATTTATTATACTATATCGAGTGGACTTTCTTACTGTTGCCAAGTTTTCATAATATAACGTGATCTCTCTTTTTGTAGCACCCCGAGCTCGGCTCGGCCCCAGGTACCCGCTGCATAGGCTCTCATCTAGCTGGCAGGTTCGTAGGCTCGCCTGTGGGGGATAGATTGGTTGGTCTGAGATCTCATCGGCACCCCGAGCTCGGCTCGGCCCCAGGTAGACCCGCTGCGTAGGCTCTCATCTAGCTGGCAGGTCCGAAGGCTCGCCTGTGGGGGATAGGTTTGGGGTTGAGATCGTCCATCGGCACCCCGAGCTCGGCTCGGCCCCAGGTAGACCCGCTGCGCAGGCTCTCATAGCTGGCAGGTCTGAAGGCTCGCCTGTGGGGGATAGGTTGGTTGGTTGGAAATCTTCATCGGCACCCCGAGCTCGGCTTGGCCCAGGTAGACCCGTTGCGCAGCTCTCATCTAGCTGGCAGGTCCGTAGGCCGCCTGTCGGGGGATAGGTTTGTTTGGTCTGAGATGTCCATCGGCACCCCGAGCTCGGCTCGGCCCCAGGTAGACCCGCTGCGCAGGCTCTCATCTAGCTGACAGGTCCGTAGGCTCCCTGTGGGGGATAGGTTTGGTTGGTTTGAGATCGTCATCGGCACCCCGAGCTCGGCTCGGCCCCAGGTAGACCCGCTGCACAGGCTCTCATAGCTGGCAGGTCCGAAGGCTCGCCTGTGGGGGATAGGTTTGGTTGGTTTGAGATCGTCATCGGCACCCCGAGCTCGGCTCGGCCCCAGGTAGACCCGCTGCATAGGCTCTCATCTAGCTGACAGGTCCGAAGGCTCGCCTGTGGGGGATAGGTTTGGTGGGTTTGAGATGGTCATCGGCACCCCGAGCTCGGCTCGACCCAGGTAGACCCGCTGCGCAGGCTCTCATCTAGCTGGCAGGTCCGAAGGCTCGCCGTGGGGGATAGTTTGGTTGGTTTGAGATCGTCATCGGCACCCGAGCTCGGCTCGGCCCAGGTAGACCCGCTGCGCAGGCTCTCATCTAGCTGGCAGGTCGAAGGCTCGCCGTGGGGATAGATTTGGTTGGTTTGAGATCGTCATCGGCACCCCGAGCTCGGCTCGGCCCCAGGTAGACCCGCTGTGCAGGCTCTCATCTAGCTGGCAGGTCCGTAGGCTCGCCTGTGGGGGATAGGTTTGGTTGGTTTGAGATCTTCATCGGCACCCCGAGCTCGGCTCGGCCCAGGTAGACCCGCTGCTAGGCTCATCTAGCTGGCAGGTCCGTAGGCTCGCCTGTGGGGGATAGGGTTTGGTTGGTGAGATCGTCACTCTGCACCCCGAGCTTGGCTCGGGCCCCAGGTAGACCCGTTGCGCAGGCTCTCATCTAGGGCAGGTCCGAAGCTCGCCTGTGGGGGGAAGGTTTGGTTGGTTTGAGATCGTCATCGGCACCCCGAGCTCGGTCGGCCCCAGGTAGACCCGTGCGAGACTCTCATCTAACTGGCAGGTCCGAAGGCTCGCCCTGGGGGGATAGGTTTGGTTGGTTGAGATCTTCATCGGCACCCCGAGTCGGCTCGGCCCAGGTAGACCCGCTGCACAGGCTTTCATCTAGCTGACAGGTGGTAGCTCGCCTGTGGGGGATAGGTTTGGTTGGTCTGAGATCTTCATCGGCACCCGAGCTCGGCTCGGCCCCAGGTAGACCCGCGCAGGCTCTCATCTAGCTGGCAGGTCCGAAGGCTCGCCTGTGGGGGATATGTTGTTGGTTTGAGATCGTCATCGGCACCCCGCTCGGCTCGGCCCCAGGTAGACCCGCTGCGCAGGCTCTCATCTAGTGGCAGGTCCGTAGGCTCGCTGTGGGGGATATGTTTGGGTTGGTTTGAGATCGTCATCGGCACCCCGAGCTCGGCTCGGCCCCAGGTAGACCCGCCTGCGCAGGCTCTCATCTAGCTGGCAGGTCCGAAGGCTCGCCTGTGGGGGATAGGTTTGGTTGGTTGAGATCGTCATCGGCACACCGAGCTCGGCTCGGCCCCAGGTGACCCGCTGCGCAGGCTCTCATCTAGCTGGCAGGTCCGAGGCTCGCTGTGGGGGATAGGTTTTGGTGGTTGAGATCGTCATCGGCACCCCGAGCTTGGCTC